>OZ020195.1:77605982-77930222 GCA_963971165.1 Philopedon plagiatum | reverse complement strand
AGTCCAATCTCTAACCTTTAACGAGATACAGAGTGTTTTATAAGTTTTGCCTAAAACTTATTTTTTTAATATTTCTGTAAGCACTTGAAATAAAAAATTCATAATGGGTAAGAATATTTTGTACAATTTGTGAGTTTAAAATGCCATATGCAAAAGTTCTAAAATCCAGGTTCGTACTTAAAATAAAATTAGTTTTTAGTTCTTTTTAAATTCAACACCCTGTATATCGGATTTTTGAAACTTGTAATTTCTACTCCAAACAAGCATAAACATATGATTCTATTGACATGGTTTTCAAAGTTGCCGCACTTACCACGAAGTCATAAAAAATAGCGTTGTTAAGAAATCAATGAGAAAGTACATTTCAAATAAACAAAATCTGCTAAAAAATAGTTGGTAGCCTTAGAAAAGTGTCCATATTGACTAGAAATATTATGCACTACTTGTCGGATTAAAATGACATACGAAAGTGATAGAATCCAGGTCCTCACTTAAATAATAGGCCCATTTGTAATTTTCGAAATTTGACACCCTGTACATCAAATTTTGAAAAAAATGCATTTGGAACGAGCATAAAAACTGAAATTATTGACATGATATTCAAAGTTGCCACACTTATTACTTTATCGTAGAAAATAGTACTTTTGCAAATCTACATTTAGGTAAATTGTTTTATTAACAGTATTAATGGTTAAAAACAATAAGGATTGAATTCAAAAAATTGGGAATAAATATTAATACCTAGAAATGTGAAGAAGTCAATGGCGGTCATTTTGAAAATCTTCTAAAATAATTTATTTTATTGTTAAATTATGTGTTTTTGAGGAACAGTATGCCTTGTACTATGTATGATTATCTTTGTGTTATTTTAATTAATTGTTGTTGATTTAGGTTTATTTTAAGTTGTTCTAGATATTAAATATTAATTCCCAATTTTCCGAATTCAATCCTTATTGTTTTAACCATTAATACTGTTAATAAAACAATTTATCTAGATGTAGATTTGCAAAAGTCCTATTTTCTACGATAAAGTAATAAGTGTGGCAACTTCGAACATCATGTCAATAATTTCAGTTTTTATGCTCGTTCCAAATGCATTTTTTTTCAAAATTTGATGTACAGGGTGTCAAATTTCGAAAATTACAAATGGGCGTATTATTTAAGTGAGGACCTGGATTCTATCACTTTCGTATGCCATTTTAATCCGACATGCATAGTGCATAATATTTCTAGTCTATATGGACACTTTTATCAGGCTACCAGCTATTTTTTAGCAGATTTTGTTTATTTGAAATGTACTTTCTCATTGAATTCTTAAAAACGCCTATTTTTTATGACTTCGTGGTAAGTGCGGCAACTTTGAAAACCATGTCAATAGAATCATATGTTTATGCTTGTTTGGAGTAGAAATTAAAAGTTTCAAAAATCCGATATACAGGGTGTTGAATTTAAAAAAAATTAAAAACTAATTTTATTTTAAGTACGGACCTGGATTTTAGAACTTTTGCATATGGCATTTTAAACCCACAAATTGTACAAAATATTCTTACCCATTATGAATTTTTTATTTCAAGTGCTTACAGAAATATTACAAACATAAATTTTAGACAAAACTTATAAAACACCCTGTATCTCGGTAAAGGTTAGAGATTGGACTACTAAATGCGGGTGATTTAGAACCCCCAAGGTGGTCTCTATCTTATGGTATCGTATGTACATTTAGATCCGCGTCACCCTGTATAGTGCAATTTGTGCGGTTTTTATCGAGGTTTAACTGTCTATGCATTTAGCTAAGTCAAGACATAAAAGGCCTGTAAACAAGCAATTTGATATAAAGGTTATAATGCCTTGGCCCTTCTCGGCTGTGCACACGAAGATTGTTTCAATACAATTTGTTGCATTGTTGTTATTGAAACGTATATGATATTTATTCACTATAGCTTTACCTTTAGCAATTTTGTAAGTATGTAAATTTGGTTAATCCCATTGCCTGAAATAATTTTAAAATGTAAATAAAAGGTACGGCCACTCTGCAATTACTTTCAGGCAGGACTAAAAAATTATTTTATAAAACCCGCACCGCGTTGTCAAATTGCGTTTTACCTTATCTCTCACGTACAGGGTGGTATAAAATTTACTGCATATATTTTAATGGATGACTGCTGGTGTAGTACACAATACTTTTTTCCCTCAAATCGCACTATTTCTTTATTTAAAACAAATGCCCAAATACTGGCCCTTATTCGACGCTTGTGAAGAGCCTGACGTCATAGGCTCTAATATTATTAAGAAAACACAAATGATCCAGCCGGGGCACTGCCACACTTAAATATTGTCGTTGCATCTCATTTTTTTATCAATTTTAGCGAACACCGAAAATAATCCAAATTATTCCACGGGCGCATTTTACTAAAACTGTGTATTTTAATTTAATAGGTAGCAATTTCTGTACTTAATATGGGAAAATATGGACCACTTGTGAAATCGGTTGAAATTGTAAGCAGAACGAAACAGGCTATGTTGAACCGTTAACACAAGGAATTGTCACTTACCTGTTACGTTATTTTTTAATGAGATGAGCATAATTCCTACTAGACTAAAGTTTCTGCCTTACAAAGAAGTTAAGTGTCAATATTGAAAGAAGTATTAGATATTCGTGGACAAAAATTATTTAAACCAACCAGAAGAATATCTTTCAGTTAAAATTTTACCTCTTCGGATTTTTTTATTTAAAATTCTAATTACTACCGATAAAGCGAAATTTACCTCAGAAAAGGATTCAGACAGGTGAAATGAATATAAATGAACCAAATAAAAGCCGGTGGAACTATTCCCAATGAAAGAGCGGTGGCGAAAATTAAATACATTCGATTGGATTTTACGAGAATTAGTACACTGCTCTGAATTTAGTTACGCATTTACGTGACGCCTCCGTTGGCCTATTATATATATGTACATATATGTATATTTTTATAGATATATTTTCTTGGGATTTATAGATCCGAAATAATTACTATTTTTTAATGTTTTTACATGTTTTAATTTCACGTGTCGTTCATTCTTGTGACGTTCTTCAGAATAATGTGGTGTGAACGAAAATATTTCAAGGAATGCATCCTCAAGTCAAAACTCAAAATGGACATACAGACACTAACACTCCGGATGAACAGTTTAAATCGACGTTACGACAAATTTAAAAATAATATGCAGACAGTAGTTTGCGTGTCTACTACAATACAGTGTTGCCTCACCTCCTTATATTTTTGGACCGTTCGACAACGAAAACCTCTACAGAACGAACGCCTCTACACAACTGACATTTTTCTCTTCTTGAGCCTCCGCCGTTGAGAAGTTTCACCGAAAAAATATATAGTAATTAAATGATATTTATAAATAAAAAAAATGTTTACCTTAACTAAAAATAAAACTTAATTTATTAAAAAACAGCCAGCTTATTAAAGTAAATAGACGTGAAAGATGTAAATTCCGCAGCAGCAGAAATTTAAATTATGAACTACATATACCGATTATTATCATTTAATTATGAAAATAATTCATAACCTAGTAGTCAGATTTTTAAAATAATACGATTTTGCTCACTATTACCATAACATTGTAAATTTAAACATTGATTTATGCCACTTGTTGTTATCACAATTTATTGCGAGTGAGCTATTGGATTTCATGAATTTTATTTATTTTCTTGAAGTCTTATTTCTATTGTATAGGTTTCTTAACATGTTTTCTAAGATTACAGTAAAATAATAAATTTTCCATGGTATGTTACTTCTTTCTTACACTTGACTAGATAATAAATTAGCATTATTTTATTGTTTGGGGTGACCTGTATATGTTTACAAAAATTGTCAATATTATAAATTGAGAAATAATATATTTATATCGCTTTATGTTGCTCACAATTCACCGCGTTATGATTTGCATTTTGCTTATATTTATGACTGTCCACCATAATTTATTGAATTATGATGGTCATTATACTTTCGATTTTTGTAATATCTTTAAATAAATGATGATGGCTTCTTTAGTAGTAATTCTTGATTTAAAAAAATATCCTTTTAAAATTTGGATTTTAAGATTATAAATTACTGTCAATCGAATTATTCGAAATATATTTTCTATACCGCGTTGCCACTAATAGTTTATATTAGACGGCGCCTTCCGGTTAAGATTACCGATGTTTCCTGGTCACTTATTTTTCGTATTGGTATATGTTATTTATAATTTAAATTTCTGCTTCTGCGAAGAGCGAATCGCCTGGTTGCCGATTCCTGCAGTTTTTAATTTTTAGTGTCTGTATTTATTAATCTACTTAATTGTGCCATTTTAAGATTAAAATGGTGGAATAATTTGGTAGTCCTAACCGTCTCGTTGTTGTAATGAACTCACCTAAGTCGTAACCAGTACTTGGTTTTTACTTTTATTCATCTTGTTTTATTAAATAATAAAATTACTGGCCTGAAATTGCATAGTAGGTCTAAACTGAAAACACCAGTTGATCTCAGGGACGGGGCGAGGTGTTCGGTCACATGCCCCCTGCCCTGGATGATCCCCTACTGTGTATCGGGGTGAAACGAACTAAAATAGAAGGATGAAGACTAGACTGACAAATAAAAGTTATACGAGGTAGAGTAAAAAGTTTAATAATAATGATTTTCTAATCTATGGTTTGAAAGTGTTATAGGGATAGCTGAACTCTAATTTTTTCTTCATCAAGTGCCATGCTCATATTTGAGAGTAGGTTGCCTCGGGCATATATCCGATGTGTGTCATTTCTACAGATTTTTCACTGATATATGGAACCTACGGGTCATTGCCGCAAGAAAGGGAAGCCAGCAAACGTTTACCACCTCGTTGGGAAAAGGATGCCGACTTCGAGATGCAAAACACTTCTATTTTTCCAGAAGCAGATTATTCTAAATATAAAATCATGTTTCCTGTTGAAGTTTTTGAACAATTTTTCAAATCAGGAAATGGTTAGTTATTTGTTGGAAGGAACAAGACGTTTTGCAATGTACATAAATTGCCGTGATCCAAACATTGCAGAAGATGAAATTCAATGTTTTATAGGGATACTATTTGTAAGTGGGTATAATAATTTGCCATCAAAGCGTCACCATTGGGATTCCAACGACGATATGAAAATTATCCGGGAGATCCGACAAATTATGGCGATTAAGGAATTAAAACGTTACTTCTCTCAGGAAGAATAATTATAAAGCGGCAAAAAGACATGATTAGACACAACTTTATATAAAGATAATCTAAACTGGTGCATAAAATAGCACTGTAAAATTAAAGAAAATAAAATAATGACTCCTCTATACGATTATCAAAATCAGAGTCCCAGAAAACGGCCGGTATGCCGAGCTACTACGCATGGATACTAGTCGACATCTTCGTCTACTTAGATGCAAATGGTCAAAATACTTTGAAGGTTGGCGAATGCGCTGGATCATGAAAGTTTGAAAAAATATTGGAAAAAAAATAAAGGTAATAGTTGTTAAAAATTTAAACGTTACACGACAGTAACAAATCTTTGGACAAAAATCAGTGGAATTTTGCCTGAACAAATTTAAACGCTCCTCTGAAAAGGTTATGTTCATGAGTTTTTCCTCTGGTGTCAGCAATCGCGGCACCCTTCGCGCGAATAGCTTTCTTATATATAAAACTTTACATAAAATATGGTGCGTCTGCCAGTTCGATGTGCCCACAGTCTCAGCTATCTCACTCAACTTCAGCTGACGATTCCTCTCCTTAGAAGTTGCCGCATTTAGCCTGCCAGTACTTGTACGAACACCTTTAAAGTCCGCAACCCAAGTTTTAACTGTTGAAAATGAAAGAGTTGACCTACCTAAAGCTAGGTAGCTAAAGCTTGATGCGGATTCCAAACATTTTTGTACTTGAGTACCACCTGAGAATTTTGTAGAGCTTGGTGTACCACTGGTTATGATATAACTTTTTGAAGGGAGTCAGATAAATTCAACACACATGTGAATAACTTTACAAAATGTATTTAAGTATAAATAAAGCAATATACAGGAAATAAGTCCATAAAACTAGAAAAAAACATTTATATGTAATTGTTATTCACCAATGGCAAATACATTCAGCGCGGGATATTGTAAGTTTTAAACAAGTACTTTTGTTTTGTACTATTATTGAACCCTTATAAGTGTTACCCCAAATGATCTCGCGTACCACCAGTGGTACGCGTACCACCAGTTGGAAATGACTGTTGTAGAAGATAAGTCTTTAGCGTGGAAATATTTTGTTTTACAACAGATCTTAAGCTTTTAAGTTCTATGTAGAATAGCTTTAATTCTAAAAAAAAATATTTATCAGTCGTTAGCTAACTGTAATAGTAGCTGAGCAAAGACGCAAATGCGTAATCTCTATATTATCTAAACTTTCATTAAGTATCAGATCCATTCAATTTAAAGGCCCATGTCCTAAACTATTACTCAAAATCCAAAATGGACTTGTTTGTGCTTAAATAACTTTACATAACCGCAAAATATCCCATTTAAGCCAAAAATTAAATTTGAATTTAGACAATCTACCCACAAAGAGTGTTGCAGACCAACAGAATCTAATTTATTCCTGGATGGGATTATTTTCGTGAAAACAAAGCCTTCAGTTTAGTATAGACGCTGCCATCCATTAGCTCAAAAGCTGGACATACCTAATTGCTTTATTTGAGAGTATTTTATACTTTGATGCTATACAGGGGTAATTTAAAAGATTTTGTTCAGTTAGTGGCTCTTTTAAAGATACCGTCCTCTAAGAGGGTTTAATTTAAAGTAAGTCTGGACAAAAAATTTGCTTGAATTTACGATCATTCTACACGATCAATATCAGAGAAAATATTTTTTGATACTGAAAGTATCAAACAGATCGTGTAGGGTCTGCTTTAGAAATAGAAGGAAGTTTTAAATAATAACGTACCAAGGTAGTTTCCAAGGGTACTAAACTGATTTCTTTTTGTTTTGCTGCCTATAAAAATAATGCTCTTCGTCGATCCGTTGTTAACTAATATTTTGCTTATTTTTATTTAGTTTGGGCTTTGATTAGTGCTTCTTAAATTAGTCTGATAGGGCTGAATACTAAATTAATTTTACCACTAATAATATTTACGAATTATGTAACGTTTGAGGGTGCAAGAAAGCGATTAATGTAGATAGACATCTCGACTTTAGAAAAACTCATTTAGAGGATCTCTTTAAAAAACCGGTACGTTACCGGTAAGTTACGATAATTTTATTGCCAAAGGAGCGAATAACAACTTTCTGAATGTGCTATGTAAAACAGAATAATGTCTTTTCGACAAATGCTGTGATGAAATAATTTTGGTTATGATTTTAAAATACGATGTAGTTGGGCTGAGTTAGTATTTTTCGTTTTGAATTCTAGCCTTTTTTTAGCAGACAGTTTAAGCTAGTAGGAATAATTCTCATCTCATTAATAACATAAAATATAGGTTAGTTGTGTTACTCGTTCTGGTTAGGTACAATTTCAACCGATTTCACGAATAGTCCATATTTTCCCATAAAATAAAAAAATTGTTATTAAATTAGAATAGATACTTCTACATATTTTTGGCAAAATGCGTCTATGGAATTAAAAATACTTTGGACTATTTAAATCTAATAAAAAATAAGATGTCATTAATAATAATATAATATTTAAGTTTGACAATGTCCCGGCTGGATCATTTTTTTTTTGGCTTTATAATATTAGAGCTTATGACGTAAGGTTTTTTAGAAGAGTCGGATGCGGGGGTGGTTTAGGGTATTGGGTATGCCTGTAGACTACCTCAGGAGTCACTCATTCAAATATAAGCAGTGAATTTCATAACACCCTGTATATCAACCTTTTCTTGCTGACTGATAATTAAATAAACCAATAATACACTGCCTTTCTTTGAATCACTGTCATTTAACTGAAGATTGTCGATGTTTCCATAGAAACTCTATACAATTTGCATTAACTCATATACGAGGTGGATGGAGGGTAGCTTGAGTTTCGTTAATTTTTTTTTTTAAATTATAGGAAAACAACCAAACATTGGTGTAGGTAATTAAACATATAATAGAGCCCTTAGCGAGGAGAATTTAAAAAAAAAATAATATGGCAAACCCACTGAAAAAAATTAAGGATAGTTCAAAATCAAAACTCGGCTAATTGATGTTCAGTTGTTTTTTAGTTACGTTTCCTGATGGTTCTTGTACAAACCTACAATTTTTCTAATCAAACCATTTTTCTTTCTCTTCAAATAAAAAATATTTTGTCCAAAATATAATTAATAGCCCTATACTACCTGTAAACAAATTAGATTCACAAAGGAAAGTTCTCCTTAAACTATAATCCTATGGTAAATTACTTATGAATTATTTACTAACTTCCCATCTCTAATTAAGCGTCGATTTATATTCCTAGGCCGCTGGCCTATTAAGTTACAACTCTACCTCTATAATATTTGATGAACGCGTAATCAGCAATTCATTGTCTCTGGATGTGCTCTATTATAGAGCTGTCTGTCAGCTAGACTTTGCAAAAGATAACCAAAGCCTGGTGACATTTTCATCAATAACTCTTTGTTCTATCTTTCTCGCACTAAAGCAAAGGTTTAAATAAGAGGCGATAAGAAGCTCGAAAACAGTGGCATGTCCGTTAAAGGAAAAGTGAGAAAAGCAGAGACGGCTTATAAGCTAAATAATGTTGCTCTTTGGTAAAACTTTGTAGAAATTTTAAGTGCCATAAAACAATTGAATATTCTAGTCGTAAAATTATTAAACATTGTATTTACATTCGCAAACTCGACATCAGTTGACATTCGAAGTGTCAAATATTAGTTTCAGTGCTGAAACATAGAGGCTTCAAATTTATTTCTTGGTATAATATAGCGGATACGGTTACGTCCTGTTTTACATATCAATGGATACACGGCGATTACTATTTTAGTTAAGTGCCTTTTATGGCATTTCTGTGCTTTCTCGACGTGACGCGTGACGTCATTCATATCGGGACAGGGAAAAGCGCGGGAAGGTGTTAAATTTGAATTTTTAGGCGACACTCCGTTGTTTTTAAAAATATTTTTAAAAAAATACTGTTAGTTTCGAAATTTTTAAGACTGATTGAAAGTATGCTAATAAAAATTGAAAGTATGCTAGAAAATTGGTCGGATCTCCCAAACTGGTTTAACTGACTTTGAAAGAAGCCCTTGTATAATGGTGGATATACACGACGCAGTTTACCGGAAGGCAAACCTTTTAGTTTGCAAACCGGAAGGCTAAACCTGTACTCTCGGCTAAGGAATACACATTACTTGTTAATCGCTGGGTCTTGTTCAGTTTTAAATTGTTTGAGAAAAGTTGTAGACATTATCCGAACATGGTCTTACGTTAATAGGAATTTTTGACTCTGCGATTTTCGTTTATACATATTTAATGCTTCTCTTGTCAAAGTCAAACAATAGTCTGCTAGCATGAGAGGATTCCACGTGCCCTGGTAACGCCGTTTCATCCCTGGGATGTCTTGATGGAACGGTTCTTCACGTTCGTCACTGACATGTTTGGTGGAAAAAAATCTAAATGCGAGCGTACCATGTGAACTTTTAATGACATCTTGCAACCCGCTAATCTGAATGCCTCCAACATGTCTTCCACTAATGTTTTGTAATTGTCAGCTTTTCTGTTTTCCAAGAAATTCTTAAGAAGTGCAACCATTGATATCCATGCCTTTTTTCGATCATGTTTAATCTATCCTCAAAATTAACATCCTTCATTGATTTGAGGACCAACAAAAAATATTCATTTTTTTATTTTAGCCTCACTTAATTTAGGAAACTTTTCTCAAAGATTTTGAAATTCTTCTCTTTCGCTATTCGCCCCTTTCACAAAGTTTTTCATTATACCTAACTTAATGTGAAGAGGAGGTTTAAGAACTTTTTGTTGATTCACCAGTAGGTTCCCTGTTTAAAAAATGTACTTAGTAGCCAATATTTTTTAACACAATGACTCACTTTATCGCGACTATCCCATAAACAGAGGAAGCGGCAATATTTTGTGTAGCCTTGTTGCATCCCCATAAGTATCAGAGTTCTGAGATTTTTACAAGTCTCTTTCATCAATGCGGCATGACCCACAAGAATAGATGGATAGGCGTTACCCTTATGTAGAAGCACAGCCTTAAGACTTGTTTTAGAGGAGTCGGTAATTAGTCTCCAATGCTGTGGATTGTGTTCTATTCCTTGAGATGTAAAAACACGTTTAATTTAGTATTACGGTACTCTAAATCAGAATGCTTGCTACAAAAATCGACAAAATCGTCATGACGATGGCAAAATACAAAATACTTTTGTTTTCTTCTCCAAACGATTCCACTGTTGTAGATGCGATGCGAGTAATTCTGCTTGAGACTTTAATAAATGTAACTCCCTCAATAAGTCATTTAATTTCTCCTGGTTAAGTGAATGGGGTTCCGTGGAAGTAGATGGCAAAAATTCAGGGTCTTCAGCTATCTCACTAGGGCTTCCTGAACTATCATTTTCTATAAATTGGTGATACGAGGTTGCTGGGACCTGAGGGACGGGATGGTTTTCACCGTGACGTCGAGGCCCTGGAGCTGCTGATGTCTCCACATATTTAATACTCTTTCTTTTATTCACATTAACCCCTGGTGCTTTATTTTTGCTAAAATGCAAACATGATCTGCCTGCTCTGTCCATATCATTAGTACACCAGTTTTATTTTGTAGGGATGAAATGTATGGTTTTTAAAATTCTCTGGATGATTGTACGCAACACATCCGACATTTCTGACATTTTCCTAGTACTAAGAGTAAGATCAATTTTATTGCAATATGACTCAAAGCTGCAACTTCTACAGCTTCATTTCTTGCAGGATTTTCAATATTTTTTTTAATGTGGCATTGATCCTGTTTTACGAAATTTCGCCACTAATTCTCACACGTTAGTATAAAACAGGTGTCCATTTGGGTGTAATTCATTGTAAGTTAACGTGGTAGCTCTAGCACAATCGTTATTTCTAAAGAAAAGTGAAATAATTTTAACTCTTCCTTCAAGAGAATACGTCATTTTAGTGCGTAACTGGACGAAACAAAATGTATAGCAAAATTAAGTCTTACTTTGAATTTAACTGATATCAACAACAAACTAATGACAGCCCCTTCTTTGACAGGTAGAATTCCAAAGACCTATTGTTACAGTATTGTCACGTTTATGCGTATTTAGCATTTTGTTTACATTTAAACCAAAATTTCTTTAACTTTTAATTTCTCGAAAACTACTTACCCGATTTCAACAAGGAAGGTCCCGTTGGAAAGGCTATTCAATTCCCTTTAAACTAATTTATCACTCGACTCCCTTCCCATTTAAGATTCTAAAGGGCTTAGGGGTTTAAGCATGGAGGGTGAAAATACCAAAAAAATATGTCCCCCTTGAAAACTAAAGTGTACGGGTCCAAGCGTTTTTTGATTTATTTATTTAAAAGAAAATAAACCTGGGTGGAAAATTTTTGGTGGGCCACCCAGCATAAAAAGGTCCATACATTAGGCTACCTCTACAATTTCGCGAGAGAGCATGGTCGCGAGGTTTTTACGATGCGAGGCAGCACAAGTGCCTACCGTCTACACTCTTGGTTTGCTCAGCTGATCGTGTATGACGGAGGTGACCACCACGGCAGCTTTGTGTGTCTTTAGTTATCATAATTTTCTTTGTAAATACCATTTAAAAGAAATTAATCGTAATTTCGTTCATCCAGTCCGTCATTTCACCCAGAACATCCCCACATTCAGTTCAAATTTCACACTTCGAACCGACCTGCACCGAGCACTCTCGTGCTCGCATTGCCTCGTGTGGTCTCACCGGGAGTGAAGAGGTAACACTAGGGTTAATAAGCTGTTTTATTTACTGGGTCTATTTAAACCATGCATGACTTTTTTATAAAAACAATTTGCTGCCAACAGGTTTGAACTGAAGCGTATAAACTTGATTATTGTTCGTTTCTTATTCATAAGTGTAACCATTTATTTATTTTCAATGGCAAAAACACTTAAATTTTTTAAACATTTCTGTCTTTAACTAAACATCTACGTGGTAATAAAAATGATAGTGCGACATACCACGAAACGGCAAAAATTCCCATCGGAGTCATTTATTGCTTGAACCCAAATTAAACTACAAAGGAAAGGCCAATACAATACCTATAAAATAAAACTAAAAGTCGGATTTCACCCCAATAAAGTTTGTTTACTGCCAAGACGTTTCACCCTAAAAATGGGCAAAATTACATTTGCTTTGGATTTAATCAAGTTTATTTGGAACAATTATTGACAGATTATAAGATGTGTTGATTTAGAAGGTGATGTAGATGTACAAGAATTTTTTTTTGAATTTAAGCCAAATTTATTTTTGTGTGTATATTTTCAAATTTATTATAATTATTTTTGTTACACTGGGTAAGTTTTTTAAGTGTTACAAGGCGATATCTCGAAACCGGTTAAAAATATTTTCATGAAATTTTGGTGAGATAATAGGGAGATGGATGGACACAATATTTACACATATTTTTGTCATTTACCCCTTTCTCTATTTTGAGGGGTGGCGGTAACTTTGGAATTTTAAATATAATGATGTACTTTTGGTTATTAAATTCGAATCTATGTAAAAAACTACGTATATGTACAATTTTTTTTTAATTTGCTCTTTCGGTTACGAAATTGTGATTTATTAGGTTATAAAGAAAATGTAGATGATTTTAGACCCATTTCTCTACTTTCTATAATATTTAAAATTTTAGAACGTATAGTTTTTGACCAAATAATAGAGTATTTTAAAAAATATGATATTTTACCAGAAAATCAATCAGGTTATAGAAAAAATTTTAGTAATACTACTTTACTCTGTAAACTTAAAGATGATATTTTAGAAAACTAGGATTCAGGTTTTGTTACTAATATAGTCTTTCTCGATTTGGCTAAAGCCTTTGATTCTCTAAATCATGAAATGTTATTTGCAAAGCTTAAATATATAGGTTTAAGTCAAAAACTTGCCAGTGGTTCAAACATTATTTATCTGACAGAAAACAAGTGACAAAAATTGCAAACGAATACATTTGTGACATTTCAAATTCACTGCCAATTTCTAGAGGTGTTCCACAAGGATCAGTATTAGGCCCTTTATTGTTTATTATATACACTTTTGATTTTCATTTATCTATTAAACACGGCAATCTTTTAGCTTTTGCAGATGATACTCAAATATACCACTCAATCAAGTACACATATTTGAAAAATAGTATTTCCTTAATCAATAAGGATATTTTAAATATTTCAAAAACTATAACTGATCACGGACTAAAAATAAATGAAAATAAAACTAACTTAATTTTAACTGGTCCTAAAACACTAATCACTAAAATAAAAAATAATTCTGATTTCAAAATTGTTCTTAACAATAGTTTTAAGATACCTTCAATCGAATTTGTTAAAAATCTTGGCGTGATTTTTGATCAGCATCTTAATTTTAATGAACATATAAAAAATATAATTAAAAAAGCATACTACAAACTAAGAATTTTATATAACTTTAAGGACTACTTAAATACCGATATTAAATTTAGACTGGTTAATTCAATTATTCTAAGTGGATTAGATTACTGTGATATAATTTATCACAAAAATATCAGTAACGAAGATAATCAGAAATTACAAATTCTTCAAAATAACTGTGTTCGTTTTTCAATAGGGCTAAAAAATATGATCACGTATCACCTAGTTTTGACCAACATAATTTAATTAAATTAGAAAAAAGACGCGAAATCCACATATCCTGCTTTATATATAAAATAATTTTAACTCAGAAACCAAGATATTTGTTTGAAAAAATTGAATTCAGGAATAATATTCATAATGTTAATACTAGAAATCAGAACGCAATAGAAATACCTAAACATCATACTGAAAAATATAAGTCTTCGTTTAAAAATACCTCTTCTGTCATTTAGCACGTTCGGCAATGCAATCTTTTCCATTGTTTTGCTCGGAATTTTTGCCGGTCACATGACCTATTATTGTAAACAGTACGACCGATCATGTGTCTGTCAACAATTCCGAGCAAAATGATGGAAAAGATTGCATTGCCGAACGCGCTATTAATATAATAATATTCCTTCTAGTCTAAGAGTATATAAAAAATTATTTAGTAAGGGTAGGATTGGAAGAATGATTTTTTATAAATCAAGATCCTACCTATTTATGCCAACTAGTATACTACTGTCATTTTTTGGTTTTCTTTTTTACTTTTATCAATTTTATATTTATATTTTTCATTGTTTTATTGGCATAAATAAACATCTTTATTATTAAAACAAAAAAATTAATCGTCTGTGATGCTTGAGAAGTTTAAAATGTCCTCCTTCAACTTCCAAACACTTTCTCACTCTTTTTCTAAATGAATTTCGTACCACGCTGTATCACCAATAAGCCGGCAAAGCGGATTCGGCATTTCATATCATTCAAAGTTGTAGGTGCAGTCGCCATCAATTTATCTTTTATAAAACCGCACAAGAACGAGTGAAGGGGGTCAGTTCCGAATTTTTTAAGAAACCAATTACCCAAATTATTAAACCAACACAATTCCTGACATGTGGTTTCAACAGGACGAAACTCCACCCCATTATGCAAGACAGTCAATTTTCCGATTGACTTTGCAAAAATTTCGATTGCAAAAAATGTAAATTTGTCAAATTTTTTGACTTTGAAGGATTTCAAGGTGATTTTACCTTTATTACCTAGTGTATGTTTCAAACAGGTTGAAGTTAAATTATACCGGATAAAACATTAAAATTAAATAAAAATAGCTGTCACAATATTAAATATTTTAATCAGAACGGACATAAAAAAAATCACTCGTTCCGAAAATCGTATAAAAAAAGCTATGTTCCATTTAAAAATCACCTTATCCATAGCGTAACTCTTTTGTTTCTGGTTCAAATAAATTTTTGGTTTCATTTTTGAATTCTGCAGGAAAAAGTACATCGATTGGCTATTTTAGATTTTTCTTTAAATACAAGGAAGCTCAAAAATGAGCCCCTGTTCAGTCCTCGTTGGAAGACCCTGTACACTTGCGGGCGAAAAATCCCGGATACTTAGGTTAACATTATTTCATATTTACAAAATTTGGTAAATTTGGCTTTTTTACCATTATGGTCACATAAGCAAGTCTACATAGATTCCTGATAAAAAAATTGTAATCAAAAATTAATGTAAATATTAATCTTCCCTTCTGATGTTTTAATCCTGCATGTGCTAACCTAGAAATAAAAAATAAGAATTATTAAGATTATGCATGGACTATATTATCATAGTTTATATTGAACTATTTTATAAAAATAAAACTACGTAAATATACACTCTCTAGCTGTGTGTTTGGGACTGTAGGTAAGAAACATGTCAGGAATTTGAAATTTTATTGTCAATGCAGAAAGACCGCAAAATAAATAGAGCACCGTTTTTGATTCCCATCGGGCTCACGATTTCTGGGTTCCTACCGTTCGTTAGACAGGATTTATACCCTGGGTGGCTAAATAACGCACCATGTTTAAACCAGACCTAAAATAAAACCTTTATCAATAAGTTTTAAATAGGTAGGGCATCCTGTAGAGTGTCAAATGAAAGCTTATTAAAGCACGAATTCAACAATAAACATATATGACCTATTTTTTATGCATTTTTTAAACAATTTTTTGGGAAAAACGCTTAAAAATTGCTGTCCTCCACCCTCATCACCAAAAGGATCGCTCAGAAAAATCTGAAAAAAATTATGAACTTTGAGAATTGGGTGTAGATTGAGCCAAAATTCTCAGGATTAAAAATTTCTAGGGCAATCAATTGTTATAAACAATTAAATTGTTTATTTCCTTATAACTGCTGAGCCACTGGTTTTGGAGAAAAAGCTTTTCAACAAAAAATATTTTTCACGATGTAAGGAATAACTTTTTTATTATACTTCTTTGAAAACACCTTATTTTCATCTGTTTTAGTAATAATGTAAGATGGGCTTTTTCGGGCTAGCGCACGGAAAGAGCGCACGGAAAAAATTTTCCTGGTCTCCAGTTCTTTCAGTGTGCTGAATGAAGATACCGACTATTTTTTGGCTTTAAAATAGAAATATAGGTATAGGAAAATAAACTAAACTCAAGAAAGTCTATATGCTATCTGATATTTAATATGTACCTATTTTGTATTTTATTTCGTAAATATTTGAATATTTAGATGAATTTCTGAAATATTTTTTGACGTTTTGTCAATCTTATCTGACATAGACAAATTTAAATCACCTTTTAAATGATTTGAAAGTTACCATGAAAACGCATCATACCTGCCAAAGACCATATTGTCAGCGTTGTTAATTTTCTGTCAATTAAATTCATTCTAATAAAATGTTCTCTCAACCTGAAAAAGTGGCATCTTTCATTATTAATAGTTAATTTTTAATTACTCTAGTAGTTTTTTTTTTAAATTCCGATAACAGTTGTGAAAATAAAAATATTCCAAGTTTATTTTGTATGTATGTATTTTTTTATGTTATATTTTGTTTTATGTTATCGTTTTCAAAGAAGTATAATAAAAAATATCGTTCATTACACGTCCAGAAATGGATTTTCCGTGCTTGCTTGACTTCCCGTGTTCGGCTGCGCCTCACACGAGAATTTGTCAAGCGCGCACAGAAAAATCCTTTTTTCCGGACTGGTAATGAAATATACTATTACACCTACCCGATTTCCAAAATTTTTAATTTGACTCAGTCGAAATGCTCCCCACTTAGCTCCGCGCATATACGATGTGATACGGCGTTGGTGCCATCGGCGGCGAGTAGAGTAGGCAGATATCGAGCGACCGATGTTTGCTCAGGTCATTCTGATGACACAGAGCACTAATTATTGTGCATTGACCGATTTTTTTCTTAGCACATTTCCATCGAAGCACAATTACATACAGAGGACCCATCCTCACTTAATGTTTGTTGAACACTAATCGTTGCTGTATAAAAATAATAGAATGGCGGCATTTACAAAAACCGACAATGAAATAGTAACATAAATTTACACTAAATTATAAAGGTTAGGCAGCGTTACAAGAATTTTGTATAATGAGTGTATATTCACAACTAAAAATGTAGTTATAATGGAAAATCACATACTGAAATGTATTTAGCTCTTAACTTGAAAAATTTTGTAACTTCCAGAGGTTTTTCCAAAAATTTCGTTTACGTAGAACCCGGAAAAAATTAGTTTCCATAATAATAAACCGACAAAGCCGCTAACAATAACAAGTTCAACTAAACTGCTGGCCACTCGAACTTACGCATAGAGATTTTTAGGCAAAATTTAAAGTTCAATATTTTCAACAGGAATGCAAATTTTTGAACGCGTCTTGCAGATTTTAAGAGCCAGTTTTTTTCGGATTAAGCTGCATGACGTATATTTATCGTAGGACCATAGATTTATTATATACGGGGTGATCAATGAAGTCATGCAAAAAATCAAAAAGTTTGTATGAGTGAAATATCCGCAAAAATTTTTTTTGGTCGTTGCAATATGGTTCGTTACTAAGGTAACATCAATATCTCTAGACGTTTTTGTCACTTTTTGGATTAAGGCCCTTAGGTCTTGTACACACTACTAAACATAAAATTTTGGTAGCATTAAAATTTGATGAAATTGATATTTGCCGGTTTTTTTTTTAGGGATTGCAGGAACCTTTAAATTAGGTTTAGAATTAGAAATTTTGTAAGAATTGACTTTTGGCCGTTGTTAACCAATCTTATATATTGTAGAATATAATGTAATAAAATTTTTTGCGGAAATTTCACTCATACAAACTTTTTGATTTTTTGCATGACTTCATTGATCACCCCGTATATAATAAATCTATGGTCCTACGATAAATATACGTCGTACAGCTTAATCCGAAAAAAACTAGCTCTTAAAATCTGCAAGACGCGTTCAAAAATTTTAAAAAACGTTGAAAATATTGAACTTTAAATTTTGCCTAAAAATCTCTATGTGTAAGTTCGAGTGACCAGCAGTTTATAATCCCGCTTAATTGAAAATCTAGGCTACGATACTGATACTATCCTCAACATACACTTCTTATTAAATTAATTTATTTACACCTTTAAATTGCACAATATTATATTTCGAGTACATTAAGTAGTCTATTATTCAGTTGTTTAAGACCGGTCTTAAGTCCTGTTGATAGAGGAAACACTGCGGTGTGAATTTAAGTACCTTAGTGTTTTTATAAATAAGATTAAAATTTTAAATACAAAATATTAACACAACTTTTAAGAGCTAAAATATGAAGAGAACATCGTGAGTAGTAGCCATTAGTTAATTAGGTTTAGCACTAACAAAATAATGATATAGCATTTTAGAAAAGTTTTATATAGTTTTAAATCCAGTTTTAAATTAGCTTAAAATGTCCATGTTGCCATAGCTTCCAGAAAAAATAAAATATTATATCATGGCACTGAAGTGCCCCATTTAATCCCGCCAGCGGACAGTTTAGGGCCACAAAATACTGTACATACAACTTTTAAGTTTGTTGACTAGTGAATTTGACGGTTGACTCCCCGACTAGCAGGAGATTATTTCCAAAAAGACTAAACGATCAACTAAATATCCTGAAGTTCAGTAACATTTTTTCAATATTGAAAATGCATGTATAAGGCCAACGTATTCTTTCAGGCTTCAAACTTTTATAAAAATCAGCTTACTAGGCCAAGCAACAGAGCAAAATATTAGCGATTTTTTGACATTAATCCTACCAGATAACCGCCTGTGCCATCATCTGAAAGACGATCCGTAGATGATCCTTGTTATATTTCCAACTCGGAAATGTTTTCCTTTAATTTGTTATAAACATTTTTCAACAAAAAAACGCGATTTTTTTAGTTTTTTGCTTATAAAATGAAAAGTAATGAAGCACTCTTAACGGTGCAAATGGATGATTTGTAGAGAATAAAAATACGAACAAAATGAGAGGTCGAATGTCCCGATAGGGCAAGTAGCAACGGAGAAAATCCGGAAAAACCGGAAAATTAAGAGTTTTTTTAAAAAATTCATAAATGGGCCATTTTACTTTATGTGTGCAAAACCCCGACGCTGTCCGATGATTAGTTTTGCCAGAATCGTCATTTAAATTTTTCAATACACTATTTTGCAGCAGGTCTGGATGCTCTACGGATCGTCCGATTGTAATTATTGAAGCGGATTTGAAAAGTACACGTTTAATTGAACAAAATGTATATTTTAATTTTTCCATAAAATGTTACGAAACCGGTTGAAAATGCACGTAAAGATGCGTGAAAATGGATGAGTGCGCGAAATCGATCGAGTAGCGGGAGAGAAGCAGAGCGAAGGGGAGCCAATATCCGCTCGCTCGGCCATTTTCACGCATCTTGACGTGCATTTTCAACCGGTTTCGTAGCATTTTATGGAAAAACTAAGATATACATATTGTTCAACTAAACTTTTACTTTTCAAATCCGTTTCAATAATTAAAATCGGACGATCCATAGAGCATCCAGACCTGTTTCAAAATAGCGTGTTGAAAAATTAAAATGACGATTGTGACAAAACTTATCGTCGGACAGCGTCGGGGTTTTGCACACATAAAGCAGCTATAAATTACTACTTTTCCCCAAAGTTTGAGCCGTCTACGTTTAAAAATGGCCGATTTATGAATTTGTAAAGAAAACTCTTAATTTTCCGGTTTTTCCGGATTTTCTCCGTTGCTGCTTATCCTATCGGGACGTTCGATCTCTCATTTTGTTTGTATTTTTATTCTCTACAAATCGTCCATTTACACCATTAAAATTGCTTCATTGCTTTCCATTTTATAAGCAACAACTAAAAAAAATCGCGTTTTTTTGCTTAAAAATGTTTATAACAAATTAAAGGAAAAAATTTGGAGTTGGACATATAACAGCAATCATCTACGGATCGTCTTTTAGATGATGGCACAGACGATTTTCTGATAGTATTAATGTCACGACAAATCGCTCTATTGCTTGGCGTATACTGATAGAAGGAAATGACTTTAGAGACGTAGAAACGTAAGAATATTAGAAATAAATACCTTCGGATTTGAAAAGATCTAGGATAGATCCGAGTTGAAATTAATTGAAAAATTGGCAAAGAGGGAAATATATATTTAATCAGAGAAATAAGGTATTAACGTTTAATAATAATGAAACCATTTAGTATGTAGTATTATGCCACTAGAACAATTGTTTTCATTAATCGCAGTTAAGACAATTAAAACATAAAAGAATTCTCTAATTAGAATAGTTGAAGAAAAGAAGAAATTGTTGTTGTCAAGTGCAAGCTATACTTGCATAATTAGTGGTCCGTACCATCAACCCCCCACAACCTGAGCAAACCTCGGCCACCCGATCTCCGCCCATCTGTCACGCTACCCGCCGCCGACGGCACCAACGGCGTATCAAATCGCGTATGCGCGGAGCTGAGTGGAGAGCGTTTTGACTGAGCCAAATTAAAAGTTTTAAAAGTAAGGACAAACGTTGTTCCTTACATCGTGAGAAATATTTCTGTCAAATTTTTTTCTCTAAAACCAATGATTCAACAGTTATAAGGAAATGAACAATTAAATTGTTTATAACAATTGATCAAAAGTACTTTTGAATAGCCATCTGATGCATACTACAAAAAGGCAAAATAAAAGCACTTAATCACGTATGTTCCTAAATACTCTTAAGAAACATATGGTCTGCAAATAAAAAAATCAAGAGAACGGCGATTGGAGAATATCTGTTCTTTAAAATAGCAATAAATTTTCACACGATCTTTTGATTTTTATTGAAAGAAATGTTGAAAAAGATCATGAGTGTTCAACACCCAATATTGGGACCTTAAGAGCACTGGTAGTTCTGGAAAGTACTGGATAACCGTATTATTATACGTGATCATATTAATGCCTGTTGCGCTGTTAATATTTCTTTTCCTAAAATGGGATTATAAGATACCTACGAGTATGTGTAAGTGTATCGTTGAAAAGATTTTACACACCATGAAAAATCTGAAAGATTTCTGAAAAATTTAAAGAAAGGTTTTACACTGCCTCCAATTTTTCCCTTTTAATTTATTAGGTTTAAAGAAAATTGTGTCATATTAAGGTAGCTCAAATAGTACGGAGTGGTACAGACCGCGATTTAAAAAAAATAAGAAATTACAGGTAAAAATAAAATCTCATGATGATCGAAAAAGAATTTATAAAAAACAAAATACCCAAGCAAACCCTAACAAATTTAAAATATCGCATGGCCTGCCTAAAATAAAAAATATATTTATAATATACCTAAATAAAATAAGAAATAATTGTTATTGTTTCAAATGGCCACCATGAACTTCTTGGCAGTAATAAAGTCGATTTTGGAAATCGCAATCGTAGTAATACCAGCCATTCTCGAAAATGTGAGAAGTGAGTTCCAAAATAGACTTTATTACTGCCAAGAAGGTGATGGTGGTCATTTTGAACAACTTTTAAAGTTGGGAAATAAAGGTTTTAAATAATCGTTTAATTAATTTTTAATTATTTTTTCGTGATTTTTCATTTTTAGAGACTTGTCATTTAAACACGATTTAAGATACGGACCTCGGGTTTGCGGTAAAATGTTTCTTTTTTGAAGACCTTTAAAATGAGGTATCACACGGCATTTGCATATAAAATTTTTGACCTCAACTTCCTCGTGTCACCCCACAAGGGGGAAGAAAATGTTAAATTATATAAAAAAGTAGATTCATTAACAAATAAGATACACCTAAAATTGTGTGTCTCTATCTTTACTACTAGCAAAGAAATCTGGCCGTAGTAAGACTTTTCGAACACCCTGTATATTAATAAGTAAAGAGAGCAAAGTAAAAGTCCCCAAAATTAGCCTGTTAAGAAAACATTCCCCCAAATATTTCCCTACATATTTTATTACACCAAATTTCCCCGAGTGAATTTTTTCCTCAAAATTACGAAAAAAACCCCCAATCTGGCAAGCTTGGGTCGATTGGAGTGGTTATATTGATACATATATCAATACCTAAAGGTGCCTTAGGGGTTAGGGTTTGTCTCTGGGGGCCATCTCTAAACGGCCACTAAAGGATGTATTTCAGGACTTCATATGAATTTTTTTCCATATTTTTGTCCGTTAAATCACTTCCTTAACTTCACGAAGTTTCCAGCTACCCGATATAGATGCAGTATAAATTAAGTCATATTTTATGACTCATTATAATTCTAGTTATAAAATAATTGGATTATAAATTTTATTTTGTTTCTTTATCCATCATAATAATATGTTAGTTTGAGTCAGCAGTCAGCCACAATAAAATGGTCTCTCAGCTCATTTCCTGAATAGAATAGTTGCAACAGGCCAATATCAACAAGTGGATATCCGAAATAGGGTTTTCCTTTGACATAGTTTCGAAATAGGAGACTTTTCGCAAGAACCTGGGTTTAGATCTTAAACCGAAGGACTCAGAATTGAGTTTACATAAAAGCAACAAATTAAGTGACATCATAAAAAAAAGTATAGGTCAAAGGCCATAACAGGGCAAGGAAAGTAATACATAGATAAAGTAGCAAAGAAAGCAGCGGAAGAAGACAATTTTTTAAGCTGTAATTACAATAAAACTTTGACAAAACCCAGATGATCAACTAGAGAATTTAAATATGTAGTAGCATTATAAATCTTGGTATTTTTTAGTTAATCCAGGGATTTAATCTATTACTGCCAAATTATCTAAATTTTATTTTAAATTCCTACATTAACTAGCGTGAAACTAACCTCTCTAATTTTAACCTCTAATTTTAATTTTAACTTTTAGTATGCTCAAGCTAATTTAAAACGAAAAACAAAATCAATCGGAATACCTAATTTAAAATAATAAATTATGTGAAAACTTTTCACTCTTTACACAGACACATAAACATAAATCTGTTATGCCTATAACATAAGTTTCACTCAGCGCGTTAGTCCCCTTTAAACCTAATATTTACAAAGTTCATCTCTGTTTTATTTCGAGCTCAGTCATCAGTCAGTTTAAATATTTGACGTAGATTTGCTACATCATCGATCAGGACATATTTATTTAACGTATTTTTTATGCATTGATTTCTATTCCATAGTGTGTCGTATAAAGGAGAAAGACAATTCAATATTTTTTTAATTTTTAGAGCTTGCGATTTGAAATCAAACTCAATTTTAGCTATTAAACTACTGCAATCTTTCAAAGGAGATATTGATGAAAGTCGTTAGAAAAAGTTGTTCAGATTCCAATGGTAACTTACTGTACCACATTTCAATAAATGTATATATATGAGCCGTTCAGAGGAAAAGTGGTATAACGCACAAGCAAACCGCCATGCAGTTAGACCACTTTTCCTCTGACCGGCTCATATATATATATATATATATATATATATATATATATATATATATATATATATATATATATATATATATATAAATATATAAATGTAAATGCGAAGATTTACTTCTTCGCTAGTGCAGCGAAAAGGCCGTGAATGAAAAATAAAAATAATGAGTACTATCTTTCATTCACGGCCTTTTCGCTGCACTAGCGAAGAAGTAAATCTTCGCATTTACATTTATTATATTACCTATAGGCCAAGAAATCTTCCATTTTTCTACTATATATATATATATATATATATATATATATATATATATATATATATATATATATATATATATATATATATATATATATATATATATATATATCTGTAAATGCAAAAGCTTTAATTCTTTCGCTAGTGCAAAACACAAGACCGTAAATGACAAGTAAAATAAAGTAGGACTATTTTTTTTGTATTCTGGTCTGTGGGTGTCCTCCTCCTTATCGCGATTTCTAGGCCCTTACCCTTCATCAGGCAGGCTCACACTCGGAGTGGCTGACGAACAGACCACACCTTGACCAGAATCAACAAGAGACCTTATATCCAAAACGTTCGAAAAGGATGGGTAAGATGTAGTGACTCGCGCCAAACTACTTTTTCGTATGTTGCTCCAAAACTTTTGGTTGCTAACACAATAAGTAAAATTGCATACACTCAAACCGCCCCGTAAAATATACTCTTCCAAAACATTTGGTTTGGAAAAAAAACCTAATTAGGTTGCTAATATGCGCATTGTATTTGCAGTGTATTAATGTATTTATAAATTAGCGGTTAAACAGAAAAGTTTATAAATATGATCACAGCCATGCCAGCGCTAGTCGTCAAATATCGCGTCGGACCGGTTTTCTTACATTACCAGCGTAGTCCAGAGGTAGTCTCAGCTAGTTGACCGAGAGGTCGAGGGTTCGAGGCTGTGCGTTGGGGTAAACTTTTTTTTTATTTTTTGTTATTTAAAAAATTAGATTGACTCTAGAAAGTGTATTAGCAACAATTTAGCATAAAATATTTTTAAAATTATTGGAAATCTCATATTTACTACAGCTGGCAGCCTGCACGTGCGTAGACAAAGATCGTATTACTATGTCTAGTCGCCAGTATTGTATTTATTAAAGAAAACGGAGTTTCGGCAGCGTTCCTAATTTTATTTTACGAATGATCATACTTTTAGCTCATAATAAACGTCATCATCTATTTATTCTGGACTTTTAGTACAAGGCGCGACCTCTATTGAGGACACGCTAAAGGTATCAAAACGGGAAGCCGCTAACAATCTACTAATCTAGCGTACTAAAACATAGAAAAAAGCCATAAACATCTAGAGTAGCAATGTTCAATATACTGCAGTACCTATTTTATGATTTTTGCGGTGTTTATTTGTAGGTAAATAATTTCTTGGCACATTATTAAAAAACCGTCCTTAATTAAAAAAGTGTATTTTGCTTGTTGCGTTGCTATCACTAGTTGCCCACAAAATTTTGACTCACCTGTAAAAAAACTCCGCGCCTGGTAACAAGTGACTTTATGAATTACAAAAAGCCTCTTGATAAATATTTTATGACCCATTTCTCTTCCTGGTTACGTTTTATTAACACTTAAAACCGTAAAACCATCAATATTTTAAAGAATGTCAGCCATTTATTCCGTGCAGCATTGGAAAATTTATAAAGGCACTGTTCAAAGCCTTGGTATCAATTTTTATGACAATAATTTGTGATCATTCTCAGTCTTTCCATAAAACAATATTACTTGAATTTGAAAACGGAAAAATAAAATAATTATTTAAGTTACTTGTCCGGTAAATGTTTTAATACAGAAGAGTTATTTACGAACAACGATACAGGAATCCCCTGGGTCGAATATGTATTTTCGCCATATATACAGGATGTCCGCTTATGGGATTAAGAAGAGGAGAAATGGATCAAATTTTGCTAGATACGTAAAAATATCACTTTTAATAAAAGCTTTTGCTTCTAAAATAAATAAGATTCACATTATGGAAAATTTAATTTTTTGTACAGGGAGCATAAAAAATACGAAAACGATATTTTGCGTAAGAGCAAAAATAAAAGTTGTTTATTAGTTTTTACCAAAAGAACGAATATGAAATATGTTTTAACCCTTTAAGGCGCAGTACCTTTTTTTGTAAATTATTCGATATTCAAAGGCATATTCTTACTCCTGAGTACAAAAGCAGCAATTTTTATTAGAAAAATTAAGCTGTCACATTTGACAGTTTGGCTGTGAAGGGTGGTCGATATATCAACCAAAGAACCTTAAGTACCCCTTAAGACATCAAAGTCGTACATAATCTAAATCGACCACTTATTTTTGTTTTGACAGTTAACGACCCTATACTGATAGTATAAAAGGTACAATCTTGATTCTGAGGGTTAATTTCGGGTGTAAATTGGGAAATTAAAACAAAAAAAATTCAAGGGCATCGTGTAGGATATGAAATGGAAGCTTGTTGAAGCAATAATTTAAGGATATATATGAAGTATTTTTTAAATGCATTTTTTAGACATTTTTCGGGAAAAATTCTTAAAAATTGCTTTCCCCCACCCTTATCACTAAAAGGATCGCTCAAAAACATCTAGGGAAGACCTTTTGTCCTATCACGTTTTTCAAAATTTTTAATTTTACCCACTCAGCTCAGCGCATACGCGATGCGATGCGGCTTTGGTGCCATCGGCGGCGGCAAGCGCAGCAGATAAACGGGGATCGGGCGGCCGAGGTTTGCTCTTGTTCCGTCGTGGGAGGCTGATGGTACGGAATACTAATAATTGTGCAAGTATAGCTTGCACTTGACCGATTTTTTTTAAGTTTCAACGGAAACTATTCTCCCACCAGCTTTTTAAATCTTTCGATCCACTGCTACACCAACTATTATTGCGCATTGTTGCGCTAGTGCTTTTTTTCCGAGCCAGAAATTATCTTGCTACATTCCTGTGTAAGCAAAAACTCTATATTAACGTATATTATGTAAGCCGAGTTTAGATATGCAGAAGTAAAATTATAAATTAGGTTCTTAGTTATCCCTAAATTTAATTTGCACAAAATTGTGTACAAAAACCTTAAATGTTAAGAAAAATAGTTGAAAAACGCATGCTATGTTATCTGAAAATTTAGGGTTATGGGGAGAAAATTCAAAAATATGTAATAAAATACAATCTATTTTCCAAAAATTTTGGGTAATTACAGAGTGTGATCATTTTTGAATGCATTTTCTACAACTCCCTTATCTCGTTTTTACTTTATCACCTCCCAACAATTAAAATAAGCACTTAGAACTTCCACAGCACTTACTTCAACCTAATAAAAGTCGCTAAAGGCGCAGTGGTCGAATAATCGACCACTTATTAGGCCAATCGCGAGTCGCGCATCAAGGCGGTTAAAAGTCATGCTAGAAGCGCTTAGGCATCTCCCCAGATATCGAATCGGCCACTTCTAAAGTATAAAAAAATAAGTGGTTGTTTCTCTCTCTCACAGCTTTAACCAGAGTACTACTCTCTACATATTAAACAATAATGATACCTGGACATGTATGTCATGTCTTTAGTAAATGAAGCAATTATTTAATTTAAAATACTCCTTATTCAAGTGCAGTTTTAAAATAGTATGGACATTTAATGAAACTCAAAAGAATATGATATAAACTAAGCAATTCAATAAAGATATTAAAATTTATAAACTTTACCCCCATATTCAGCACATTTTTCTATTTTGCTATTGCTGGAATTTCTGATTTCTTCCTGGGATATTGAAAGAACAGCCTGGATAATTCTGCCTGTTAGCACGTCAGTTTGTTTTAAACGGCACAATAGAAATATACCGGTCAAAGTCGGAAATCCTTGGGGGGCACAAAATCGATCATTTCTACCAATATACCTTGTATCAAATCTGCAGTGAAGCTATTCTACTACCTCGGGAGCTCAATGTGTTAGACAAACATCCAAAAATGTATTTTTGAAAAATGCTTTAAAAAAAATTGAAAAATTCGTTTTAGACAAATTGCACTTTCGTAAGTGCTCGTGTATTCCCCCGAATTAGCAGAAGGCATGAATACAAAAATGCTACAATATCTACACTTCCATATTAATCAAGCAATTGGTCCTGTCGCGTCTATGCTAAGATGACCAACTATTTTAGCTGTTTCTTTTTTCAACAAATATATATTTTGATGTTAAGTTAAGTAATTTTTTTCGAAAAATAGCTTCTTCGAAAATATATTGTTTAGAAAACATAGTTTCTCTAAATTAAAATTATGAATAAATGAATGAATGAAATGTCAATGATAAAAAGATCCTAAACTAACCTAAACGAACTTTTTTTGTGTTTGGTCAGGTTTACGTTTCCTTGTATTTCCTATGTTACTATGTAGTAAATTACTTTCAAGAAGTGTTGTTTTTTAATATGAATATTCGAAGTCTTTTTCGGAACAATGTTCTTTCTAAAAACATGTTTTCTTGAAAAAATTTAGTTTCAAAAAGTGGATAAAAAAATCGAAATTGGTTTCGGGGAAAAAAATTGAAAATATCCCTAGTTTTCGAATATCCGTATTATTGAAAAAGTTATATTTTAGATAAATTATATTTTCGAAATGTGTTTTCGAAAAATTTTCATATATCAGTCCAATTGGACAGAAGGTATAAGTAATTAAGAGAATGCTAGAATATTGGTAAGTTCGGATGACAAACCGTTCTGTTTTCACAAGAACAGGTTTGGATATGTCGTCCATTATGAAATAGTGTACATTTCTTAGAACCCTAAATAAGAAAAAAGTAATGTGGCACTCGAGCTCGCCCGTTTTTTTTTTTGGCTCGAGGTGACCTCCTAGACGAAATTCTAAATTCTGCTCCGGACAATTGTTGACTCACCCGGTACACCCACGGTACTTGGTACTTATGCTTTGGTCTTCGTGGACAGTCAGAAGATAAAAAAAACGAGCAAGTCACAGTTTTTAGTAGCATTGGAAAACGACAAAAAGCTTCAATAATAGAAACTTGCGAAATAGAAATTTATAAAATGTTAGACCTTTTTATATTCTACCATCGGTCACTCATCGATCCCAACTGTCAACTCTAACTACGCTCTGAAAGCCTTTGATGAAGATAAAAAGGCACAGGAAATGGACACACAACAATCAGTCTAAACAACTTAATCGGTGCATGAAAAAAAAAAAGATTCAATAGGAGTCTAAAATAGTGCTGCAATTTAACGATCACCCATTAATTTGAGCACAGAACACCTGTAATCCCGTGTACGTCGGTAAATACCTGCTGTACATTAAAAGGATTTACGTTATCGAATCAATAAAGCTGAAATAGGCTTGTTGTATTGCCAACACAGGGCTTAGAACAGTAATTGCTAATTATCTTAGCCAAGTGTTAAATCTTTTGGCATCTTCAATAAATGGTTTTGTTACAATATCAAATAAGCAAATTTAGCCACCCTTGAGAGGGAAGGAATAAGTCACCTCAAATCGTCCCCGGCGAACACCAGTCCGGGGAAAATGACGAGGGTTGACGTCAGACAGAGCATCGGGTCTTCAAGACATGCAAAAACTGAAAATACTGCTACTTAGTCGTCAGAATCTAGGCTTGGGACGTAATGCTAATTAATTTTTCGCTAATGACGCACAGGGACTTCGCTTGGTATCTGTGACGAAATAAGCAAGGGTTGCCAAGTTGCGGAAGAGCTAGGTTAAAGAAGGTAGTTCAAGTAATGGTAAAAGTAGCTACGCTGAATGTAGATTTAATAAAAGGACCCCAGTAAACCACCTGCCAAAACATATAGTGGCTTATTTTCAAACTATAATACAATACAGACTTTACTTTCGAACATTTTCTAAACCTTTCATACATTTTCAGAATGCTTGGGGGCGTGGCTGGTCGCCACATGTCAAGAAGAAGAGGATCCTCTCCAGCAATCAAATGGGATGATGGGCCCCCTCCAGTCAGCAGATATGCGAGAAGAAGACGAGCGGTTACCACGATGGACCACAAAAGTTGCGCACTTATACAAACTAGGCTTAAATTGGGAGATATCATGTAAGTAGAACTGATGGTTTTTATTCTAAATAGTCCTAGGAAGTGTTTTTTAATACTTGATGTGTTAAAGGTTACTTTCTAAAAAACATAACGTTACTGCATGGAATTTAAAAACAGGTTAAATATTTTTGATCGGTGTTGTTAAGGAAGCTAGCTGCAATTCAGTTGATTTTTAACAGAGAAGTAGGGCTCACTTGACGAGAAAATTGACAAAGATGCCAAATGACACGATAATGAAGACAAAGATGAAACGAAAACACAAGTAACTGTACAGGGATATCCATATACAAGTGAACAGGTCTTATAATGTTTTATCTTTAAAGATGGGAAAAATATTTAATATGAAAGTTTTGGTGATTTTTATGGATTATTCATATATCTTATCAATAAAACAATTAAAAAAATAAATAAAAAAATAAAATAAAATAAAATAAAATTCAACAATTGAGCATTGAATAAAAAAATATAGTATAAAACATCGATTTTCTCGCTTATTTGAAATTGGATGGTATGCTTCTTATCATATTTTTGGATTCTAGGAGAAGTTCTAGACACATTTTGTATAAAATACCCTATGCAGTTTTTCAATCATTTTTGAAATATTTCAAATTAAAAATTATTTCGCATAAATATACTTTAAATGTAACTATCCAGGTTGCGCACAAAATACCTGCTACCTTTTTAAATTTACTTCGTAGGTAAGTCGAAGTTAATGTCAAGGTTGACAATAATACTTTAGTCACCTTGAATTTATAGTTTTATTTTTATGCAAAATGAGTTATTCTGTTAAACAACATATGTTCATTTTTATTAGTTATTAATATTTGAAAGCAATAACCAGTGATTATAAACAATAACAAATGAATTATAACATAAACAGATAAATGGTAACATTGGCGAATAAATTTCAAAAGAAATTTTCGACATGTACGCCATTTAATTCTTCGCACTTTTCATACATGCTTCTCTGCCTCTGAAGTGTGTTTATAATACTTTCAGCATCTCTTTCGTTCAGATTTCTTACTTGATGTCTCACATTCCTATGAATTTCTTCAATATTTTTATTATGATTTTTGCTGATACGATAATTTTTATTATGATTTTTGATGATACGATGATACGACATTTTTCAAATGACCTCAAAGAAATGTATCTAAAGGTGTGAGGTCTGGGCTATTTGCAGGCCAATGTAACGTTCCATATCTACCGATCCATTTGCTATACTGCTGGTTTAAAAAATTGCGAACCTCAATTATTTTATGGGAAGGCGCTCCGTCCTGTTGCCATATAATACGTCGCCGTTCTTCAAGTGACAATTCGTCGAGAATACCTTCGATTTCATTTTATAAAAACTTAAGATATTGCTGGCCAGTTAATGCTTCAGTTGAGAAAGTTGCTTCGTCTGTCCCAACGATAGTATGAAATAAATTAGGATCTTGCCGCATTCTTTCGTTAATATTTGCGACAAAAGTATATCTCCTTTCTTTTTGATCGGCACTAAGCTTTTGAACTTGCATAATTTTACATGGTCTGTACTTAAAATACTTTAACGTTCTTTGAACTGATCCATAAGTCAACATTTTATCTCTTCTTCCATATCTGAGATATCGCACAAAATCGGGAATTGCTTTTTTTGGATTCTCTTGAAAATTTAATAATCTTGCTAGGTCCCTTTTTTCATTTCTTTCTCTTGTTCTTTTTCCATTGCCAAGAATTCCTCTTTCTTCTAGTATTCTGTTTGTTTTTGTTATGGCGCTTATTGATGGAGTTCTTTGTCCCTCTTCAACACTTTCTTCATATTGTATTTGAGCCTCTCTAATATTATTGTTATATTTTTAAATATAGTCTTAATATTTTGTATCTCTCATTAATAGAGTAACTCATCTTGCATAAAAATAAAATTATAAAATCGCGGTGACTAAAGTATTAATGTTAAGCCTGATATTAACTTAGACTTACCTACGAAGAAAATTTAAAAAGGTAGCAGGTATTTCGTTCGCAACCTGGATAGTTACGTTTAAAATATATTTATGCGAAATTATTTTTAATTTGAAATATTTTAAAAAAGATTGAAAAACCGCATAGGGTATGTTATACAAAATATGTCTAGAAATTCTCCTAGAATCCAAAAATATGATACCACCCAATTAAAATTAAGCGAGAAGATCGATGTTTTATACTATATTTTTTTATTCGATGCTCAATTGTTTTGCTGATAAGATATAAAAATCCCCAAAACTTTCACATTAGACATTTTTCCCATCCTTGAACATAAAAAAGTTATAAGACCTGTTCACTTTTATTTGGATATCCCAGTACAGTACAATCTCTCATCTGTCAATAAATTTAATAATACTGTTTCCATTTTGATATTTGTGACTCATATTTCGCAGACGGGCCTTTAAAGGGTATTATTCAATTAAATGTAATTTTAATTTAAAATATTTTGATGTGTACTTTATACTTCGCAAAATCAAAAAATGTTGTTTTAAAACCTCACCGACTTTTAATTTCCTGGATGATATATTTTATTTGGAAAAAGTTCCATTTAAAATGATATACAATAAATAAAAAGAATGGTCATTTATTTCTCTGGGTATTTTGTAGATAATAAAAGAATATATAGCATACACTTTGCGAAAACGATATCAGGTAATTGTCTTAAATTTGATATATAGTAAGTGTTCTTTTTTGTACTATCTACACAGTTTTAATATGTTATAAAGAGGATTTCGCCTGTGATCCGTAATAGGCCAAGCGATAGAGCGATTTGTCGTGACATTAATACTATTAGAAAACCGTCTGTACCATCATCTAAAAGATGATCCTTAGATCATTGCTGTTAGATTTCCAACTCTGAAATTTTTTCCATTAATTTGATATAAATATTTTTAAGCAAAAAACGCGATTTGTTTCGTTTTTTGCTTATAAAATGGAAAGTAATGAAGCAATCTTAATAGTGTAAATGAACGATTTGTAGAGAACAAAAATACGAACAAAATGAGAGGTCGAACGTCCCGATAGGATAAGTAGCAACGGAGAAAATCCGGAAAAACCGGAAAATTAAGAGTTCTTTTTTAAATTCATAAATCATCAATACACTATTTTGCAACAGGTCTGGATGCTCTATGGATCGTCCGATTTTAATTGTTGAAACGTATTTGAAAAGTACAAGTTTAATTGAACAAAATGTATATTTTAATTTTTCCACAAAATGCTACGAAACCGGTTGAAAATGCAGGTAAAAATGCGTGAAAATGGCCGAGTGCGCGAAAGCGGTCGAGTAGCGGGAGGGCAGCGGAGCGAAGGGGAGCCAATATTCGCGCGCTCGGCCATTTTCACGCATTTTTACCTGCATTTCAACCGGTTTCGTAGCATTTTATGGAGAAATTAATATACATTTTGTTCAATTGAACTTGTACTTTTCAAATCCGTTTCAGTAATTGAAATCGGACGATCCATAGAGCATTCAAACCTGTTGCAAAATAGTGTATTGAAAAATTAAAATGACTATTGTGGCAAAACTAATCGTCGGACCGCGTCAGGATTTTGCGCACATAAAGTAGCTATAAATTACTACTTTTTCCCAAAGTTTGAGCCCTCTACGTTTAAAAATGGCCCATTTATGAATTTTTTAAAGAAAACTCTTGATTTTCCGGATTTTCTCCGTTGCTACTTATCCTATAGAGACGTTCGACCTCTCATTTTGTTCGTATTTTGATTCTCTACAAATCGTTTCTTTACGCCATTAAGATTGCTTCATTACTTTTAATTTTATAAGCAAAAAACTAAAAAAATCGCGCTTTTTTGCTTAAAAATGTTTATAACAAATTAAAGGAAAAAATTTCAGAGTTGGAAATATAACAGGAATCATCTACGCATCGTCTTTCAGATGATGGCACAGGCGGTTTCCTAATAGGATTAATGTCAAAAAATCGCTAATATTTTGCTCTGTTGCTAGGCCTAAAAATCATTCACAGTATTTTGACAGTATCGCTGAGTTAGTAGGATGAGAATATATTCCGTGCAGAATAACTTCTACCTCGGTATTTTAAAATTACTTCGACACTTGTTTAATTAAATTTAATTTGAAAATTTCTAAAACCCATTAAAATTTTTAATAGCTTACAGCAGGCTGCAAAGTAAATCTATATTAATTACTCTTTTTAAGTTTCAAGAAGGGTTGAAAACTTGACAAGCCCTCGTTAAGGGCCAAATTACCTCTGAAGTGTTGAAACAAACGAGTCGAAGAATAAAAACAGCTGATTACCATATTTTATCTTAAGGATTTTTTTTTCTACTGGATTTGTGCAGATTAGCAGTTGATTTTTAGCAGAAAATTAATTAATCACCGACCTATTTCCGAACATAACCAGAAGGGATTTGCGTGGAAAAAGGTCACATGAAGATTAATTAATTGTACAGGTTTTCCGGTAGTTAAACTTATTAGCAGATTATTGTTTTTTATTATATTTTTTTTCGAAACAACACTACACGAGGATAATGTAAATTGGATCAAATTAAGCTGAAAATCATCGTCTCGATTTGTTACTTAAAAAAAGAATACGAATAATGATTATTTATGTTAGTAGTCCGGTAAATAATTTGTTCCAAAATAAGTTATATTAAGTTATTAAATAAGTTAGATTATGGAACAAATTTCCTGCAGATGTTTTCCCTGCCCGTCCCAACCTCCAATCCTTCAAATCCCATGTAAATAGACTACATTTCCCTACTCTTCAGACACCCACGGTACGTTAGTACTTAGGCTTGCAGTCTACGTGGGATGTCTTAGATAAAAAAAAGTTGTCTGTGGAATTTCTAAATGAGTATTGTTTGAGTGAAACAAATAGACTGAGAGCTGAAAACACATTATTTTATGTATAAAACCTACAACTATTTTTAACATATTACTATTATGTGGCTCTACCAGGGGTTAACAGTCTGCCAGCTCGATCTCCGGGCAAAACCACCCCATATTTTTTTCCCTCATTCTCGCGAAAAAGTTCGACTCAGATGTCTTTATGAAACTTGAAATTTTACTGCTTTTTCTTCATCCTTAGTAAAGTCTAGAAATAAATTGGCAGACTGCTTGGACCGGGCCAACCCCTTGGCACACGCGTTTAAAGTTTTAAAAAATGCACTAAATTTCATTTATATGGTCTGTAATTTTATTAGTAGCTTTTAATAACATTTTAATAACACTGGCCGACAATAACAATTTTTTGTGTAACATAAAGCTGAATAGCATATTAGTGTAAAATATTTACCATTTAATTTCAACTCATTTATCGTGTCATGCTTAAGAAGTTGTTCAAAATGTCCCCCTTCGACTTTCTCACTATCTTTCTAAATGAATTTCGCACCCGCTGCAACATTTCAGGTGTCACTAATAAGCAGGCAAAGCTGATTCGGTTTTTCAATTTTTCATGTAATCTAAAGTTGCAGGTGCAGTCGCCATCACTTTGTCCTTTATAAAACCCCACAAGAAAAGTCAAGAGGGGTTACATCCGGTGACCTATCAGGCCAGTTGACCGGACCAGCGAGTCCAATCCACCCTTTTTCAAATATTTCATGCAAATGATTTCGGGCATGATGGATTGGAGCTCCGTCCGGTTAAAACCACATGGTAGGTTTTATGTTTTAGTTAAAGGATTGGGTTAATTGGCTTCTTAAAAAATTTGTGTACATTTCTCCATTTAAATGTCCTTCAAAGAAATGCGGACCAATAACTCTAAACCGATTATCACATCAGACATTAATTGAGCAGGGATGTTGACTTGGCAGACTTCCCATCCAGTGGGGATTTTTCGACGCCCTGTAGTGCATATTGTGTCCATTCTAAAGAAAACCAAACTTTTTTAGTAGTGTACTGCTCCCACATCTGGGGAGCGACATCACCTTCGACCCTTAACATCCTTGATTCTATCCAAAAGAGAGCCATTTGACTCATCAATGACCTAGTCCTCACAAGAAAACTTCCTTTTCTCGCTCATCCCGCGCTGTTGAGAAGTTATCGCTTTTATACCGGTACTTCCACGGATTTTGCTTTGACGAACTAGCCGGTATTATTCCCCCCTTAACTGTTCCTAACAGAACAACAAGAGGCGCGTTACGTATGCACCCCTTTACTGTCCAGCTACAAAAGCCTAAAACAGACCACTTCTCTCGCTCATTCATACCTAGGGTATCCAGATTATGGAACAAATTGCCTGCGGATGTTTTCTCTTCCCGTCGCAACCTACAATCCTTTAAGTCCCGTGTCAATAGATTACAGTTCCCTTCTCTTCAGACGCACACGGTACGTTAGTACTTAGGCTTGGAGTCTACATGGGATGTCTTCGATAAAAAAAAACAAAAAAAACTTAATTTCTACTGATAAGGAATAACTTAGAATCCTACCAGCAATTATGGAAAGTAGCTTCGCAAGAAAAATTAACATTCATTAGGAACCTGTTATTTCCTTGCTCTCCCAAAATTAACAACATGTCAAGTTGCACATTAAAATTCGCTTCCATGTTTAATTGAACAATAAATTGAGAAATAATCGTTAAAATGTCAAAATTCTCCACTGACTTAAGTAAAAATTTCCATGGGAACGAATATTAATTCTGAAATATGTAAGCATATTTTGCTATACATTTATTTTCATGGTATTATAAATCATATCGAAAGACTGAACACAAATGTTGAGGTGATGATTTATTACTGTCAAAGTATAGTGGGATAAATGAAAAGAAAATATTATTTAAGCTCGTTAGCGCATGACAGTGGATATACCTTAAACAAATACCTTTAGGGCTTTTAATCCTTTAATTTCTGCAGATGTAAATGCAGAGAATAATTTCTTCGCTAGTAGGATATAAGACCGTCAAATAGGTAAAGAAAAACAGACTATTTTTGATGCTACTCCGAGTGCCCTCCTGCTATTGAGCCCTTCATTAGGGTGCCTAACGGGCACCTGGACAAACTAAAAAGAGTCATTTTCTCTTGGGTTATTTGACTGTCTTATATTGCACTAGAAAATAAATTATTCTTTGCTTTTCCTTCATTAAACTAAAAAAAAATCGTTGTTCATTTCGAAAGTAAAGAAATGTAGCCCATCGCAAAAAATTAAAATGTTAAATATCTACATTTATTTTCATGTTCGCTATCTTTCTTTCTTTAAGGGTTGTTGTAATTTATGTTTTTCGTCTACGTGAGGATAAAAATAATGGTAGCGTGCAACGCTCTTCATTGATTTACCTTCAAATTAATCAAAATAAGTCCGTTAAGGCTGTCGGAGGTTCGCCCTAATTTATGGCAAAAGCTTAAAACGAATGGTGGCTTAAAAGCTATTTGTTTGTCTTTAAATGATTCCTCATTGAGGTTATTGTTTCGCTATATCCTAGATTCTTTATAATAAAAAAACTAGAAATAAAGCACGTTAAAACAAAGTAATAAAGTTACCGCTCTCCTATTTTATCTTCTGATTAACTCTATGTATTACCTAACTATCTTAAATCATAGCTTATTGCTTTTACAAAACAGAAAACAAATAAGTATTTGACATTCAGAGTGCCAAGGCGACCCGGAAGTACTCCTATTTTTTGCTACTAAATACTGTGCCGTTATGCAAAACTACATAGTACATAATATTTCCCTCAAATAAAACTTACTTTAATGATTATACGGGGTTGTTCAAAAGTAATGGTACACAGAGCAATAGCAGATTCTGTATGTCTAAATAATTCGATTTATTAAAACTTGTCTAATTCCAAAGTTGATAATACCCTAGATACAGGGTGTCAAAATTTTAATTTTGTTTTCGATTTTTTCCAATAATTTCTGAACAAAACGACACAGCGGAATGAAATAAGGAATTTGGGTTTTCTTGAGGCGAATAATTCAAATTCATCCATTGCCATTTTATTACTTTTCTTCTGGTATTTTAAATCTCCCTTATCCCCAGATATTAGAACACATGTTCACTTTCCGCGAGAAAACTAAATGTCGAAAATTAAGGGGTTTTAGATTATTCTTTGTTTTTTTGCTTATATTCAAATTATGTTTTAATTTTAACATAGATTTTAACATTGAGTACCTTGACCATAACGTAGATGGTTTGCAAGTTTTAAAATGTCGTGCCACTTTTTTCTTAAAATTATTTATTCTCTTTATTTGTACACCATTGACTAAATGTTCCCAATTCTTTGGCATAACGGTATTTCGATTTTTCTGGTAACAGTTAGACGTTCACATTCTTGGCTTCTTCGAAAACATCTTTCGGTCTAGTCCGACACATGGTAAGTTGTACGCGACGCAACGGTGAGGAAACGATAAAAAATTAGATGGGCGGAGCTCAAATACAAATCACCACTCAGTAAGCAGCTAGATATGCCTTTTATTATTGTAGACGCCAGCCGATTAACCTATCAACCCAAAGTACCATGCCACCTGTTAACAACGTTGCCTATTTTCCACAGATTCGCATTATTTTAATCTTAACGAAGTTTCCGACTGGCGACTTCCGATGTTAAATAGAATAATATTAAGGTACCCACAATAATTTGTTATCTATAATAAGTATAATTATGGTTTTTATTATTATTTTATATATTAAACCATATCGCTCAACATTATTGCCATAGGCGGTTCTAGACCTCTATTTTGGGGGGGGGGGGGGCTTAAGCCCCCGGTTTGCTGGCTTAAGCCCCCGGCTAACATATTTGGCTATACATATACTAGGCCACTCAGTTGGATTTGGGGGGATAATCCGAGATTTGGGGGGGCTTAGCCCCCAAGCCCCCACCTAGAAACGCCTATGATTATTGCGAAAAATAATTTCCAGTAACTTATTTATTATGGTTTTGTTTGTAAGTTTGGCAATATTCTAATTTTTTGCGGCATTCTTTTGGTGGTTGAGTTTTCGTGTGTCGAACTATATTCCATCAATCATATTCTCTACAATTTCTTACTCGATCTCCATTTTCTACTCAAAAGTTGGATAAAAGTCGAATAACGTTTATATTTTCACTTTGACTATACTGACAATCAAGAAATAAGTACATAACACAAACTTAATTGCATAGCAATGAAGCTGTCAGCTGAAGGTTGATCTCTTGTGGTTTTGTTAAAAATATCATTGTCGAAATTGCGGATTTCTAATCGATAAAAATCTTCGAGAAAATTTTCTGTTATGATAATATCTGACAATGAAATTGCATGTGTGCGGTTAGCCATTAAAAGATATTATCGATATTTAAAGCCCAATTGCCGTCCTCTTAAATATTTATTAATTGACGCAATACACAAATAATATGTTTGTTTTTATTTTCTGGGATCAATAGCCAATAAAGTCTTTCGATGAAATTCGAAAGAAACAGCAATATCCCTAATCTCAAAGCTTTATTGCCCCAAATTAAAGCTTCTTTAAGCCTATTATAAATCTCTATAGACATTAAGTGCTTTATCTTACATTCACAGTTGACTTGTTTTCCGATTTTCCATATGCTGAGCTTTATCCGACCTTTAAGCTTGTTATAAAGGTTATAAGGCCACATTTTACTGTCAATTGGCCAATCCTAATGGACGCCCTTAACTGTCTATTATTTGATCCGGTCAGTTAATACCTCTTAAACTGGGTCAAGTAAGAAAAATTTTGGATTTTTTACTAATTTATCTAAGTCACTACATTCATTCAGACAAAAAAATATTGCGTTTTTGCTCTTTTAAATAACTTTTGATGTATTTGATCTCATTAAAGAGCGGAATATGCAATTTGCATAAACACGGTGTCCAAGATAAAGAGGGCCAGTATGGGGATCTCATTAATAGCTAGAAATATAAAATAGGTTTAATGAAAAAAAAATTACGTAATTAAAGAACTACCTATTAAAATGATGTTCCATAATTTTTGATATGATTTTTTATTTTCGAGTTATTTTGAAAAAACTAAATTTTCGAATTTTTAATTAAATTTTTTCTGGCGTTAATATGAAAGGTAGGGCAAAACTAATAAAAAAAATTATAGCAACTGTTAATGAACTTAAAGATTATATTATCAATTTTTTTATTCGACGTTTCGTCTTTGGGCAGCAATCATCAACCTCAATTTTTTAAATACGGTCCTGCTTTTTTAATGTCAAATTTTATAAGCCCTTTTTATTCTGAATTCAACAGCGTATCACACATTATGGTTAAATTACGTTTTCAGTCTTTTTTCGACCATTATAAAGAGATTTTTGCAACACGAACCTATCTCCTAAAACATTTCATACATTGTTCCAGCTTTTGTAATTTAATGAAGAAACTAATGAGGTATACTCAATCTTTTTAATTTCTTATTTTATTTATGGCTTCTAAATAAGAAAAATAATCAATTAATTACTGTTGAAAACCTTTGATTTCCAGATGTTTAGTAAGAATTTAAAACATCTAGAGTTGCCTTAACCTTCAAAAATGTTTCTAAAACAGCACCACAAGAATTTTACGAATGTGTTAGGTAATACTTGTGATAAGTAGGTACCTACCATTCATGTTTGTCCTTTGTTCATTTATTTGTTGTCTATTGTTAATAGTAATTGGTTGGTTATTAAATTGTTTTTGTATACTGGATATAAAATCCATTTTAATACTTTAATGGAATTAGAAGAACACACTGCTTGCTGAATGAATCCAAAACTTGTTAATAATTGTCAAAAAAGGATCAAAACCTAGTAGGCCAAGTAATAGAGCGATTTGTCGTGACATTAATCTTATTAGAAAACCGCCTGTGCCATCATCTGAAAGACGATCCGTAGATGATTTCTGTTATATTTCCAACTCTGAAAATTTTTCCTTTAATTTGTTATAAACATTTTTAAGCAAAACAACGCGATTCATTTAGTTTTTTGCTTATAAAAGGGAAAGTAATGAAGCAATCTTAAATGGTGTAAATGGACGATTTGTAGAGAATAAAACTACGAACAAAATGAGAGGTCGAACGTCCCGATAGGATAAGTAGCAACGGAGAAAATCCGGAAATATTGGCTCCCCTTCGCTCCGCTGCTCTCCCGCTACGCGACATCTTTCGCGCACTCGGTCATTTTCTCGAATTTTTACGTTCATTTTCAACCGGTTTCGTAGCATTTTATGGAAAAATTAAAATATACATATTGTTCAATTAAACTTGTACTTTTCAAATCCGTTTCAATAATTAAAATCGGACGATCCATAGAGCATCCAGACCTGTTGCAAAATACTGTGTTAAAAATTAAAATGACGATTGTGGCAAAACTAATCGTCGGACAGTGTCGGGGTTTTCCACACACAAAGTGGCTATAAATTACTACTTTTTCCCAGAGTTTGAGCCCTCTACGTTTAAAAATGGCCGATTTATGAATTAAAAAAAAACTCTTAATTTTCCAGTTTTTCCGGATTTTCTCCGTTGCTACTTATCCTATCGGGACGTTCGACCTCTCATTTTGTTCGTATTTTTATTCTCTAGAAATCGTCCATTTACACCTTTAAGAATGCTTCATTACTTTCCATTTTATAAGCAACAAACTAAAAAAATCGCGTTTTTTTGCTTAAAAATGTTTATAACAAATTAAAGGAAAAAATTTCAGAGTTGGAAATATAACAGGAATCATCTACGGATCGTCTTTCAGATGATGGCACAGGCGGTTTTCTAATAAGATTAATGTCAAAAAATCCTTAATATTTTGCTCTGTTGCTCGGCCTTTAGTTAAACCAGCGAAAAATAAGATAGAGAGAAGAATATCTCGTACGGATTTGCGCCAATCTCGGGATGTTGCCGTTTGAAGGCCATAGCGTGGTCGAGCTGGCGGGAAGACGAGATATTATTCTGTCTATCTTATTTTTCTCTGGTTAAACCATAATGTGCGGTACACTGGTGTTGAAATATTTTTCAGCTTGATTATTTTTTAAGTCTATATCGCATTTTTTTTAATAACGGTCAAAAAAGAGTTGAAACGTAATAGAACCATAATGCGTGGTATACTGTTGAATTCAGAATAAAAAGGGCTTCTAAAATTTCACATCAAAAAATCAGGACCGAATTTAAAAAAAACTAAGTTGATGATCCCTGGCCCAAGACGAAACGTTGAATAAAAAAATTGGAGACGTATTCTCTACATTCATTAAAAGTTGCTGCAAAGAAGTATTATTAGTTTTGTCCTATTTTTCATACTAGCACCAGAAAAAATTCGAGTTAAAAATTCGAAAATTTAGTTCTTTTGAGAATAACTCGAAAATGAAAAATCATCTGAACAATTTCTAATTTTTCCAATTAACCAACTTTGTGTATCTAACTATTTACGGGATCCCCATACTGACTCTCCTTATCTTGGACACCGTGTATATGCAATTTTTACATATTTTGACCAATTTATTAAAATTATGCATATTTACTAGATATACCAAAAACATTTATTACTTATAAACGTTTTTAGTAAACCACAGAGTTAATTTATTTTTTAATCTCTTTCCATATTTTAAATCATCTGTAATGCACAAAATTTTTACTTTTGTAACTCCTTAAAGGTTAAAAATGGTACAAAGTTTTTGATGTGTCCCCTGCGTATCCGAAAAAATATTCCCAAAAGACCCTGTGTGTGGTTTTGGTCGTATACTTTTTGCATTTATTGCTTCATTTAATTCAATTTACTTACTTAAAATACCCCTGCAATAGAATATTTTATTTCAACATACCTTTGGGAAATTTAAAATGCTAAACTCCGAAACTTAAAGGTATAAATGGCAAAATTCGAATAAAAAATGTAACACAACTGACGCACAAATTGACGTTTGGTGTGAAATATTTAACAGATTTCTTAGGAATAAAATTCAACCAAGAAAGTACAATTATTTGGCTTAATGAGAACAACATAAAACAAATTTTAAAAAGTTCTTTAAGAGGGGCATCAGATTCCCGAAAATCTTACTAAAAAGTGTGCGAAAGCTCTTACAAGTGAGGTTTAATTCACTCTTAACAGATGGCGCTGACTATAAAATTACATACATTTTTTTAAAGTAATTCACTGATATCTAGGTAATCCAATTATTATTAGTATGCTTATATGTTTTTAACAGATGGTGCTTGACCTAGCAGAGAAAATATGATTTGTGTGGTATTGTTATGGGAACACCGGACTTTTTTGATGAAATTTTGCATTTACCCTAATTTTGGGTCGTAGAACACGAATCTGAAATCAGTTTTCGGTGGTCGCATACGTTTTTTCTCAAAAAAAATATCTTTTAGGTTACAATAATTTTTTTTCGTAGCAAAAAACATTACATTTAGGCAAAATAGCTAAGAAAATTGCTTTTTTCTTTCGAAAATTCCATTTTACTCGCTATTAGTCGCCATTATTTGCCTACCTGTCAACACTAGTGTTTTGTGCAGTGTTGCCACGTCTAATTATTTTCCCTAAAAAATTGTATATGAAGAATAAGTAATAAAAGCTAAAATCAACAAACTAAAATTATAATTATGTCCAACTTATTAGTCAACAAAATTTTTTATGTTTAAACTAGAAACTTTATGTTAAACTAGATTCGTATAAATTCGGTATATGTTCATTAAATTACAGTCGTAAATGCCAAGACAACAATTTCACGCTGCTACGATTAAAACGGATAAAGGATAATGATAATTCATCTTGTAATAACCTTTAATTCTGCCTCTTTATGATGAAGGAAAACAAATTGTCCTTAATTAAATACCGTTTCCTGTTTCTGTAATTAATTTAGCAGAAGAAACCCTCCAAGTACTTATAATAACGTTTACTATTACATTCCTTTTAAAAAGCTTGTATCTCGCCGCCTCCTGCCATCTCACAGCCGCTGGCAGGACTACCTTAATAAAGACAAGTCAATACTGATGTGTAAATGCGGAACGCCCTTTATAGGCAATAATGTGAAACTACACTTTCGAAAGCTTCCTCTAAAAATCAATATCGTGTGGCATACACATACTTGAGTTTTCCCACTTTCCAATACTGAGTTTGGCGCCCCCTATAGAAAGTATTTTGATGTGCAACACCGTTCGTGTAATAATCAATGCTAAAAATCATTTCTCCATTGCAGCTGCAAACATTTTCTTATCCTAAAACATTTTCTGAAAATCCTAGAAATATTGATCACAGGATACTTCTCAAGTTGTACGTTAGAGAGCGTTGATAACATGTATTTTATTGCTGTTCCAATCTTCTAAAAATAAATGGGAGGAAGTTGTTGGAAGAGATCGACAGAACATTTTTTCTTTGCTATGGAACATTTAAATAACAGTATATCTGTTTTTAGACGGGGTGAATAAATATGAGGAAACCAAGTCCTCAAATTGTAGTATCCCAGCAAAGTAATTTATTTACTAGAACGATGGATGGAAGTTTCCCTGTCCTTAGCACAACCCATCTACATTAAGCTCAAGTTTGCTTAGGTAGAGAAGACTTACAACAGTTAACGCTCAGCCTATTTGATACACGACACACCTTCCACGGTGTGTACCAAAAAACCTTAAAAAGATGAATTTCACATCGCCTGACACACAAGATTATTACACTGCTATTGCTATTGAACTGTATATTAGACACCATTGTCAGCAGGTTTAGCCTCTTGATTAGAATATTATGATGCGTTGAGGAACGGGTGGACAAAGAGAATTTATTAACAGTGATCGATACTCGATTAATAAATCTCTTCCACAATGGGCCCCGGAACGCCTTAGTAAGTTACGCATCTCGTGACTGAATATTACGAGAATATTCGGTTAGAGATATGTTAAAGGCTTCTTTCTGTAAGAAGAAAATCGTTTTTTGACCCTTATTCTAACGCCATTCCAGCAGGTCCTCCTTCTCTAGTCAGGAATTTCATGAGATGTTGACCTACGGATGGATTAAGAGATTCACTAACAGCGATCGATATATGAGATCCCTTCTACAATGGATACGAAAAAAAACTTGATGAGTTCCACCTCTCCTGACAGAACATCACAAAAATATTCGACTGGAGATCTTTTTTTTGTAAGGCGAACCCAAGCAAACCCAACCCAATCAAACCGCGCAAAATACACTGCCAATATAGCCAATAATAGGAAATCTCAAAATTTAGGCTTGTCGAAAATTTTAACTCTACGAAAAATAGCTAACATAAAACACCGTCCCTTAAGATTTGAATAAAAAAAAAATAAAAATAAAATAAAACAAATTTTATTAGCATGCTATAAATTTCATATTTTTGGTTTTAAAGGAATACTTTTTCTTTCATTCCTTATACTATCAATAGTTTGTTTGATATCCCACACATCACAAACTTTTAACTTTATTATTTCAAATTGAGAAGATTTATTTTGATCATGAAATATGTATATGTTTTCAACTCAAGAAACTTTATCAAAATATATACCTAATTGATTTGTACGATCTCCAGTTCCCTTTGCCTGATATCAAAGCCGAAGTTAAGCAAAATAATGTTTTTAACTGCCTAAACTTTTAATGACATATAAAGGCTAAGCCCTGGGATTCAAATATATTCAACGGCTTTGCGTGTTGTCTGTAGTGCGGCATTGGAAAACATGAATGACCGGAGAAGCAGCTCCGGTGTGGAGGAGCGGATGCCTGGAGTTTCCGGTGCGCGCGCTACGAAAGCCGCCACGCCATCCTTTTACAGAATCGGATTTTACTTAATTTTCTGCTCCTTAGAAGATATATTATGTAAAACTTGTTTTCTTGTATGTTTTATTCATAATTATTTATTTTACAAATTGCCAAATAGCAGTGTTGATACAGCAACATAATATACGCTATTTTATATTCCATATTAAAAATGTACTGCACCAAACAGTGATTTATACATTTATTCAGTTTCTCTCAATTTATAAAAAAGCAATTTAAATTTTTCCATGTTGACTAAAAGTTTTTTTTCCAATTTTTATATGAAAAGTATCACTTTTTAATACTGACTGAAGTTACCAAACTTCCTACTTGCCTATCCAGCTAGAAAATGCAAGTACATATATCGCTACTGACAATGGAAAGTTAACTATTTCGAAGTTCTTTTTAAAACAAATCTTAATCTAATAGATTTTCGTAAATGGTCATCAATTATTTTAAAGCTTTTTACCAAAATTAGAAAAGTTATTGTGTGACATACATAAGGAAATGCAATTTTGTGTCATTTTCTCCAGCAATAATCCGCCTTTAACACAAAACGAAGTATTTTCTAACTAGTTACTTAATAATCAATTTTCTCGTAATTTTTGACACAATTCTCTTATTTTTTGTATTGTAGATAGAAGTTTCGGTGTATTCCTGAATAGTAATATTTTAACTTAATTTATTTCCAATTTATTCATTTCAAATATCCGATTAAAGGACACGCTCCTTTTTTTAAATACATTTACCCCACACCTGACACCATGCATTCTTAATTATTAAATTTGGTGACAACTATAACAATTTGACTCATTTATATTATATTTACCTTATCGGAATCTTATACAAATTTTAATCTAAAGCAGTGGTTCCCAACGGGTGGTACTCGTACCACTGGTGGTACGCGCTAAAATTAGGGTGGTAAGCAGAACGGTTCAATAAAAATACAAAATAAAAATACTGGGTTAAAACTGTATTTGCCATTTGTTTATAACAGTTCCGTATAAGCGGCTTTATCTATTTTATGGATTTATTTTTTGTATTTTGTTTTATTTATACTTAAATGCATTCTGTAATTCATATGTATATAGAAGTTATTTGACTCCCTCAGAAAGTTATAACATAAGCAGTGGTACGCCACGACCCTACAAAATTCTCAGGTGGTACTCAAGTATAAAAAGGTTAGGAATCACTGCTTTAAGGGGTTTATGCATTTTAAGCAAATGACCTATCGAATCAACTGTTTTTTAAATAAATGCTATTTTAATCACATCTGACACCATATATTACCATACCGAAAATTACAAAACAAAAAACTAATATTCAACTTTGACAACCGCTGTAATAATTTAATTCTTGCGTGTTATATTTACTTTATGGAGAACTTAGCAGGTATAAATTTTGTACCATAAAATACCTACTATTTAACGCGAAGAACACACTCCTTTTTTAATTCTTGACACATGAACACGATATACATGAACACCTGACAATAAAAATATCATTCAAAATTAAAATACCAAAAAGTAAATTTGATAGCCACTGTAACCATTTGATTCATTCATATCATATTCCTTTAATGGGAATCTTAGCGGGCATACAACTTTATCCTAAATCCTATTAATTTTAGGCCAATTAGCTGCAAAGGACACACACATCCCTTTTTGAATATATATTGTTCACCCCACTCCTCACACCAGAGGTTTATTCAAAATTACAAAACCAACAACTAATTATTAAATTTAATAACTACAATATTATTTTGATTTGTTATTTGATATTTACTTTATGGGGTTCTCAAAAGGACTTTTACCCTTAAAGGACTATCAATTTAACGCCAATGAACTATCAAAGGACACAACCATTTTTTAAATACATGTTGTTCACCCCACACCTGACACCATTAATGTAAATTACAAAACCAAAAATAATTATCATATTTAAAGATGAAACTACAGTAATATTTGATTAATTTATATTATATTCAGTTTATGAGGATCTCATCAGGTTTGTACAAATTTTACCCTAAAAAGATTAAGAATTTTGAGCCAATAATCCATCGAAAGGCACATCCCTTTTTAGAATATACGTATGTTGTTCATCCAACCGCAGTTTTGCTTGAAATATTTATGTGAGTAAAATTATGATATTAAAAAGGCGTTTTTCTAAATCTTGTATGTAATTGTATATATAGTCGATCACAATTATTGAAGCAGGACAATTGACATGTATGTATCTTAATACCTCACACTTATGCGTTCCGCAGGATAGTTTAAATTCCTGCCCTGCCTCAATACCACAACCCTACGAAACGCCTGTCCTTACTCCTGCGACGCCCTGCAACGCATTCTCATGTACCCGAAATCACTCGAAAATACCCGATCTTGTCCTGCTGCCAACCCCGAAAGGACTCACTGCGGGCGGGAGAGAAAAACTATCAGTGTTTCGTTAAGAAGGAATAAAAGTCGGCAAATCGGTCGAGAAGTCGGAAAATGTATTTTCCACTTATATTGTGTATCTAGACGATAAAAGTTCAAGTCCCCGTAATAGTGTAGAGTTCATTCCGATACGATGTCGGATGAAACCGATGAAAATGTGACCCAATGTGACGGACACTGGATTTTGACACTATTTTAACGAAAATGGAGATATGTTTCTTTAAGTTTGGGATAATAAAGGTTTGTATATTTTACCAAAACTCTATAATATACCACATATGTTCGACATGCATGAAAAACCTAAATATATTAAAAATACAGTTCATTTTAACAGGATTAGATGTAAAACATTGACCCCTTTTTTGACAGATTAATGTGTTTCTATCTCTCTTTACAATGCAGAAGATTTTTACCGAGAATTGCTAAAGGTTGGGCGAAATTTGAGGTTTTTGTTAATATAATAAATTTCTGGAAGACTGTAAAAAATGTATTAATAACATAAAATTGTTAGTTTGGATAAATAAATAGATATTTACAAAAAAATCATTTCTGAGTTCTAACATTTTAGTAGATTTTAGTGTAATCTTAAAGATAATTATTAGACAAACAAATTTAAACCAAAATAAAAATGTACACGGGTCAGAACTGCACAATTTTTATTGTTTTTTAAAATGTCACATACGCTAAATTTGAGTACCACCGACTGATGTTTTGCTCCATCTTTAATGAACCCTGTAACAACAACTACTTAGGTACTAATCAAGTTACGCATTTTAGGTTAAGTTATATGATTAATTAATATAAAAATCGATTTAAAAAAAAAAATCAGCAACGAACCTCATGAAAAAAATGTTTATTATTTCGCATCACATCACTTTTTATCAGAATTTTAGGAATTTATTATTATTTTAATTTATATGTATTTACATAAATCAGAAGCGTCACTTCAGATTGGGGGTGCTCACACGTTTTACGGGTTTTCGTTAGGGGCCTCCATATGGAACAACTAAATAAAAAATAATTAGTTAAAATTTTAACTCAATACTTCAAAATAATAACTTAAATAAATCTAAACAAGCCTATATACAGTGTGTAACAAAAATAGGGAAACCTCGAAATATCTTGCAAAACGTTCATCCGATTTTTATAAGCTTTTGTACACTTTACGCCCGATCCAATGGTAGGTTCCGCATTGTTGTCAAGTTTACCGTTTTCCTCAAATCTACAGAAACTTTTTTTTAAATGGAATGCTCTAAATTTTATTCGATTTTCGAATTCAGCATAAAATTCTGAATATTTCTTATTGGAAACATTTTATCCTAAAGTAAACAGCTTTGAGAAAATGGCGATCAAAAATCGTTATTTTATTGTATTTTACCTTAAAATACCTGTACACGAAAGTTACCTGAAATGTCTGACATTGTCGGTTTCGTCTATTTACAAAAAATGGATTATTTAACAGAAACCCAACCCGAGTCGAATGAGAAATGATTAACCTGAGATTTTCGATGTCGTTGAATACAGAATCAAAATAACAGAATTTAAAATGACGGATTCAACATAGGGACCAAAAGCTCATTAACTCTTGACTAAATACTACCAGTTTTCCAAGTTTTTTGAACTCTTAACCACCATATTAAATGCGTAATTTTAAATTCCGACCTAATATTTGAGTGATCCTGGTACTTAGTTCTGGCAGTCATATTGGATCCGCCATTTTGAATTTTGAAATTCCACTCCATATTTTTTGTAATCAGCGTAATGCGTCTATTTTCTTTTGAAAAAAGATGAAAATAGAGTTTGCAACCTCAAACGTTTATTTCGTTTTGCTAATTCTTAGACAGGCAGGTGGCCCAGTTGATGTGCAATGTACCATAGATAACCTGTGCCATTTAGGAAAGTCTGCACTATTTACCACTAAATGAATTTTTAAATTCCATTTAGTAGTTCACAGGACGCATCTTTGTGAGACACCCATCATATTACTTATCAGATAAAAATAACCACCCACTTTTCAGGTCCCCACCAGTGCCGGCTTATGAAATTTCAACGTTGTATGTCTCTGTTCCTACTTACAGGACTCGTACCAAATTTAGGGGTTTTAATAGTGAACCCCCTGGGAATGTTTTGCTAAAGAAAAACAACATTTTGTAATTTGCGAAAAAAAGTTGAATTTTTCTAAAAAAGGGAAAAAAATATTTATTATATTTTATTAATATTTAGAAATAAATATGTATGTCGTTAAAAAAGTAGCACTCTATTAAAACCCTAGTTTTACCCATTTAGGAGTTTGCAAAGGACACATACTAAAATTATTTTGTTGACATTTGTAGGTGTAGCCCTACGAATCACAAATCAAACTAGTATCAGTGTTACTAGATCTTTAAGATTCCCTAATAGCACAGTTCGCCCTTTCCATCCCTTTAAAGTTGGAATTTTGAAAAATCTCGTATTTTCCTTTGCTTAGGACCTAAAATGAAGCACTATAGGAAATTTCAAGTTTGTAGTCGTAGTGCTTTAGAAGATACGATATAAAACCCGCAAAAAGATTTATTGAAACTTAATCGGTAACCGTGTATGAAACAAATATAAATTTTGTATTGTCCCTTGTATATAAAATATGCAAACAATATTTCAGGGTCCCCGCTAGTAAAAAAACTATTGATCCGGCAAAAAACTTAAACAGATATATCGATCAAGATGCCAAAATTATTGTTATTAATATATCCTTAATGTTTACTATTTTATTTAAGAGTAGTGTTATGTTTTCGTAAAATTAAATAACCCTATAATTTTAATAAGTATATTGTGTTTCTGTGATTCATGTTTTTCCTATTTTGGTGATGTAATGTAAAGTAAAAAAGGTAAATAATTTATGAAAATAATACGTATGCAACAGTCATATACCCTACTCAGTATAACTTTAAACATTGACATATCATCATTAATATTGTCAAGTAAATAATGAAGAAATTAGTGGTTAATAAATTTAAATATTTAGGAGTAATAATAGACTCAAATCTTAGGTTTGTTGATCATGTGGATTATATATGTAAAAAAAATATCTAAAAAAATTTCAATTTTGAATAGAGTTAGTGTAAATTCAAGGAAATTAGTATTTAACTTTATCATATTTCCTCATTTTTTATAACTACATTTTATGTTAGGTAAGCTGATAGAAACAGATTACAAATTCTTCAAAATAGAGCAATAAGAATTATATTTGCCAATGGCATGTGATAAATACACAAGAATTTTAGATATGCTTAAAAATTTAAATTGGATGAATGTTGAAAATTTGTTAAAATTAACAGCCAGATTCTTCAACGCTGGTCCGGTCTAATTTAACAACCAAAAGTTTTTAACTGACAACTGTAAGAATGAGACAATTAAGTTTTATACTATGAATTTATTTTTCAGCCTTTTAAAGAAAAGGTCAATGTTAGTACGTACTTTCGACAATAATAGAACTGGATTCATTACAGCAACTCCTTCGAAGATGAAAATCATTAGGAAACCAATTAAATCGCTGAAATATCAGAATACTTCTTAAGTTTTTAATATCGACTTATTAACAATGATAGGACAAAAACCTGTCAAAACATAACTGACCAACTATAAGATCTTAATTCAAACCGGTACTAAATCTTAAAACTTCTTAGTGAATCTGAACGTAATCGTTTAATTTTTATTCATAAAGTAAAATTAAATATTTCTCCTCCATGTTTATAAAAATTTTTACAAACGTTTAACAAATTCATAATCACAACACAAGGGGCAATCAAAATTTTATTTTAGACCAAAAAAATTTAAAATCAACACAAAATTCAATTTTATTTAAAGGTTTAATAGAATAATAATGTATTTAAAAACTATGGTATAATCAGATTGAAGAATAGATTAAAAATTCACGTTTAGATTCACTAAGAAGGTTTAGGATTTAGTTCTAGTTTAAATTAAGATCTTCCAGTTGATCAGTTATGTTTTGACAGGTTTTTGCTCTGTTATTGTTAATAAGTCGTCATTAAAAACTTATGAATTACTCTGATATTTTAGCGATTTGCTGGCTTTCCAAATGATTTTCATCTTGGAACGAGTTGCTAGAATAAATTTAGTTATTGCATTGTCGAAAGTACATACTAAAGTAGTCCTTATCTTTATAAATTTGCCAAAAACCTTAGAAACAAATTCATAGCATAAAACGTAGTTGTCTTATTCTTACACTTGCCAGCTTAAAACTTTTGGTTGTCAAATTAGACCGGACTAGCTTTGGAGAATCTTGATGTCAAGTTTTATTGAATATAAATAGAATACAATATTAAAATAATGGATTATTATTTAATATATTATAATTTTTTATAAATAGCTTTTAGCTAAATAATTCCCTTTTAATTTTGTAATGCTTTAAATGTAAATAAAACAACCCTTTCATTGATGCACTACACAAATTCGTCAATAATTTTAGTCCTGCTATGCGAACATGTATTCTGGAGAGACGTGAATATTCTCTAAATACTCCTCCCTAACTGAATATTTGGTTTATTTAGGTTAGGTATCCAGTGGGCATGTATTTTGCTGACATTACCTCTGTCTCTTTCTCGGATATACGTTTGTGAAACAGGATGAAAGTTAACGATCATGTGCAGTATCAATGAAATAAATGTTTTATTTCTATATCATTTTGAGCTTTGACGACATGTCTATGTTCAAATATATGCTAAATACGGTATATATCATTTTAGCTGTAAATTAAGGAAAATGAATCTGTAGCACAAAAGTTAATGAGATACTAGACCACTTATAAGTTTTGAAATTTGCTAAAAAAGAGAATCCGCTTAACTTTTTCTAAATGATATTAAATACCCACTTGTAGAAGGGAGCAAATTGTATTATTTTCTCTTGAGCCCAGGCTACTACTGCACGAATATTTGAAATCGAGGCAAAGCCGTATGCAGGGTTGCCAACGATAATGTCCTAAAATATCCAGAAAATTTGGCAACAGTCCCCAAATTTGGGGAATTTAAAAATTCAATTCCCCACAATTTTCTCAACAAAATAAACCAAAAAATCAAATGAGAAATCAACATATTTTTGATTTATTTTTAAAGATATGTATATACAATGTATAAAAATAAAATAATTAAGAACATACTGGATCACCTTGCTGCTTTAACTTTATCTTTATCTCTTACTAGCTTCCTCCCGCGACTTCCTCCGCGTGGTATAGGTAGTATACTTTCATTTAGTTTCAAGGTAATAGAACCGTATAACAATTTTACTCCGTTACAAACTTTAAACCCCCATTTCGCCCCCTTAGGGGTTGATTTAATAAAAACTGTAAAACACGTATTTCAACATTTACTTTTTAGAGTACTTCTATGAAATTTTGACGTAATACAACCATCTAATATTTTTTGTCCATACAAGGTTTAAACCCCTACTTCATACCCACGTAGAAAAGAAACTCTGTGCCAAATTTCAAGTTTCTAGACTTGGCTGTACGTTGATATGTCAGTCAGTCAGTAAGTTTCTTTTTTATATAAAAAGAGATTAATTGCTTTTCCATTTTTATTCACAAAAAGCTACACATTTATAAAAAAAAAAAAAACCATCAATTCCTCGTAATTAGTATGAATATGATACAGCATAGTATAACCACCCACACAACAAAAACAATAAGCCTAAACACGATAGCCTGCGGTAGGGTTTCTAACATTTAAAAATAAAAATAGAGGACGTACATAAAAGTTTATTTAAATGAAACCATAGGCGTGCGCAGACTTCCTAATTAGGGTGGGCTTAGGAAGTGGCGTATTTAGGATTTTGTTTCGGGGGGTGTCAGTCACTAAATGGAACGCGGGAAGGGGGAAAGTGGTGGCAGGCAATGCGCCGCAGGCGAAAATTTTTCGGGGACAAGTCCAAAGTTCGTCAGGAATTTACCCAACTACTACTAATTTCGAAATAAAAATCTATTTCTTTTTTACCCAAAAGAGATTTGTCATAAAATATTCACATCATGCTTATTTTCTATAGCTTTTAATTTGGGTTATTCCATAAATTTTTATTTTGAATGTTGTTGCTATAATTAATTTTAAATTTTGAATACGCCACTGGGTCAAGCACCAAATTGTTCATAAAAAAGGAAAACGTAAATTTTGAAAGCAAACGTTTTATTTGGTAAAATTAAGAAAATAAAAAAATATGAAAACCAAAACACTGAAACATATATTTTACGATACATATAAGAAATAAATTTTAAAAAGTAACTAGGTATATAAATTTTTATATTTACAGCCTCATTCTTCTTGTTCCTTGAATAAGAGTGTTTAGACTACTACCGAGTCATAATTAAATCCTGCCCTCCCTCCACCATGGGCATGCCTATGAATGAAGCGTGATATATTTTCTAAAAGCTTTTTATTTGAACACAAGATAGTTAAAAAACAAAAAATATAGGAGAGAAAAAATATTTATTGCGTCCACAATTGTTTCTTTTGACCCTTTCTTGTCCTTCCATTCTTAAAAGTCAAAATAGAAATAGAGTGGGCAGTGCAAATATTTGAAATCAGGTGGATTAGGCGGGCTGGTCCGATTAACTGGGCTGCTAGGTCCCCGGATTTGATCCCCCTTGACATTTTCTTGTGGGTATTTATAAAGAACAAAGTGATGGCGACTGCACCTATACATTTAGATCATATGAAAGACCGCATCCGCTTTGCCTGATTAGTAGTGACACCTGAAATGTTACAGCGGGTACGAAATTCATTTAGAAAAAGAGTGAGGAAGTGTTTGGAAGTTGAAGGGGAACATTTTGAACAACTTTTCAAGCATAACAGACGATAAATGAGTTAAAATTAAATGGTAAATATATTTCTTTTATTTCATAACCTAAGAGCAAATCAAAAAAAAATGTGAACACGTACGTAATTTTTTTACGTGTATTCGAATTTTGTAAACAAAAATACATCATCCATTTAAAATTTCAGTTACCCTCCTAAAATTGAGAGAGAGGGTAAATCTCAAAAGTTTGTTTAAATATGTCCCCTCATCTCCCTGTTAACTAACTACAAATTGATGAAAATATTTTAAACCGATTTCTAGACACCACCTTGTAACAGTTTAAAAAACTCACCCTGCATAAAGCAATTATTTTTTTTTAAAGCGCCCACCATCATTTTAAATTATCGAGTCACTCAAAAGGGCACAGATGCTTTTGCCTTACTTTTTTATTATATATATGCAAAATTACATATGCAAAATTAATTTTTCTTCTTGTCACAAATTAACCCATAGGCGAGTTTCTAAATCCTTGATGAAGAACATCAATTAATTTATTCGCATTATCTCATTGACGTCATCGATTTAGTCAATGGATTTCAAACAAGCAAGATGTTAACAATGGGCTGATGAATAGTGGGATGTTGGATAAAATATTATTTTCTAAAATTAGATGACGTATACATAATTCCGTTTAGTTGTTAAGTGGACGAGGACGCAGTAAGGAATATTATGCATGTATTTTTTAGTGCATAAATCGTTTAAGAACGTCATTACAAACCCCAAAATATTATTTTTAAAAAATTAGTAGGATAATTTCAATCATCTGTTAAAATTGACATTCTAACACTAAAATGGCAAGTTTTAATTGTTGATTTGAATCAATCAGAATAAGATTACGCCATAATCATGCATTGGTGCGACTATCCGATGATCGCACTAGTGCATGATTATCAGCCATTTTCTTGTAAAAAATAGTATGTTATTCCCCCAAAAATGTAAAATTAAAGGGAGCTTCTCTATTGATATACTCTTGTCCACAATGTACTGCCTTTCCACAAGGATGTCGTAAAATTATCTTTAAACAGAAGTTTTGGACCTTTTGATGTTATTTTGGGGTAAGAATTTCATTGTTTTCATTAATTTTTTCGAGCGTTGTTGCTCTAAATCGCGACATTTTTCACAAAATTTCAAATAAGACGAAAGCATTCAAAATTGCTAGTGTTTGTGTTGTTTCATGGAAACGACTATAACAATCAGAAATTTTTCTTTTTGTGACATGACAACAAAGCTCTGGTTACTAGATTTTGCTATTTTTTTGACATTTATTGTAAACATGAAAATTTTAATTAATGAAATTCTCCCATAAAATACAATTCGTGCAATGCAAATATATCTATTATATACGTTTTGACGTGCACTAGTTGTCTTTTTCAACTTAAAATGCATTCGGGCAAATTTCCCACAAATTATCGATAAATTTGATTGCACTTGTATTACTATTGATAATTATTTAAGTAAACCATTTTTTTGCCCTCTCGGTATAATTTATTACAATTTAAAAAGCAGCCATTTGCCCTTAGTGTCAAGTGACATCAGCAGATAAGCTTGACAGTCTGCATATTAAAGGTTAACATAGGGGTGCTACATACAATCATATGAATCGACAACTTCTGTGATAGTCCGAGAGCAAGTGATCATTTTTTCGTACGATTATACCTATAGGTACCAATTGATTTACCAAACTGATTGTTGTTTTGAAATATTATATGCTTAAAAGTGGCAAAATGTCAGTCTACAAGACCTAAAGTTGAACAGGTTTCTTATACCAAAGAGAAACATCCACACCTTTTAGCGTCTACTACTACTAGTACTACTACTATTAGTAGTACTACTAAACAAAGGTGTGCATTTAGACGAGTAGCGTGTGGAGAACCCCCTATTTGCCCCGGCTGTAATTATTGTTGTTTGTACAATTGTTTTTTATTACAGTGTAATTTGTGTACAATTACCTTTATTAAAAAATGAAATCTATTAAAAAACTACCCTATAAATATCGTATTGTGGCAATGTTCAAAAATACCACTGCAAGTGCCCTGAAAACCTAATGTTTTAGGTTTTTAGGACATTTCAAAAGTAGTGACATTGTTTGACAAAGTAAATTTTAGTAATAGACGAGCTGAGTGATATACCCCCACCACGATAAATTTAAAAACTCACCTTATTTCTGTAGCTTCTGACATTTCGAAAGTAGTAACATTGGTTGACAAAGTCAATGTTAGTAATAGAAGAGTTGCGTGATATCTAGGACACCAGCAGAAATGCAAACGTGTTTCTGAAAATTGTCAGTTTTATGGAATTTGGTTTTTTTATCTTCCGGCAGCCCATGAAGACCGAATTCTACGTACTATGTACCGTGGGTGTACTAGGGAAATCTGACTCACACATCCAGAGCTGGAAACATCCATAGGGATTTCACCAGCTCTTTAAGAGGATGTGTGGGGTGAAATCTTTTTCGTACATTTCGATATTATATTCGTTGTTTTAATAGGGGTAGCTCTACTTGTGTAAGACGTTGAATTTAATAAAAATAAAGGAAATTAGTAACAATATCCATATTTTAATGGCGTATTTCAATAATCTTTTAGAGTTTTTTAATGACGTTTACCCCACACCTGCCACCAGTCTCGCGTTGCGCAATTCATTGACAAGCGTTTGGGGTACACTGATGGTCACATGACTACTTACACATTTTTTAATAATAAATTGATAAATCTGCAACAAGCTTTATAGTCCGGGAGCTAGCGAAAAAAAAACTATTTGCTGACACTTGAGAGAGATGTTTATTAGACGTATTTGCAATAATAATATCATGTACTGCCAGGCAGTCGACGTGACGGAACAATGGACCACTGCCAGGCACCAGGACATAAAAAAGAGTTGACTCACTTGCTGATGAATAAAATTTATCTTGAGTGAATGTTTATGATGTAAATATTGATAAAAACTTGTACAAATACTTATTATTTATCTCTATATATAGAAAGGAAGAAATTGACGGACTGACTGACAGACATATTAACTCACAGCTCACACCGCTGGGTCTAGAAATACGAAATTTTGCACAGAGGTTTCTTACATAACGCAGGCACCCACTTAGGAAGGGCTTTTTCAAAATTCAACTCCTATAAGGGGATGAAACACAAGTTCAAACTTTGTATGGAGAAAAAATATTAGATGGTCCTATTAACTTGAAACTTCATAGCAGTAGTCTAAAAAAATAAGTTTTAATAAATAAACCCCTAAGGGGGTGAAATGGGGGTCAAAGTTAATAATAGAGTAAAATTGTTATACCGCGGAAGAAGTCACGGGCGAAAGCTAGTTGTAACATAAAAATAAACGTACAGTCAAATATGCTTACTTGAATTTGACAATACTGACTTTTAACGATACCTATTTATGGAAAATTTTTGATGCACTGGGTAGGTACTTTTTTCCAACATCAGCTGTTCTGGGCACGTAAAATATGAGGTTTTCAGGGCACTTGAAGTGGTATTTTTGCACATTATTTAAAGGGTTGTTTTTTAATAAATTTCATTGTTGAATAAAAAAAATGTACATACACAAATAACACTGTAATAAAACAACAACCGTAACTCAAACAATGATTACTGTTGGGCAAATAAGGCGGGTCTTCACATGCTACTCATCTAAACGCACGCCTATGCTTCCGAAGTTAAATTCCTCGTCCGATTGGTTGATGTCGTGTCGCGAAGAGGAAAAAATAATTCGGTTATAGAATGTGACGCTAGGAAATGTGGTTGTTTTTATGTTGCATAACAAACCTATACAACTTTAGGTCTTGTAGATTGACATTTTGCCACTTAAGCATACAATATTACAAATAATAACAATCAATTGATATAGGTACACTCGTATGAGAAAATGCTCACTTGCTCTCGAACTATCATAGACGTTGCCGATTCATATGTTTGTATGTAGCACCCCTATCTACGCTTTATGTTAACATGTAGACTAACACTTATTTTTGCTCTCCTGATGTCACTTGGACTGAGAGCAAATAGCTGCTTTCAAAGTGTAATAAATTGTACCGAGAAGTAAAAACTTTTTTTGGTTAACTTGTCCTAGTAATTTAATTTAAAATAACACTGGCCGACACGATTTTTGTAAATCAGTTCAGCCCATTATTTTCACAATGCTAATACCTTTCTAATAATAGAAAAAATATTCATAAAGCCCTAATACGTACCACTTTTCAATGGACTCATTAGACCCTTTTATAGTAAATATAGGTAGTAAATTGTATGAGGGGTCATTTAAAAGGGGTGCATTATAAAACAGAAAGATAACCTAAAATGGATTGGTTATAACCTTAAAGTTATTCAGTCTTCTTTTAAGTTTCGAACTGGGTGGTTCTGTGTAGTTAAGAAAGTTTTGTTAACGACGAAAATGTCAAGTGAAACGTGCCACAGTTGCAAAATTTGTCCTGACAAGTTTTGTTATATTTGTGGAGAATTTCTGGTGAAGTCACAAGCCAGACCATTTTCTGAAAATGTGAAAAAAGCCCAGTTCATGTATTTTGGTTTTTTAATCGGAGACCAAGACAAGCAGTGGGCTCCCCATGTGTGCTGTATCAACTGTAGGGTGTAATTGGTGCAGTGGATGAAAGGGAAGAGAAAAAATATGCCTTTTGCAGTTCCAATGGTATGGCGAGAACCCACCAATCATTTTAACGATTGCTATTTTTGCATGACAAGGACTGACGGTTATTCCAAAAAGGGTTAGTGCAAGATCGAATATCCGAATTTGCCTTCTGCCATAAGACCTGTTCCTCACAATGCAGACTTACCAGTACCGACTCCGCCTTTAGATTGGCAAGATCTTGTTTTGGGAGATAATGTTGATAATAACGCATCATCAGGCAGCTCCGAAGAACAGTGTACCGACCCCACTTTTACTCCAGGTCCCAGTTCCGGCGAGCCACATTTGATTGTTCAAAGTGAGTTAAATGATTTATTACGTGATTTGGGGTTGTCAAAGCAACAGTCAGAACTTCTTGGTTCCCGTCTTAAAGAGTGGAACTTACTACCCAAAGAAACAAAAATTACGACTTTTAGGAAAAGAAATGCTACGTTGTCTGCATTTTACAATATGGAAAATTCGTTATGTGCGTGTACTGATATCGCTGGTTTACTGCAGGAACTCAATATCGAGCATTCCCCTTGTGAGTGGCGTTGTTCAGAGAATCATCGAAATATCGAAAGCTGTGTTAGTACATAATGGAAATTTAAAACCATCTATACCAGTTGCCCATTCAGTGACAATGAAAGAAACCTATGAAAATATGCGCATCCTTTTAGATAAAATAAACTACAACCGGTACAAAAGACAAATATGTGGGGATTTAAAAGTTATAGCCATTTTAGTGGGACTTCAGGGAGGGTTTACAAAATACTGCTGTTTTCTTTGTTTGTGGGACAGTTGTTCAGTGAATGAACATTATGTAACGAAAATTTGTCCAGAAAGGAGCGAATTTCAACCGGGATCTTAAAATGTTAAGTATGTGCCCCTTGTAGACCCAGCAAATGTCCTTTTGCCTCCTCTTCACATTAAACTTGGACTGATGGAAAACTTTGTGAAGGCATTTTTATTGGGCCACAAATGAGAAAATTGCTGGACGATGGTAATTTTATAGAAAAGCTCACCACGCAAGAACTCAGAGCTTGGAACTCATTTGTAAGGGTAGTGAGGGGATTTTTAGGCAACAATATGGATGCAAACTACGAACACCTACTTAATGAACTTTAGACTCCTACCAATCGCTTGGTTGCCGAATGTCATTAAAAATTCACTTTCTCCATTCTCATTTATCATTTTTTCCTGAATTTGGGCGCTGTCAGCGACGAGCAGGGTGAAAGGTTCCATCAAGATATCCGGACAATGGAAATTCGGTACCAATGACGATGGGATCCAGCCATGATGGGTGATTACTGTTGGTTTTTGAAGAGATAAGATGTGACCCCCCCCCCCCATAAAAGAAAAAAATAGAATACGTGTGTTTGAAATACATATTTTTGCTGTTTGCTTTTTTTCTTAGATGTTAATATAAATTATAAATCTAGTCGATATACAGGGTTAAAAAACTTGTAAAATAATTTTTTCACTAAATATTAATTGGTACCGTCCTGCATGTGGTTTGTTTAATTTAACATGAAGACCTTACGTGTTACAATTTTTTTTTTGCCATTTGCTTATTCAGATAGGTTCATTCTACTACACTATGCTATTCAGCTTTATGTTACACCAAAAAAAATTCGCGGCCAGTGTAATATTTTTGGGTTTGTACTTGTAGTGACTTCCTTAAATGATTTTTGCAATAAAAAAACATATGCATTCCTTATTGAAGATTTGTTTTATTTTAAACTACTTATTTTTAAGCTACATTTCACTCGTCCATGTGTTTCGTTATAAATACCTACTTACATAATTAAACTCTATATTGCTAGATGCCTACGTTTTTTCTCATTTTGTAAACCTAATTTACCGTCACCCCTATTTCTAGGCTCAATTTCAGATATCTAAATAATGTAGGCTACCAGACTAAAAATAGTTTCAACTAAATGTTTTCATGTCTAGCTATTCTACCTTTCTTCAACACAATATTATTCTATTATTCTACTTACAATATTAATTTTTATAATGTACAAGTTTATAAAGCAAATAAAATAAGGCAGTAAACTTATACAACCATTGTCCTTAAAATGTGTAAACCTTTGCATAAATAAAGTCACATGTAAATTACATGTTAGCAACTAGCGCTCTTTCGCTAAACATAAGTCAAATCAAATACAATATCTAAGGGTATGTAGGGTGTGAAGGGTATTGAAGGGTATGTATTGCTTTCCGTCCACGACTCCATCCTTTAACACGTTTCGCTGTATTTTCGCTCATCGGCAAGGTTAGGATCCGCAGAAAGACAGCAAACGAAAAAAGTACTTATCGTTTTTCGCTTTACAATATTTTCATGAAATTTTGGTGAGCTGGTAGGGAGACGGTAGAACATATTTTGCCAAATTTTTTTACATTTACCCTCCCCCCATCTATTTTGAGGGGTGGGGGTAACTACGTATATATACAATTTTTTATTGTGATTTGCTCTTTCGCTTACGAAATTATGGTTAACTAAATTTTGATTGAATTTAAAAAATGAATAAATTTTACCAATAAATCAAGTTCACTTATTTCAAAATTATTATTCGTTTCCATGGAAATGCGTTATTTTTACTAGATACTGTTAAGCATCTTATCGTTATAACGTTTATTTCTCAGTTTATTGCTAGGTCCCCGGATTTGACCCCCCTTGACTTTTTCTTGTGGGGTTTTATAAAGGACAAAGTGATAGAGACTGCACCTACACCTTTATATGATATGAAAGATCGAATCCGCTGTGCCTGCTTATTAGTGACACCTGAAATGTTACAGCGGGTACGAAAATCATTTAGAAATAGAGGGAGATAGTGTTTGGAAGTTGAGGGGGGACTTTTTGAACAACTCCTCAAGCATGACACAAATAAGTTGAAATTAGATGGTATTTTTTTTTATTTTATAACATAATAAATCATAGTTCCGCAACCGAAAGAACAAATAAACAAAATTATACACATACGTAGTTTTAACGTAGATTCGAATTTTGTAAACACAAGTACATCATGCGAATTAAAATTTCAAAGTTACCTCTCACCCCTCAAAATAGAGAGAGGGTATAAATGTCAAAAATACGTTTAAATGTATCCCCCTATCTCTCTATTAACTCGCCAAAGTTTCATGAAAATATTGTAAACCATTTTCGAGATATCGCCTTGCAACTCTTTAAAAAACTCAACCCGTATAAGGGGAAAGCGTTGTTTCCTTTTCCTCTATTCGAAACGCCCTGTAGAGGAATCAGCCTGTTGAGTAATGATCCAGAGTTCTTTACAATCAAGCCACATTATTTCCTTACATTATCTTTTTTATTTAATTCCAATGATTTTATTTTCGTTGATGATAACAATTAATAAACATAAAAACAACACTTGTTTCTTATCCATAAATCTATCAAAACATAATTCAATCTCGTTTTGAAAGTTGTAAAGCTTAGGCTACCAGTTTCATATGCCGGCAAATTTATTTTGAAAAATTTGCCGAGAAAATGTGCCCAGGTGCCTGAAGAAACAAATCACAGTTTCATAAATAGAAACCCCATTTAACAAATGTCTATGTCGTACATTATTTATTTTGAATCAACATTTTAAATCAAGATTAGAGTTCAGTGACAAACACGTTTAAAGTTACCCAATACAACTTTTAAGTGCCTTATAAATGACGCAACGTGACGTCACAACAATGTTGCCGTGTGACGTAGCATTGAAACGGAGATGGACGTGATGCTAGAGGACACTGTTGCCAAAATGGCGTGATCTGCAGAGTTATTGCTGACTAAAGGATGAGAGAAGCAGGTAATCGTGGAAAATGAAATAGTACCTAAGCAACAGAAGTAGCTTCAATCAGAAATCAGAATATAAAATTAAATTGAAGTGCAATCAATGGATCTTAGCCGTTTCATCCTACTTTCAATTTTCACGAATCAGTTAAGTTGAAATTTATTTGTTGTTTGTTAGTGCCAGTGGCGTAACAATTTGTAGTCTGTTTTTTTTTTAAATCATTTTTAAAGTATGTATGTTATGCCAAATTAATAAATACAAAATCAAAATTTTTTAAAATCTCGTCTAGTAAATTAATTAAAATTAAGGAAACCTTTAGGAAACGTAAATCCCTTAGGGGTAATTTAGTCTTGGAACCTAGCACTATGCTTTGATCATGAGTTTTTTAAGAAACATAAGAGGATGTGACAACATACTCTTCATGTAACTCAATCCATTTGTTTCAACAATATTCACGGGTCTGTACGCCATAGGCTGATTTGTCCGTTCTGACTAGAACTGTTTAACGAACGTTAGCAAGCGCTACAGGGTGTCGAAAAAGTCCAAACGGGTCATTCTTGTTCAAATGAGAACAAACGTGCAAACTTTTTTGAAATATAAGTAAGAACATTTTTTAATAAGTTTTTGTCTCGACACGTATTTACATGTTCGTAAGCTGGTTTTTGCAATTTTCCAAGCTCCCAGAACTTGTTTTAAAGACATATTAAAATATTTTCAATGTCAGCAATACCGGAGGGGAGAATAGTGTTAACGGAAGAAGAAATTTATTTCCCATAAAAGCGAACGCTGCATTTGCATGTGTTATGAGAGTATAAAAAAACAACCAACAACTCCTAGAATGTACTGTAGGAGTTGTTGCCCAAACCCCTCAAAGTTTACTGCAAGAACACCCACAGATGGCGGCAAAATTTTTGCCCCGTTTCTAATTCGTATCGTCAGTATAAGACAATCCTAACTTTTTTGCACAAAAAACTGCAATACTTGTCTTTTCTTTCCAATTCAGAAGCAAATAAAGTCCTCCTTTAGATTTCCTCTTCTTTGTTACTCTTTCAGGTAACGGAGGAGAGGTTAACGGAAGAGAGGATTTTTAAATTTGGCGCCACTTTTAATTAGATTGCAACTTAATACATAACCTGAAATGCAGGTTAGTAATTTACAAGACCAGCGTAATTATAATGTAATGTTCAAATACTCATAAGTATTATGTCTAACATACTAAATACACTAACGGAGGACGAGTGTTAAGCTGGACAAACATGATTTTACCTACATTTTACAATTATTTTATTAATTTTTCCACTTTCAAATCAAGCGAGATCACGAAGAGTTTTTCACATTGATCTCAGGCTTTATTCTAAGCAGTCTCGACAGATGTTAGTTAGGCACTTCATGATTTAGACAACTAAATTGTTACTCTAACGGAGGAGAGATTTTTGCGGGAGACAAAGTGGCTAATTTATTAAAAACTTTATTCAAAATTTGGCTTAATATGTAATACGCTGTGGGAACACCCCTATTTCTAAAAAAGAGGTGGCCTATCGACTTTTTTTAATAATTAATCAATTAGGCAGCAAAATTATTTATAATTTTTTTGCAAACGTACCGGGAGACAGTTAACGGTGGAGGGATTCGGTTCATACCACGGAAAATTTTGCAGCATGAGGTTTTATTATATAGTTCTCGCTACGTCAGTATGTTAGAGGAAGAAATGAACTTTAAGAAACTTCCTAAAGACAAATTGAATTTAAATTTTTACGAATCAGCAAGTGTCGGATACCGGGATGTTCTCCTTTTGGTGAGAACGACCCAAATATAGGCCAATATCTTTGCTATTAGTAAAGATAGAGACACTAATGTTAGATCTATCTTACCTTTTTACGTAATTCGGCTTTTCAACCTCCTTCAGGGGTGACGCTAGTAAGTTGAGGTAAAAAATTTTAAATGAAACCCTGTGCCATATGGCACCACATTTTAAAGGTCTTCAAAAAAAAAAACGTTTTACCGCAAACCCGAGGTCCGCATCTTAATTTGTTTTTAAATGGAAAGCCTTTAAAGATTAAAAATCGTGAAAAAAAAATTTAAATACCTTTACTTTATTTCTCCTATTACTTTAAAAGTTGTTCAAAATCACCACCATGAACATCTTGGCAGTAAAAACACGATTTTGAAACTCACTTTTACATTTTTCAGAGAGCGAGTGTTACTTCTTGGCAGAGTTCCAAAATCGACTTTATTACTGCCAAGAAATTCATGGTAATCATTTTGAACAACTTTTAAATAAGAGAAATATAGGTACTTTAATTTTTATTTTTTCGTTTTCTAATTTTTATAGGCTTTTTTTAGGACTTCGTGAGGTAAAATATTTCCTTTTTAAAGACCTTTAAAATATCGTACCGCACTGCATAGGGTTGCATTTAAAATTTTTGACCTCAACTCCCCAGCGTCACCCCTTAAGGGGGCTGAAAAGTTAAATTACATAAACAAGTAGATTTATTAGCCAATAAGATACACCTAAAATTTGGTCTCTTTGTCTTTATTAATAAGCAAAGATATTTGCCAATACTAGGACTCTTCGGACACCCTGTATATTTTTGGAATTTTCAAAAAATGTTCTGTCATAAAGGGATATTTGCGGGATTTCTCCTTCGTATCGGAAATAAAGGCTCTTAAATAAAATCTTTTCCAAAATAGGGTAATAAAACTTAAAAATTTTGCCACAATTTGGTTTTTATGAATTTCTCGCTGGAATTGTTTAAGAAAACTTAACAAATTAGGTATAGATTTTCGGAATCTGCAGAAAATTTGCTATATTCGTGGAATTTCGCCTTTGTATAGGAGATTAAGGCTCTTAGATAAAAGCTATTTTAAAATAGGGTAAACAAGGAATAGAAAATGTTATGTCATTTTAAATTATTTTATGAATTCCTGACTAGAATTGTTTAAGAAAACTTATTCTGACGCGCAATTTTTGAAATATTTTTTTTCAAGTTTGGAAACAAATTAAAATCCAATGGGGTGAAATCTAGCAAATAAAGTGCATGACGAACCATCTGGAAGCCTAACTGATTAATTTTTATGACGAGGGCGGCAGCCACTGGATATTTTCACGGATTTTGCGCACAAGAGCTTGCCGCTGTCACTCCCCCCTCACTGTTCCTGACAGAACAACAAGAAGCGCGTCGTATATGCGTATCGTTACTGTCTAACTACAAAAACCTTGCCCATTTCATTTGCTCATTTATACGTATAGAGTCGCCAGAGCATGGAACAACCAACTTCCAATCCTTTAAATTCCATGTCAAATAGATTACATTGTCCTTCTCTTCAGACGCCCACGGTACGTTAGTATATAGGCTTGAAGTCTGCATGACCTCTCCAAAATAAACAAAAAATAATTAGAGAACAAGAACTTGTCACTCTAAGTGATCAACTAGAATATCTTAATTTAAATCTTAAACCTTTTAAGTGTGTTAAGTTTTTGTTGAAACAAGCTACTATTTTTCACAAACAGTAGCTTATTTAAAATATTTCCCCGTAGGTCTTTGTTTTTCCTTTTTCCTTCATACCGGTGTTTTAGAAAAGCTTTTAACGACAGCTTTTATCGGAAATGTGATTTTGAGGGAAAATGCATTTTCCATAAATTTACTTATCAAGAATAAACTCAAGGGTTTGATGGCTTTAAAAGAAAATATCTGAAATATCCTGCTCTAAAAATATTAGCCCACACTCAGTATTAATAATACCATTACCAGTTAGACACAAACAGTATAGCAAGATCAAATAAAACAGTTTCTAATTATAGTATGTTAATTCAGTACGTATTAGTTGCTTGCACCCTTATCCAAGTGCGTTGCCCTGCCTAAGTAAATTCCGCCCAACATTTGCTAACAATGCCCTTTATTGCGTTCCCAATGTTTGATGCCTGCTATAAATGGAATATCGTGCCGTAAATGGAATATTGAAAGATCAAAGCTCAACACAAAAATAACACCAACAAATTGGATCTTCAATATATTTTTGAAATCCAATTTTCCAAAAATATTTTTTTCAAAACAAATTTTCCGATAGTTCGAAGTGATATTTTGCGAAAATATATTTTTCTTAGACCCATCCTTTCGAAAAACATCTTTCTTAAAAGTAGGTGCATTTTTTCGAAAAACGTTATTTTAATTTTTTTCAAAGAACAATTTTTCCGAATATTATTTTTTTGAAAACGCTTTCCCAAAGAAGTGTTTTTTTGAAATTCATTATAGAGTTAGAGCAGCAAGCCCAGAAAACCTGATCAAACCCAAAAGAGTTTTAAGGTTGCTCAGGAACTTTGTCTGTCCTGACGGTATCCTTGGAGGTTGTTTAAGATCCATGCACCTATCCCTTTCCCAATATATTCAATTAACCTTAGACTAAAGTACCAAAAAACCTTGTTCAGTTTAGGGATTTGCCCAATCTTAAAAAAATTATATTTCGAATCGATCTTAGATCGTGATCATGAAAATCGATTCACTATTTAGATCGCCAGCTTTGTTACTTGCGTGGGTCAGCTACTAAACCTTTAAGCAAAAATTAGAAATCTTTTTTTGGAATAGATCATTCTAAATATCTAAGTTTTAAAGTGTATAAGCAATAAAAATTTGCTAATATTATAGCCAGTTTCTCTAAGCATTTTATTCAAGCATCAAGCTAACCTGACAGCTTCGACAAAACCATTTCTGTTAGTGCCTTATATTCTTTTCCTACGACCACCTATGACAGTGAGAAAAAAAGCACGGTTAACTTGGCGAGAAAGTGCCTTATATCATACGCGTGTTGAAAAGTACTTTACAACACACGTGTTGAAAAGTACTTGTCAACATGACATTGAAATAGATGGTGCCAATTTCATTTGTTTTATTTTCAGCACACTTGATGAAAATATTACTGTTGAAAGTGAGGGTTTTAAAAGACAGAAACTGAGGTTTTTTTGTAAATATTTTTGTGATCGTAGGAAAGATATTGTACCTTACTCGTGTGAAAGTAATTTTCGCACACTCGTGGGATTATCGCACTCGGCTGTCGCCTCGTGCGACAACATTCCCACTCGTGTGAAAAATGACACATTCAACACTTGTTATGTAATATACTATAAATCACTCACTAAATATTACTGGGGTAGATTGCAAGGTTTTGTAAGCATAATACACAAGTAGCTAACTTATGTACTAATTAAGGTTCAATCAAAAAATATCAAGATAAAATTAAAAGAGGTGTGTACCGCGATTTGCGAAGCATTCATATGACATATCTACATGATATAATATTATGACTTGGTCTCGTCACTCAGTCGCGATGCAGATAGCGCGATAACACCGACCAGTGTTGCCAATCTTAAGTTTTTGACAGAATATTTACGTTGATTATGGGACCAAAATCGACAGGTTCTTTACCGACGTTAACATTAAAAAATATTAAAAAAGTAATATACAGTCGTGTATTTACTTTAAACCCAGTTAATATTTCGGGAAGGGGTTTAAACTCCGTTCATCCCCCCCCCCCCCCTAGCTACGGCCTTGCCTGCATTCAAAGATACGACGAAAACGATGCTTCTACAGTATTAATTTTGCAATCTGTTAATGAAAATCCTATTATGTCTTTAACATAACGACCACGAGGTTTTTAATCTGTAAAAAACTATGCTGCCCTGGAAGTTTTTGATGTCTATAATTATCGCTCAATACTTAATAATAAAATATAATTACTTAAATATCGCAAATAACCCTTTAATTTGATTACTTTTTCTTATGACCGGAAATGCCTAAACAGGAACTTGCAATAAAATAGTGTAGGCTACCGTTGAGCCTAATGTGTAATTTAATTAATACTTATCAGTTAAACAATTAACCAAGTAATGGCTAATAAAATTTTAACGTATCACTACAGTAATATTTAATCACAATTACAGAAATAATCGATTGTAATGTGGTTACATTGAAGTACTTTTCAATTTAAAAACTATTTAGTGGATTACGTAGCTAACTAGGCATGTGTAATTATCGTTAAAATGTAATTAAATTCAATTTGTTCAGATTACGTGGTAATTTGAATAAAGTGTAATCAGACTATTAGCGAAACTATATTATAATCAGATTATGCCCAACACTGGGTTTGAATATAGAATTCAGACTCTGGCAGCAAATAATAGCTAGTTCTTGCTATCGATTATCAGGAACCATAATAGAGAACAATCTTAGTACTGCATGACTGGTACACTTTTTACATTTTAAAAATTATGTCAACCGTTATCAAAAATTCTCTGATGTTATTTTTTAGTTAGAGGGACAGTAATTAGGTGCTTTTAAAATATAAAATAATTAGAAAGTTCCCATCTGAATAAAATACTAGTAATGTTAGCATTATGGTAACGTTGAGAATGCTGAAATATTAATGTCGATATCTTTAAATTTGATGGGAAGAAAAGGGAAATGTAATCTACTTACACGGGATCTCAAGGATTGGGGGTTGGGAGGGGAAGGGAAAATACCTGCAGGCAATTTGTTCCATAATCTGGAGACCCTAGGTATGAATGAGCGTTAGATGTGGTTCTAGGTTTTTGTAGCTGAACAGTAAGGGGATGTATGTGTACGTAACGCGCCTCCTGCTGTTCTAGAACAGTTACGCAGAGAATTATTGCAGCTAGTTTTTCAGAGCAAAATCCGCAGAAGGATCGGTAGAAAACAGATAAATCCCCAACATCGATATGATGAGCGAGAGAAGGGAGTTTTCGTGTGAGGATTGGGTCATTGATGAGTCTCTTGATGGCTCTCTTTTGGACAGAATCGAGGATGTACCACTCCCTAGATATGGGGACAGTACTCAGGTTAGGTATTATTTGGGAAACGTAGAGAGTGTCTAAGATAGAAGGGGAGAAGTATTTTCTTGCTCGAAAGAGAAAACCAAGCTTTTAGCTGCAGATGTGGCTACCGAAGTCATCTGTTTGTGCCAGCTGAGATGTTCGAAAGCAATGTCAACAAGATCTAACGTTTCATTGTTCTGTAGGGCTTGACCATTCACGTGGATGGGGTAATATGGTGTTTTGCGTAACAGGGAGCAAGACAGGGTATTAGAGGCGTTGAACTGGACAAGCTGTTCGGCATCCCAGTCTAAGATCAGTTGAAGATCTTGGAAAAGAGATAGGTGCATAGATCTACGTCTATGCAGTCGGGAAAAATGAATGTTGGAGCGAGGAGTACTATTGTCAGCATAACTGTGGAAAAAGAAAGTTGGTGTTAGGACTGAACCTTGGGGTACACGAGCATTAATAGGATGGAAGTTAGATGAGTGGCCATAATGTTAATGACCTTCTCCATAACTATGCTCACAACAGAGAGAAGAGAGACAGGTCTATAATTAGATAGAAGTGACTTGGAACCTTTCTTCGGGACAGGCTGTCATGGATGATCTGGAAAAGATGAACTAAGACTGGCTGTTTCTGGAGCGCATTTTTTTAGATCATAGGTGTGCCATCCACACCGGAGGACTTTTTGGTGTCAAGGAATAGAGGAATTTTTTGAACTTGTTTGATCTTAAGTATTATGTCGGGCATTTTGGGGGCTCAAGACGTAGCGGCTGGAAGAGCAAAATTGGCAGGAGGAATAAGGATGGGACATGGAAAGTCCTTAATTAGCTAACCCTTACAACAAACATATTACACAGGTCTGCGATGATTTGACGTTTAAAAAACAGCAGCTGACTTAAGTAATTTCACCACTCTCATAACCAGAGTAAAGTCTGTTTTGTCCGCTCACGTCGAGATTTTTAACAGAATGTTGGAAAATTTTCAAATTTTGGGATTTAGCAATTGCATGAAAGTGCATTTTTTACACTTAAACTATCTTCCGTGGAATCTTGGTGCAGTTAGCAAGGTGCAATGCGAATGCTGCCCTCAAGATGTAAAGGAATGGAGCAGTATTGTCAAGGACGATGGAGTGCGAGAATAATTACAGGCTTCTGCTGGATATGACAACGTTATTTTCCCAATATACGTTACAGTAGGGATTCAGTAAAAAATTTTCAGGCAAATCAATGAAGGTTCCTTTCAACGAAAGGGTTACACTGTGTAATTTTGTATTTTTTTGTGTTCATTGTTACAGTGATAAATATTTTTTAAACCACATTTTTTGCTGTAGAAAAATCTTACGAGAGACAGAAAAATACATGTCATTTTCGCAATCAGAACTATAACTAAATCAAAACATCTTTTAGAAAACTCCAATTTTCTAGACCTGCGTCATCTGCACACAACATCAACGAAAATTTTCAAACTTTAACTAAACATCGGTCCATTGTCGGACTAGTTAATTTTTCCTTCAGTAAACCACTTCAAAATAACAACTTTTTTATCATTGGCACGTTTTTCAGTTTTCAGTTTCAGGCCGCTGATCAAAGAAAACGGGCTCCACGGGCCGCTGAAATGCTGCACCAATCGATAATCTTTGGCGACGTTGCCACGTAGTGTACGGGCTGGAATACGTGTCAGGGGGGCAATGACCTAGTTTTGCGAATACTGTCTTTCGGCTGATTATTTCTGAACGATTTTTATGTTTCTGGTATAGGGGTAACTGTTTGTATAGGCTTAAATGCCATGGAAATGATTTTAGTTATTGATATAAAGTATGTCCACAGATGAGGTTGGCAACAGGACAAATGGACCAAATTTTCAAAGCTACAAAAAAAGGCATCTTTAATAAATATTATTGTTTACAAAAGAAAACGAAATTCACAATGCGATGATTTTAATTTGTTGACTTCAAAAAATTCTAAAACGTGAAGTTGTGTCAAAAATAAACGTTCGTTATTAATTATTTTAACGCAAAATGTCGAATAAAATATTGTTTTAAATTTCACAATTATAAATCGAAATTCAAAAGCGTAAGGAAAAATTTAAACTTGTAAAAGATGAATTTTGGAACCTGAAAAAATGCTTTAATTTATAATTTACGAAGTTAAAATGTTTGAGGTATTAAAATTTTGGATTTTGATTAATTTTAAAACAAGCTTTGCTCAGTATCTACCTATATCTCTGATTTTTCCGTTTTCTCACAGCCGCACATAGGGCCTGATCCCCAATTTACGATGACAAAATGGGATTGTGCGATACGCTTAAAAATAAGCCAAAGTACTTAGTACGTACCTAGTACAGCTATTTTTATTATTATTATTATTTTATTATAAATTTAAAAATTTGAACTTTGATTTCAAAATTTGCATTTAGGCTTTGTTTAGGACTACAAACCACTTTGTTTTACGAACATTTTATTTAAAATAATTATATTTTCTGTTTTGACATTTATGTTTGACAATAAACAAAAGGAGGTGACTCCGCAGCCGGCGCCGGTTCCCAAAATGTTGAAGCATGGATACCGGCGCCGGCACCCGGGTACAAAATTCTTCGGGTGCCGGCGCCGGTTCAGATACGGTCAAAACGTAATGCCGGCATTTCTAACCTAAAATAATTATAGTTACGTATTTTAAATGATATGTAAACATTGTGTTGTTTTAATTTTGTGTAAAAACTATAAAATATGAGTGTGTGATAAATTTTCTTCATATGAAAATTTTAATTGTGTTTTGGTGGAATACAAGAAAGTCACAAGCAATGAGTTTTGATTGCGTGATAGCAGAATTATCTGCGGTTAGCCTCTGTTAAAGGGGAAGACCATTCAAGACAAAAAATAAAAAGTCAACAAGGAAGTGTTCCACGTGTAAGAAAGGCTGCAAGGCTAGCATTTTCTTGAAAGTAAGTGAGTGTAAACATTTCTGTGCATCCTGGGGATTGAACGAAATCACAATCATACTTCATCCAAAGCTTATTTCAATTTTCTAGCAAAACAGAGACATAGAGTTACAGATCCATATGCTCTGCTAGTTATTTCTACCTCAGAAAATGGCAATATGTCCATAGAAGACAATGATTCCAATCAAATTGAGATCAGACAAATTGATTCCTCTTATTGAAGGTATATTATATGGGTTTATTTTTCCTATTTCTACCCTTAAATTAGCAGAATAATAACAATTGTTATATTTTTGTAGGAAGAATTAAGTCTCTTCAAAGTTTACACTATAATAAATTATTATTTTTTGATTGAATTAAGGTATTTTGATTCTCATCTTATTTTGACACTATTTTTTTAATGCTGCCGGCATCCATGAAGGCTGCCGGCGCCGGCAGCGGAGCCACTTCCCCGGCAACCAGCTCGGCTTCCGGCGCCGGCATCAATGATGGCTGTCGGCGCCGGCATCAATGACGGCTGCCGGCGCCGGCTGCGGAGTGACTTCCTAAACAAAAAACGCTTTGGAGACAAATAGCAACGAAATTCATTAAAATCTGCTATATTGAATACCGATATTTTCATTGTTGGTATTTTATTTTATAGCATAAAATTACTGAAAAATCGCGAAAAAAACAGTATAGTATGAAGTCTTGTATGACACAAAGACATGTCCGTAATAGGAGTTTATTGGACTTGTTCTTTTATTGGCGTGGCCCGCAAGGTCGCTCGACGATGCACAGACTCGTCCATTACTTAAAGATGTATTTATTAAACATATACTGACCTTATAACATAAGCCTCGGTCATATTAAATCCTAGTAAAGTTAAATAATAAATGTACCTACCTGAAAAAAAGAAATACTGCTTTTAAAAATGTAGGTTGAAGAAATCGTATATTTAGAAACCAGTTTTCCATCAGTGGGATGCTTTTTACACCATATTGATGGGTTATTCCAAGATAAGTTGCTCATTAGTACACAGAATTTCTGTTTTTAAAGAAATCAGCAACTGTGATATATTTTGAAATACTCGTAAGATATATTCTTTAGATCGAAAATTTAGCATCACCAGAGAACATTTTTTTGCATATAGTACCTTATTAGAGTAGGACTATGTGTGGTAGTAACATAACAAGAGAAAGAAGGAAATGTAAAACAAAATGAATAAGGAAAAACACAAAATAATATTGTTTGCTGTATTACCTACTACGAATACTTCCTAAACAATAAATTTAGAGCCAAAGCTAAAATAAACATAATTGTAAAAAATGGCAACATAGGTGAATTTCAGTAACTTACGTAACACAAAAATGTAACTAAATATGTGTCACATATATGTCACCATTGAAGTGGTAACATATTTAACGGTAACATACATATTTGACATTTCACACATAATGTTTTAAAATTGCCGCCAGATTCAATCCAATCGGTGCATTTAGATAAATAAAAGAAGTATTCACATTTCAGGTTATGTTTCCATAATTGGTATACAATCTGATATAAAAAAACCTACACAGAAAAAACTGCTATGCAATTTTCAATAATAGTACTATTTTTGACCACTTTCACATTAGTTATATTAATGTTAATATTGTCTCAACAAAACAATATTGAAATAATGAAAAAAAAGAAATATTGCTTTAAATATAGACTTATTATTGGACTTCAGAAGTATACCTACTTCTTGGAAAACTATATTACCATTATTTCAATGACCAAAACACTATTGGAATCCAATAAATTTCTAATATTCCTTGGAGTGTAGAATTGTTAGAGCCAAAATATTAAACTATTTGATTGGAATGCTTAAATATAATTGGGCGAAAAATAGCTATTTGTACGCTTTATTAAACGAACAAGAACTACGGTTTATATAAAAAATGTAAATATTATTTCTATTGCTCGCGGACACCTTTGGAGAGGTTAGAATTTTTCTTTGTTCGTTGAATAGTCGTACGCCAAAAATAATAATATATCTTTTGCAAGACTGGAGACTGGAGCAACCTATTTCAGTGTTTTATGGTAAGTAAAACAAATCTAAAAAGCTTTGCAGTAATAAGTGTATTTTTTATTTGTAAATCTCTTTTGGTTAGTCTATTTTATATGACTGTTTACTCAGCCGATACGTATTGATAAAAAATTATTAACATTAAATATGATCGCAAGTTTATTGTTGATTTTCTATGTTTTAGACATGGTTTTCACCAAATCTAGCTGTAAATTTAGGATTCGAATTCGAATGCAGTGTCAAATTTGTCCCTGGCATCCTGTACCCATACAAGTCAGAGGAGACAGTTTTAAAAAGAAGCAGATTCTATATTTGGAGTGAAATAAATATAAATATATATATGATTTCAAAATTATTCTCAATAATGATTTTATATTACCAACTATCAAATTAGGAAGGAATCTTGGCGTAATATTTGATCAAAATCTAAACTTTGATGCTCATATAAGAAACATAGTAAAAAAAGGATATTATAAATTAAGGATCTTGTATCATTTTAAAGAATTTTTAAATATCGAAACAAAACTTAAACTTGTAGATTCGATCATTATAAGTGGATTAGATTATTGTGACGTTATATATCATAAAAATATCAGCTACAATTCTAAACAAAAACTACAAATCCTACACAATAACTGTGTAAGATTTTCAGTAAATCTTAAAAAATATGATCACATTACCTCAACATTCAATCAGTATAAATTAATTAAATTAGAAACTAGACGTGAAATTCATCAAACTTGTTTCATTTACAAAGTCATAAACACTAAAACACCTGATTATCTATTTAAAAAATTAGAATTTCGTAATAATGTTCATTACGTGAATACAAGAAATCAAAACAACTTAACTATACCATCACACAAAACAGAAAAGTATAAAACATCTTTTAAATATAATAGTGCAATCATATATAACAGCATTCCCTTCTATCTAAAATATTTTACTTTTTCAACTTTTAAAACTTATTGTAAAAATTATTTAATCGGGGTGGAGTTGGAAGAATGATTATATATAATCAAAATTCTACCTTTTTGTGCCAACTAGTGTGTTACTATTGTTATTCATTTTTGTAAAATATTTATGCATGATATTATATTGTTGCTTTTTACACTGTTTATTGTTTACTGGCACAAATAAATAAATATTATTATTATTATTATTATTACAGTGTTCGCGTCAGTGTGGTGTAATAAAATGTGTTTTTTATATTTAAATGTTTACAGAATATCTAAACAAGGCATGTTTAATAGTACTAAAATTTTAAAATAATAAAGCGTGTTTCATTTGCTTGAAATATAAGTATGATTGATGCAATAGAAATTCTTCATTATATTAAATAAGAGTATTTGTTCTTCAAAACACGAATATGGTTGAAATTAAACAAATATATTTTCTTTCTATTGCAAGTTACATTAAATTAATTACTGTTGTAATTGAAACAATAATAGATATTTTGCATCAAATGAGGTGCATATTCTTCGTCGCAAGAGAAAAGTGACTTTTGGTGGCTGGAAAAAGTCATTATTATAAATGGTATTATTAATCAGAATTTTGTCATATTTGTTTTAGCTTACTCGTCGTTAATAATTTCCACGAATGCTCTTCTGGAAGAAACGTTAAATATAAAAGAAGAACAATTATTCCTAACTTATGTATAGCAGTCCCCATTTTCCCTTTTAAACCCATAGTGGGATTTGTGGCAGACATTATTACTCAATTGTGTCGGCAATGTGTTGTTAAAAAATTGACAAGTGAAGGCACAAGTACCGAAACACTTCCTGAATTTCTCCTTAAATGTGTCGTGTCACGATGCTTCACTTCCCACATATAAAAGACACATAAATGTTACAGTTTCGATACCTTTTATTTTCGTTAGGCACACAGATCCAAAACAATTACGTATTTATTCCTTAAATGAGACCAAATGTTGCTTAGTGGGTTGAGACTTTAAAACATAATGTGATGAAATTAATAATTAATATTTAAATTTTTTAATGAAATCTTGTTCTTCGGCTTCGGGTTAAATTTAAAACATATTTTATATTTGTTTTTAGGTAGAAAATGATAAACAAGGTATGTTTCCTCTTACACAAAATAACGTTTCCGTATTTTTTATGCTCCCTGTATAAAAAATTAAATTTTTCATAACGTAAATCTTATTTATTTTACAAGCAAAAACTTTTATTGTAAGTGACATTTTTACGTATCTTGCAAAATTTGGTCCATTTGTAATCTTCTAAACCCCATCCCCAGATATGTGTACATTTTCTAGTTTAATAACTAAGTGGTAACTAGTTACCTCCTATTTAAATATTTCTTTTTTCTAAATAAGTGAAAATAAAATCAGAAATAACCTGCATTTTTCGTGTCCAAATATAAATGGTCTTGTGTGTCGGTTCTGTGTTCATAAAGTTATTTAGCTAACTTCAGCGCCTAAGAGTTTATAATTACTACTCACCCTCCACCATTAAATTTATTTATTTAAGAAACAATTACAGTCCCGTTTCATTATCATTTGACAATCGACCCATTAACTGAAAAAATTAGAAAAAAGTTCAGCTCTTTAATGGTATTAAAGAAGTTAAGCAGTGGCGTAATGAAGGGCCCAGAGATATAACTATGACTGGGCCACCTTGGGCCCCTTAAACGGCTGGGCCTCCGCACAGTGCGGCGATGAACATTACACCACTGAAGTTGAGCAAGCTTCAAGCTGTTAAGAGCATAAAGGCTGTAAGTCATTCATCAGTCCCTTATATATCAAGCTAATTACATAGGGAATATCTCAGAAAAACTTACACATATTATTTTTGGACCCTATTTATTACCATACTAATAGACCCTATTGATTTTACTAAATATACCGGCAGTCCATAAAAAGTTTATTTTTATTGGCGGTTAGGGGTGTTGTATTTACACAAGCTAATTCATGCCTATTTAATGACACAGTTTGTTCGATAAGGGTCTACAGGGTAAAGCAACACAGCGTCGAATAATAGGACTTATTTCTCATGCAAGAAGACATACAATCCATTGGGGTATGGAAATATTTCAAAGCTGTATATCTCTGTTCCTACTTATAGGACTCTTACCAAATTTAGGGGTTTTTCTTGCAGAAACAGAACGGTTTGTCATTTTCACTTACCAAAATTTTAGCATTTTTTTGCCTTCTGTCCATTTGGATTTATATGACAATTTCTCTCATATTAAAAAAAAAATACTTTTTTAAAAGTAATTTACCCCAGAGTTACATAGCAAACACAAGGAATCGTAAACCTGACCGAACCCAAAAACGGTTTTTAAGTTAATTCAGGATCTTTTTGTCGACATTTTCTAAGCCAGTATAGTTTAAAATTTAAATTTAGGAAAACTATGTTTTCTAAAAAATATTTTCAAGAAAATTTTGTAGATCCATTTCCAAAAAAGCATTTTTCGAAAAAATATAGCTAATTTAAGATCAAAAAAGATGTTAACTTACACGCGTGACAGGACAAATAGTTTGATTAATATAAAAGTGTAAAGATTGTAGCATTTTAAAATTTATGCCTTGTGCTCATTTGGGGGATATACGAGTACTTACGAAAGTACAATTTTTCTAAAAGCAATTTTTCAATTTTTTTAAAGCACTTTTTTAAAATGGGTAAATTTTTTCAGAGAACATCTTTTTAGAAATTAAATATTTTCGGATATTAACTTTTTTCAAGCAACGGCTTTTTGAAAAAGTAATTTACGAGACAGTAACATACCAAACCTAAGGAAACCTGATCAAATCCAAAAAATTTGCGTTTAGGTTTGTTCAGGATCTTTGTTCATCTTTTCTTTCAATAACATTTTCCAAGCTACTAGAGTTCATAATTTAATTTTCTAAATGCTGATTTCGAAAAAATAAGTTTTCGGAAAATGTACCTATTTTTTAAAAATTATTTTTTGAAGAGATTTTTGAAAAAAAATTATTTTCGGAATACGTGTTTTCGAAAAAATATTTCATAATTCCGTTTTCAAAAAGAATCTTTGAAGAAGCTGTCAGGACATTTTTGAAAAAATGTTCGAAATCAGTGTATTCGAAAAAATATTTTCGAAAAGTTTCGTTAATTCGGTTATGAAAATGCTGTTTTTCAAAAAAATTTACTTTCAAAAGAAAGTTTATTTTGATAAAAAAGCCATTTGTTTATTTGTCTCCTTTAGAAATCAAAAGAATCCGGCGCAAATTTTGTTAAAATCGTAGTGAAACATGTAAGGAATGTTTTCAGAAACAATTAAAGAGCATGTAAATCAAAAATTTCAAAAAAGGCTTGGAAAGTAGGTAGTTACGTTCCGCAAGCTCGTAGAAAAAATCATTTTTCAGGGGCAGTGCCAAAATATAATTACTCACCCTGTCTAATGGCTTTCCAATATAGTAACTGTAAAGTCGAAGAAGTTATTCAATACATAAAAATAATTAAACATATTTCCTCTATTTTGGTATTTTTCTTTCTATAAGAATATAACGCTAAACAAGATCATTTTCTAAAATCTAAAAATATTTGTATTTTACCATTGCTTAAGCTACAAATAATAACACCATTTTACTTTTGAACTTACTTTATTCTTATCGTCAAACTTTCATACTTTCCACATTAAACAGAACCATAGAAACAACAAAAAAAATCAATAGCATCAAAAGTTTAAGTTACGTTTTTTCTTAACAACTTTCCATCGAAGCACAACCACATGCAGGGCAACCATCCTCACGTTTGTTAAGAAGTAATAGTTGCTTTTAGAAGAATGATAAAATGGCGACATTTACAAAAATCGAAAATGGAATTGTAACATATATTTACATTAAATTGTCAAAGTTAAGTAGGATTACAAAAATTTAATATAATTAGACTATACAGTGAAAACGAAAAGGTTGAAATAAATTCGTCTAAATTTAGGTATTTTTTAGTTAGAAAAACTCTCGGACACTTCAAGTTTTGATTTTAGGTGTGCATTGTTTAAACTAAGTGTGATGTATACAGGGTGACCCTAAGACATCATGTCACACTTAATTTCTTTTAAATAGAAAACTCGTTTTGTATTTTATTTTCGAATTTTGCGTAAAATTTCAAATTGAACCGTTTTTGAAAAAAACAAAACAGTTTTTTATACTCGCCCGGTATTTGAATATCTAAATACAGTTTTTTTCTGGGCGATGGATTGGCCGGCGGGGTCCAGTACAATGGCTGCTCAGATCCCCCGATTTAACCCCGCTAGATTATTTTCTGTGGGGCTACCCTAAATGCAAAATGTACGGCAATAGACTAAATAATATTGACGACCTGAAAAACCGAACAGGGCGAGAAATTAGATTAATAAAACCTCAAGTAGTTCAAAATGTTCTGCAAGAATTCCGATATCGTCTCGGGTATTGTCAGGATGTTGGTGGAGGTCAATTCCAATATTTGTTGAAGTAATTTTTGCACAAGTTTGCGATTTATTATTTTTTAATGTAAACTGTCTTTTTTTCGAAAACGGTTCAATTTAGATACAGGGTATGATACATGAAAGCTGATTGAAATTTTACGCAGAATTCAAAAATGAAATAAAAAAGATTTATATTTAAAAAAATTAAATGTGCCATGATATCTTCTTTTTGGGTCACCCTGTATATATTAAATTTAGTTTAAACAATGCGCACCTAAAATCAAAACTTGACGTGCCCGAGCGGTTTTCTAAGAAAAAATGCCTGAATTTTTAACTTATTTTTTCCAACCTTTACGTTCTCACTGTATATACATTTAAAAATAATGTACTTTTAACCGAAAATCACATAGTGAATCGTATTTAGTTCTTTATTTTACAATATTTTGCAAATTTCAGAGCTTTTCCAAAATATTTGTAAACATACATTGCTAATGTAATTTTAAAAACTATTTTTACACCAGCAATCAGTGTACTACAGGGGTAAATTTTGCGTAAACTCTATTATGATATTTCTAAAGCGGGTTGTACTTTATAGATACACAACTATTTATGACCATAATAAGATAAGATATATATAGGGTGTTTCAAAAAGCATGTGCCATGGCTTAAGAGGAGATTCCTTGTAAGAAACTAAGGCAAAAAGTTTATACAAACATGGGTCCGCAGATGCTTCGTTTCAAAGATACAGGGTGTTAAATTTCTTAATTTTTTTCAATTTTTACAAAATATTTTCAAAATGGCTTCATCAATTTTGATGAAATTTACGTTGTGTAAAGTACTTAAATTAAGCATAATTCTGACCATGAAAAGACTTTGACAGGTCCTCCAGGGGGTACATATGAGAAGACGGTACAATATTTTTCCAATAAAAACATGTACGCCACTGATTTTTTCACATTTTCGTATATCGGTCAAATGGTATGTTAAATTCTTAACAAAACTTGTCTCTTCATATTTTTTCTATTTTCATTTCGTTTAGGAGATAAATGTAATTTTATCAACCGTCTTACTGGTTTAGTTTTCCCAACCATCGGTTTTAACATGTAAAGACCATTTAAAAATTTAACGTCCTGTATCTTTGAAACAAAGCATCTGCGGACCCATGTTCATAGGAACTTTTTGCCTTAATTTCTTTCAAAGAACCTTCCTTTAAGCGATGGCACATGTTTTTAGAAACATCCTGTATGTTGTTTTAAAATTCAAGAAATTTTACCTTTTGCTTTAATAGGAACGTCTGTGCGCCCCCAGAAACAGGGGGAAAACGGGGGTAAATTTGACAGTCCGTAAATATATTAAAAACATGGATGCACCGTCTTATTTGCACTTATTTTATATATAAATACTAACATGCAAACAAAAATGGCAATGCAATTTCACGCAATTAAAAACAATTGTCAAAAACAATTCTATCGTTGTCACTAAATCAAAGCAATAATAATAAAACGACTTTTATTTTCAAAATAATTGCATACAGTGGACAAAAAACATTTCCCACAGACTAATGTATTTGAATTTTAAAAGAAAACACAGACGTTCGGTCGGTTTTTGGAAATGATTTATAATACCTAGCTATTCATCAGTGGTTTGGTTATAAATTCATCCAATTTTGGTAGAAAGTCCGTATTATTATAGATTCATCCAAACAACAGTAAAAGATAAAAACTTGGAAGGCAAACAGATCTCTCTGGCACCGCTCGTCAACAAGCTCTATGGCATTGAGTTTTGAGATATAGAGAGTTTAACTTTTTTGCATTTAGTTAATTTTTACCCCGAAAATATATTTTTTTAAGAAGAACCTTTTAAGAATACATTTCCTGTCTCTCGCGTAAATTTTATGCTTTCAAAGATTCGTTCTCAGTTCCCAAACTCATCTTTCTGCCCTTTTTAGCTGTATAGTATCTATGATGACAAACATATGGGTAAAGTTCTTGGGAAAGAGCTTTTAACTAATCTCTCTAAAATAATCTAAAGCAAACATGTGGCCCTCGTAAATTAAAATATAATTTAAGGAGGATGTTCTCAATGATTTTATTATTATTTTTTTAATGGATGTTCAAGCGTAACTTCGGCACACGTGACTTTAATGAGTCTTTTTTGTTTGAAAGAATTTACTCTCACGGTGATTTTATGTAATTTTTTATTAGGACCTGATGATGGTCTCTGATTTTTACTTATTGGCCAGTTTGGAGTAAGGATTCACATTCCATAAGATGATTTCGTATTTCCATATATTTCTCACAAAGTCGAACTGGATAGACATCTGGATTTTTTTGTTTGAAACTAGCCACTTGGAATCAGTTAATTTTTTGTGTCCACCTTGAGCTGTTTTTGCGAAAATTTCGTTACCAAAATCATCATATGCCCTTTGAAAATAATTAATAATGCACTTTACAGCCTCACCTCTCCTCCAGACTAGCTCGTACTAAAATATATAACAAAATTTTTTTATCAAACCCTCTGGCTTCTATTCATCGCACGAATTAACCAACTTTAGAAAATCATTACCTACAGTAGAGCCGCAGAACTTTGTTTCCTTTTGGCTGGAATTGCTTGTAGCTCTTTTCTCTTCGCATTTCTTGCCTCTATGGCCGTTTTAAAGACGATATCTTCGAAGGGATTAATTTTTCTATCATATTCGTTAAAATTTTTATCCATTAGTATTTTAGAAGTAGTCTTCCACAAATTTTTTACCGATATCTCCTTGTAGGCCTCTCCATTCATTTTCCGCATGTTGTAACCCCAACTTTTCTAAATTCTTGCTGAATCTTCTTCTGAATTGGTGGCGTTAAATTCATACTTTCGTTCAGAACAAAATGCCATGAATTGTCCCTACACATATTCCTTCGACTTCTTGGTACTTACTGAAACGCTTTTTTCAACATTTTTTATTACATTTTCCAAGGAATACGTTCCAAACCGCTCCATTTTTAATAAATTTACAATTGACGGCAAAATGGCCCCAAAAATATTTTATCGAGTAATTTTGACTACAAAATAAAATACTCCTTCAAAAAAAAATGGCAAAGTTTTTCAGCTGTGCGCTATCTCTAACACTCTGAATTTATAAAAAGTCCCTTCGAGTCAAAATAAAGTTCATAGGGACGCCTGGACGACGTCGACGAAGTTGGCAACGGCGTCGAGGTCGACTAAGCGGACGCCCGGCGCCGAATGACGCCATTTTCGGTCCAGATTTATGGATAGATGTGAATGGGATACTGAGACGCAGTGGGTGGTAGATAAATGGGACAAATGGGCGTCTATTTGCTTGTTATTTAAATGTTTGTACGTATATGTTATGTACTTTAGGACTAGGATAAAACTAAGTGAGATAAAATAAACAACGTCTCCTCGACAATGTTATTCCTTTGAATCGCCTTGCTTTTATGACAAAAATGCAAAATGTTAAGATGTTTTCCGAATAATCACAAATCCAATAATTCAAAAAATACAAAATTTAACAAAGTGTTGGTTATTCTGTTAGAGTTTTCTTCAGATCTTTACGTTTTGGAAAAAATTATTTGAGAAAAAGATATGCTCTGAGAAAATGTATTTTTAAAAAAATTTTAAAAATTGTTTTAACACAAATTGTACTTTCGAAAGTACTCGTATATCCCCCCAAATTAACAGAAGGCATAAATATGCTACAATATTTACACTTTCATATTAATCAAAAAAATTTGTCCTGTCGCGTGTAAGCTAAGATGACCAACTCTTCTAGCTGTTTCTTTTTTCAGACAAGACAATGATTTCAGTGATTTTCTAGAGTGGGCAACTTTTTCTTTCAGAGTGGGCCCACCCTGCCCCCCCCCCCCTAACTATGGCCCTGGGGTGACTGTTTCAAATTTAATACCTATATTTGAAAAAATATGCAGTGATCAATAGGAGCTCATTCATCCCATTAGTTACGTTTGTATACGATTTGTCTTGATATATTTTCTATTTATGTTTATTACAATACGTTTCGCATATGTTTAATAAAACTGTTTCCTTTCCCACCCACCTTACCTTAACCATTTGAGAAAATGTTAAATATTGATAGTCATGTGTGCCCAAAGTTCAATCCAAAGCTAAGATAGCCGATGTTAAATATTTTGTTTCAAAAAGGATTACGAGATGTCGACTGAAATGAAACAATATATGTTTACAAAGGGGATCTGAGGATGTAACTCGAAGTTTTCATGTAACGGCCCTCTCGGCGGAGCGTCGAGAAAAATATTTGTTTTATTAATGGCGCCAGAAATCGAAAAAGTTTATGAACCACTGTACTAAACGACAATAAGTTCGCTTTTAAAGCATAAAATTTCTGTGAAAAGACAGAACTATATGTCAATAACAGCTTGGACAACATCGAACAATCCATTCAAATGTTCTTAAATTTTAAAACTGTCGAAGATTTTGGACTTGTCACTTTTTTGTGACGTGTGTGTTCTAATAAATTTAAACCCAAAAGTAAAATAAATTCAACTTTCTGTTGTATATGGTATGATACAGTGGTGTACAATGTTGGCACGTCCTTTTAATAAAAGACATCTATAATAAGTAAATAATTTACGAATATCCCTAACTTTTTTCCATATGTGTAGTAAATGTAACATATGTACGTGTTACAGTTGAAAGGTGAAAGATTCATTCTATTTTACTTAACTTCATTTCAGGAAAAAGTTCCGTGAAGACTTTTGCAGATTTTTATTATGAGAATTTGAAGCAACGTTGATTGATGTTTTATTTAATAATTTTCGCAGCTTTCCCGCTTTTCAAACAAATCTTAATGTACGAATAAAAAAATATATACCTAGCTCAAAAAATATTTTATACAGAGCTAAGAGATTATAGAAAGTCAACTTCAACGTTCAAATTCACTAAACAAGTTTAGGATTTAGTTGGTTTGGTTTAAGTTAAGATATTGTAGGTGATTAGTTAGGTTTTAACGAGTTTTTTTCCTGCCATTGTTACTAAGTCATCTTTAAAAATTTATGAGTTTTTCTAATATTTCTGCGATTTGCTTGATTTTCATATAATTTATATCTTAGAACGTATTGGTCAAATGAATTTAGTTCTATTATTGTTAAAAATAGGTATGTACTAAAGTTGCCCTTTCCATTATAATTTTTTGAAGAAAACTCAGAAACGAATTCACACTATAAAACTTAGTGTCAGTTTAAAACGGTTGTTTGTCAAATCAGACTGGTCGAAGTAGAAATTAAAAAAAAAATCTATCTATTTTTACTATGAATGTGTTTCAATATTGCAGTAGATGCTTGAACATTTTACATCTTGGCTTGTTATTAGAACGTATTAGTTAACATAACTTACGTGTTACTGCTGACGAAAGACAAAGTTGTGAAGGCGTCATTGACCAACATACAGGCCATGGATTTATTAAGAAGGGATACGGGATGATTTAACATTCTTTGAAGCCAAAACAAACCATTCTAAGCGACACTGTAAACACAATTTGTAAACATTGGCCACATCTTATTTTACCTTATATTTTTGTACAAAGCATCACAATATTTACTAAAAGTAATAAAAGCCCTAAAACACTTTATTTTCTGCGAAATAATAATAAATTTAAGTTAAAAAGGTTTTATTATTTATAGGTTATGTTATTTCTAAAGGTGTTTATTTAAAGTCGCTCCGAGTCATTTATAAATCTATAAGTCGCACTTTTTCTTTTCTAGTTCAGTAGACAAAGACGTACGTGTAACCGAGTGTGCAGACCGAGGTTCAGCCGTTTTCCTAAGCAACCAGCACCGACAGCAAGACTTCTGAGCTCCAACACTCCAATGCTATTTTATCTCTTTCTACTACCATTCTTGATTGAATTACGTATTTCCTGTGGTATTTCCTTAAAGTTTGTAAACTTTTCCCCCAAGAGAAAACAAACAACAAATATAAGGCTTCACGTTCGATACGGTCACAGTATACGGAACATCGAATCATTATAATAGATCCATGATACAGGCAGACCGACAAGCCAAGAGTTTTACACAAAGATTTAAGGGCAGTGTGAATTGCCAATTTGGCACTCGTTATACACCTCAAAAATTTCCTGCATTGGACTGCCAATACAGTATTGAAAATTTATGTTTAGCATTTTTTCAATGTCCACCCTCCTGTATGCAAACTGTTGATATTAAGTTTTCTTTTCAGGCCAAATGTCTAATAAAAAGCGCTAATTATATTGCCATTTTACCCTTGTTCCGGTTTAATTGCGGGTAGAACTTCTCTAATGTTGTCATAACTTGGCAGTGAGGCGTTATTAAGGTGAAACAGTCTTATTCAACTACATTTTTTCAACATTTGGCAGCAAACATTTGAATTTTTGTATTCAGTCTTCTAGAAGTAAGGCATTTTCCAGAAAAAAACGAATTACCACTGATTAGAATTTATTGCTCCTGGTAAATCTAATTATGATAACACAAGGATACGTTTTGCATAAATACAGTCACGATACATTGGCCTCATATGGTGTGTAAAGATGAAGTAAATCGCAACGGTATCACGATTGTTTTGCGATTGTATCGCGACTGTATCGATGCCAAAAGTGTCCATGTTTGTCGTGTGCGCTTGCACAAGGATAGTTTTTGTATCGATACAGGCCCGATGCAAACGCAAGACAATCGCGATGCAAACGCGATACTGTTGTGGTTTACTCTACTTTTACACACTAGCTTATAAAGCAAATGACGGCTGTCGATAACGATGCCAACCCGATTCTGTCGTGCACTCGATTGTGTCGCGACTGTATCAATGCAGAAAGTATTCGTGTGCATTAATTTAGCCTTAGCCAAAGAATCCTTAGTGTCATATGAATCCAAACAAACCTAAGGTACACCAAAAAATCCCTAAACAAATAGTTGGGGTGGCACCCCACATCGACAAGGTGCCCTCGGAGGGCTTAAGAAATGTCCACCCCTTCACTGTCTTTAGCTGCACGCAAAATGGGTCATTGTGGTTTGACACAGCCACGACGAACCCGATATTCATTTCTTGTTCCTGTTATAGCGATGTGCAGGATAGTATCTATTCGATACTCTGCACTCGATATCTTCAAGTATCGACTGCACCGGATACCAATCCTTAAGAGCATCAGATATTCGTGTATCAAAACTAGAAGCAAAAATAAAAATATTATGCCTTGTTTTGCTAATATTTCGTTTATACCATGTTGTCTGTTATGTAAAAATGATACATACAAATTTTAAAGTAAAAGTATTGATACCAACAGGTACCGCTAAAAGTACGGGTTTCATATCACTACCCGTTCACCAGAACTATAATGCGATGTCTCTGAGCGATCACGCCAACTCAGCCGGCTAATCAGTTTTTAAACTACAGAGAATACTACTTCCAACGGAAGGCAATAAGTGCACTTGGCCATGGGAACCAAAGGTTATTAATTATTCTACGGTAATAAATGATTATAGTGCACGCTATCGCAATATGTTAATAAGCTTTTTATGGTCCCAATTAGATAATATGAACATTAGCAATATGTTCTTTCAACAAGATGGCGCCACTTGTCACACGGCGCACAGTGGTACTAAAGACGTTTTTACCAAGACAAAATCTTTTTTCTTATAGCAAATGTTTTTAAGCAAGGTAATGAATGATAGCAAAATAGTAAAAAAAATCTGTTTAATATTTCTATTTATAATAAAAATCTTGCTTAAATTTAATAATTATCGCTAAACTAGCAAATTAATAAATAACAGAATTTAGTCACTGTCACAGTCGTTGTCACTAAATTCTTCTTCTTCGCTATATAACAATTAATGCACTTATTTGCAAATTACTACATTTTAACGGAAGTTGACACAGGGTGACAATTAAACTTTGACAGGTTAAAAGGGGCATTTTATGTAGGATTAAAAAAAGTACCAGTGTGATGCAAACTGTTGCTTTTTTTGCAAGATTTGCTAAATGTTGACAAAACCATTGATTAAAATTACTGTAGATTATAATGCTAATACAATACTTACCAGTGACTAGAAGATAAATTTTAAAATAACTATGGGATGCACAATTTATCACTAACTAACACAAATAGGTAATGACTGCAGTCTCTGATGGAACTCAGAAAATAAATACCGTTACTATTACTAAAGTACAATTAAAATTTAATTTTAATACATAACCCGTGTTCGCCAATTTTTTGAAAAGTTTTAGTCCGTCGCGTCGTATTCCGGCTTCGCGTCACCTAAACACCAATAGTATACGGATCGAACTCCTACCATTATTCTAGTAAATACCTATGATATTGTAAAGTTATTTACCGTGCTCGGTATTTCATACTTTTGTCACAAAATAAATATACTAACCAGAAAGATAGCTCTGATCACGTGATCGTCGCCAGCTTTTGGCCTTCGAGCGCATCTAACCCGAAATTCTAGCCCGAAACTGCCAGTGCCGTAGCGACTTTCACGGCAAGAGGTATCATAGAAAGACAGACATAGAAAGTTGCCGTTTTCACAATATTCGTTTTTGAGATAGGTACATAATTTTCAATTTTGAGGGTTGCTTACTAAAACTATTTAATATATGGGCAAGGTTTGAACTGTATGTGATAGATTTTGTAAGTGGAATATCTTGTTAAAAACAATTATTATGGTACCGTTTTTGAAATACTACCAAAACTTGTTTTTTTTAATAGAAATCCCGAACTAATTTCAATGTAACTTTAATTGTCACCTTTTTTTAATGACAAAAATTTAAAAAGTAACCCTCTCATTGTGGTACAGGGTGTTAATTTTTACACTCTCTTTAAGGGTTGAAAAAACAAATACAAGAAGAATCAGTGAGAACCCATTAATTACCATTTCTTAGTGTTTATTAAGTAATAAAAATTTTAGCAAACATTTATATATAAACATAATTATGTCTACCATGAGTCCTTCTTTGAAAAACACTTTTGAACTTAAAACTTATTTTAAATGTTTTGACATGCTTTTAACCCTTATACCGATTATCTTGTTACTAATTTCATCAAGTTTAGGTAGGTATATCTTTTTATATTTTCGATAAGAAACAAACAATACTGTCCTTAGTCTTTTCGTAACAATCTGAATATATTTTAAAACTCTTTTGTTAGTAAAAACAAAAACGTCCCGGTATGCCTATGGAGAACAAGTGTTTACTACGACACGAGGTCATGCGCTGACAGTATCGACCACAAAAGGGCTGGGTACAAGATATCCTTCTGGTTAGTATATTTATTTTGTGTTTTTGTCGTGGTAATTAATTATTTGGTATCAATGTGCGGCGGGGAAAACTTTGGATTTGTTACGGACGGTTTTCTTGGCCGCATAATTTCTCGCAATGGTGATATTCAGTGGCCTGCAAGATCATGAGATCTAATCCACTCGACTTTTTTTGTCGGGCTTCCTCAAGAACAAAGCCTATTCAACAACCTAAAGCAAAACATTTGTTATTCGTTAAATTGAACCGCTCGTCTTAGATAAAAAAACAATTGTGCCAAAATGTTGACACTTTTAAGCAAAGAGGTACCTGGGACACCCTTTATCAATATTTCCTTTTTATCTGAACTGTAACGTTTCTATCATTTCTTGTTTATCATCAGTTTAACCGATTTTCTTTGTTTCAGGTTGGCCGCCGCCCACGAGGCGGCCGCACTACAGGCCGCGCAGGGCACATCAGGCAGACACTTCGCCGCGGCGGGGGGTACCTTCTTGGGCGGGGCGCTGCGCAGCTCGTCAGCTGACGCGATGGGCGGCCAGCAAGGCCCACACCCAGGCGGCTCCTCATCGCTCTTTCTCTTCTCTGAGGAGAACGTCATCAGGAGATACACCAGGTTTATCATCGAGTGGCCATATCCTTTTAATACAATTTAGTAATTTAAGTATCAGGTTATGTAAGATTCAAGCATACAGAGTTTTGCAACTTTTGATCGATACCTTTTTACACGTAATTCCCATTGATGAACGTTTGTCCACGCGGCGCGGCCCTTGAAATTTTAAAGTTAAATATCTTTGTTGCTACTTATGGGACCCATGTCAAGTTCAGGTTTTTTAATAGTGAGCCTAGTGGGAATGTTTTGGTAAAGAAAAAAATATTTTGCAATTTTCGAAAAAAAATTGAATTTTGCCCTGGCACACCCTGGGAAAAAATGCACAGGTTTAGGTATTCTATTTATTTTTTCTAAACAAATTTGACATCATTTTGTCGACAATTCCTAAATTTTAAGAGCAAAAAATGTGTTAGTAGAAATTTATAGTGATTTAAATTTTTTTAAACCTAAAATAAAATTTTAAAAAAATCAGATGACTATAACTTTCTACTAACAATTTTTTTTTCTCTTAAAATTTAAGAATTGTCAACAAAATTTGTTTAGAAAAAAATAATAAATAAAATACCTAAGCGTGTTAATTTTTTTCCCAGGTGGGTCAATCCAAAAATTTAATTTTTTTTTGCAAATTACAAAATATTTGTTTTCTTTACCAAAACATTCCTAGTGGGCTCACTATTAAAAAACCTGAATTTTTCATGGGTCCCATAAGTAGCAACAGAGCCATACAACTTTAAAATTTCACGGGCCGCGCCTGTTTGCACCCTGTTTGTATACCCTGTAGATTGTATGACGATAGTAAAACATATATAACCGCATATTTTGCCGACTCTTTCACAATAATACGTAAACATTTTTGAGTTAAAAAAATTGCAGGTGACAAAAATAGGACTATTTCAAAACAAGATTAGAAATTAGGTCTTGAAACGTTATAAAAGATTAATTTTTCGTGAATAGTTGAAAATCTTTTTACCTAGCATACCCATAGGGTCCGGAAAATTAAAATCTCACGGGGAACACGGAACCTGTAAGTAAGACCCTATTAACCGTAATAATTTGCTATTGACCGATAGATGTTAAGACCAGTACAGTAACAGTATATTTCTAAATTATAATTTTTATTTACATGGAACATTGGTTAGAAACTACATATAAGTAATTTATTTTTCGGTCAGCAGTCGTGTGTGGAAAAGACAATTTCCGCACGTGTTAGGTACACTGTTTTTTCAACGAGCATAGGGAAAATGATCTAGTTTTGGTATTTTTTTATTTTATTTCAGTATTAGAGACGTCAAAGGAAAAATACAATTCAGAATTCAAACCTTCATTATTTTCATTTATTAAATTTATGGCCGGGGCCAACTGGTATGGAAAGATTTCTTGCCACTCCAGAATAATTATTTATGTCTTGTGTATATTCAACATGAGGCGGCTGAAGGTCAATTGCTGCTGGATGTTGCGATTTAGAAGTGGTAGCCTGGTTTTGGAGGATCCGATGTGCATTTTGTTTTGTGAAGACTCGTCCACATATCCTCCAGCAACTTTTGTGGACTTCCATTCACCATGGCGATTCGTAATGTTTACTCTACAGCCTACTAGCAGAGTGGCTGAAGACCGCCTAAAACAATGCCCAGTTAGAGCTCGGGATTTGGCAGTTTCAGGTATCCAGCCACGCCCGTGGGCGTCTTGCCGATTTTGTTAATTCCAACACATTGGACATAACATTTTCCGTTTTGGTAATTAAAGAAAAATCTTCTATGGAGCGTACTTTGTGGTCGCAGTAATGCATATTTTCTTATCAAGTTTAAATTTCGTTCCGTGCTTACTACAAAGCTTCTGCGTTGGTGGGTTTTATTATCAGGAATCGTAATATTCATCGAGGATTCTTTGTCTTCAATGATATCTAAGGTCAAATAAGTTAATTCATCACGCTAAATTAAAGCAGTTTTTTGAGATAAATTTTCCGCTAAAAACCAACAAGCTCTCTAAAAATAAATTATAGTTTAATCTTACAAAACATCTCAAGCAATCAGAAAAAATCCAAGTAATATGTGCCATAAGGTTGCTACCGTTGGGTTACGTTATAATCACAACTCGAGTTTCCAAAGGTCTCCAAGGGTTAACACCAGCCCCCAGTTCCACTGGCTTCTTCTCTAGGGGATGGGAGATCACCCCTTACCCTAGGGAAAACTTAAAATTAGTTATAAATATATTGTACGTGTTGCAAATATTTGTAATAGTGTGTACGTCTGTGTGCACGTAAGAGTCATTTGTCAATAAAATGTAATATTTATGTCAATATAATATGTTTTAAAAGTAAAGTAAGTAATTCATCACGGCAGTAGGCGCCTGCCACAGCAATTAATGTGACAACTTTAGTCAAAAGGTATACCTACATTATCTGGAGTCTCGTTCAGAAATTGCTCTATGTTATTTCTTGTTAGAGTTTCAGATTTTTTGACTGAAATCCAGCATTCTTTTTCTTAAGAAAGGAGATCACTTTATAATATTGGCTTATATTCAAATTATGTTTTAATTTTAACATATACTTTAACATTGAGTACCTTGACCAAAACGTGGGTGGTTTCCAAGTTTTTGAAATGTCGGAAAAGTATACTAGAATACCTCTTCTTTCATGAAATTGTTTGATTTCTTTTGTGCATACCGTTTACTAAATTATTCCAATTCTTTGGCATAATGGTATTTTGATTTTTCCAGAAACAGTTCGACGTTCACATTCTTGACTTCTTCGAGAATGTCTTCCGGTACTCCGTCAATCATATTCTCTTCAATTTCTTCCTCGATCTTTATTTTCTACTCAAAAGTTGGATAAAACTCGAATAACCTTTGTATTTTCACTTTGACGTCTATACTGACAATCAGTAAATAGGTAAATAACATAATATACTTAATTGCATAGAAACGATATAAGTAGAAAGGCCCTGTTTTTATTCGGTGGATTCATAATTATTTTTTGGGTAGGTCCCCCCCCCCCCCCAATATTTTACTAAATGTGTTAACCTGGATCTCTTTGGTCCGGGTCCAATGACTTTAATTCACACACAGTCTAATTGAGTGGCGATATAGGTATGTGATTGTTTCCCGCACCGCCGCACCGCATATAAGTGCGGAAATTAGTTACTTTTCTCACGCTCGTAGAAAAGATTTATTTTTTCATATCGTAGATATCTCCCATGATAATTTTTACATTTCTTGTCAATGATCAAGGGGGCCCATGGACTATAACAATACTTTTAGGTATCCAGGATTTAAAAAGGCAATAAACACTTTTATATTATCATTTTTTCAAAACTCTCTCATTTCTATCTTTCGAAACATTTAGAAAGTTGTGGGCTGACCTAGGTTTCCATTTATTTAAATTTCAATCCTCTGAGGAATTATGTTACAAATAAATCGGTACGCGGCAAGCCTAAAAAGGTCCGGAAATTAAATCTTACTTGCTCTCTGAAAATCTTTCAGTATTGCTAAAAATACTTTTGTGAATCTGTAAATTATATATTCGCTTATAAATAACTAGCTGATTTGCTTAAAAATTATATTTAATTATTATATTATTACTATTATTACTATATTATTTAATATAAAATAGATTAAGTCTAACGTAGGAGTTACAGAAAAACGGCTTATAGTCAGGAGCGGCCCGTGAAATTTTAAAGTTGTATATCTCTGTTTCTACTTATCTGACCCATGCCAAGCTCAGGGGTTTTGATAGTGAACCTACTAGGAATGTTTTGGTAAATAAAAAAATATTTTGAAATTTGCGCAAAAAAGTTGAATTTTGCCCTGGCAAACCCTGGGAAAAAATGAATTTTATTTATTATTTTTTCTAAACAAATTTGACATTATTTTATCGAGATTTTTTTAATTTTAAGAGAAAAAAATTGGTTAGTAGAAAGTTATAGTCATTTGAATTTTTTTTTAAATTATATTTTAGGTTTAAAAAAATTCAAATGGCTATAACTTTCTACTAACACATTTCTTCTCTTAAACTTTAAAATTTTCGACAATATGATGTAAAATTTGTTTCTAAAAAAATATCTAAAGGTGTTCATTTTTTCCCAGGGTGTGCCAGAGCAAAATTCAACTTTTTTTTGCAAATTGCAAAACATTTCTAGTAGGCTCACTATCAAACCCCCTGAATTTGGCATGGGTCCCATAAGTAGAAACAGAGATATACAACTTTAAAATTTCACCACCCGCCACTGCTTACAGTTCCTGTTTTTCCTCCGGAGAACTAGTATTTTCTTCAAGATATTTTATCAAATACTCCACCATATCATTAGGGCTGGTAGTTGGTGAAAATCTCTCAACAACTTGTCCATTTTTGTCAATAATAAACTTAGTAAAGTTCCATTTAATGGAACTCCCTAAATAACCTCCCTGTTTGTGTTTTAGATATTTCCATAAGGGATGTGCATCTTCTCCGTTAATTTTAACTTTGGCAAATAGATCGAACTTAACACCTAAAACAAAATGAAATAATTCAAATAAAAATCTTAATTCCAATACTTGTTAAGTTGCGATCACACGGAAAGATAAAACTTTAACAAAAAATACAGAGAAAAACTTTAAGTTTATTCGAGTTCTGAAAATCAGACATTTCCGTATTTCTGTTAGTTTTTGAAAAAAGCAATCTTACCCTTGTATTTTGCAAAATTTAAAATATCCTCGTTGGTTCCCGGTTCCTGGTTCATAAATTCATTGCTAGGAAAAGCTAAAATTTCCAATCCGTGGCTTGGGCCATATCTTTGGAAAAGATGATTCAGCTCTTCATAATTTTCATCTGTTAACCCACATTCCGAAGCTACGTTCACGATTATACAAACGTGGCCCTACAATATTAAAATATAAAATTACTAATATTAATACCTATTTTTACCGCCACTATTACTAAAAGTTTACACTTTTTCTTATATTGTAGGTTATAAATTTTTAAACAACAAACAATCTTAATACAAAAGTTAGTGTTATAATTAAAAAATTTTGGGCAATTATTCGGATTAATGAAAACACCGAATTTTGTCACAGACCCTAAATTTGGGTCGCAGAACACGAATCTGAAAATCAGTTTTCGGCGGTCTCGCATGGTTTTCCCAAAAAAAAAATTAACTTCTACGTTAGGTTTTTTTATGGATATCTTTAAATTTCGACACTTTTACTTATACACATCTGTAAACTTATAATTTTAATTTTTTAGCAACAAACACCACATTTTGGCAAAAACTCGGACAAAAATAACCAAGAAAATTGCTTTTTTCTTTCGAAAATTCCATTTTAACATGTCAACGCTATTCTTGTGTCCGGTATTGCCAGGTTTACTTATTTTTCCTGAAAAATTTATAAATTAAGAAGAAGAAATAAAAGCTAACCCAGATCGGCTCTAAAAGATTGGAAACTGGTTAGCACTTTATTCTTAAAGATGAATTTTAATTCTGGGGGTTAATTACAGGGGGTAAATTGGGAAATGGAAAAAAAATTGCAAGGGCATCGTATCACATGAAAGCTTACTGAAGCACGAATTCAACAATATATATGATGTATTTTTTTATTGTTTTTTTTTTTTAGAGAAAAACGCTTTAAAATTGCTGTCTTCGCCCTAATCGCCAAAAGCATCGCTCAGAAAAATCTAAAAATAAATCATAAATATTGATAATTAGGCGTAGATTGCAGGAAAATAATCAAAAAGTTGAATTTTGATTCTGGGGGTTAATTTCGGTGGGTAAATTGGGCAATGAAACAAAAAAGCATCGTGTATGATGTCAAATGAAACCTTATTGAAGTACGAATTGGACGATATATATGATGTAAGTATTTTTTATTGCATTTTTTAAAACATTTTTCGGAAAAAACACTTAAAAATTGCTGTCCCGCATCCTTATCACCAGAAGGATCGCTCAGACAAATGTGAAAAAATCATGAACATTGAGAATTAGGTGTAGACTGAGCGGAAATTACCAGGATTGAAAAATTCTAGCGCGGTCATTTGTTATAAACAATTTAATTGTTTATTTCCTTATAACTGCTGAATCATTGGTTTTAGAGAAAAAATTTATCGACAAAAAATATTTTTCACGATGTAAGGAACAACTTGTGTCCTTACACTTTTTTTTAAATTTTCAATTTGGCCCACTCAGCTCCGCGCATACGCGATGTGATACGGCATGCAGTCGTCGGCGGGTAAGAACGGGTGGCCGAGGTTTTTCTCAGATTAAGTGGGAGGTTGATGGCACAGAACACTAATTGTGCTTGACCGATTTTCTTGTGTGTTTTTATATAAATTTGCCTAAATATGGTTCAAAATCATAGTATACTATGACTTGTATAGATGTGTTTAAGTGAAACTGTCGAAATTTAAAGATATTCATATATAGAAAAAGCTACCTAAAAGTTATTTTATTTATTTATTTATTTTTTTTTTTTTGAAAAACCATATGAACCCGCCAAAAACTGATTTCAAATTCGCGTTCTATGCAAAATTTAATCAAAAAATTCGGTGTTTCCATTAATCCGAATACCTAATTACCAAATTTTGTGCCATCAAATTCACAAAACTTAAGCAATCGAGTTTCCGAATAAAATATACATTTTCATTTAAAAATTTAAACGTTCCACCCTCCCTTGAAAATGTGGAGTAGAAGGGTGAATTTTTTAACATGTCCCCCGGCTTCATGCAAAATTTCTATTAAAATATTCCAAACCGTTTTTGAGATATCGTAACCTTTTAAAATCCTCACCCTGTATTTTACACAGGGTTCTTTAGGGCCTGAAATGGAACATTGCCTAGTTTTAATCAAATAATAGGCAGGGTGTAGGTATCTCTAAGATAAAAAAAAATAAAATTATTACGCCTAAACGTATTTGATCGACAGAGTGATTTTTTTTTGGTAATTATTCGGATTATTGTATGCACCGAATTTTTTCATGAAATTTTGCACAGACCCTAATTTTGGGTCGTAGAACACGAATCCGAAGTCAGTTTTTGGCGGTCTCGAATGGTTTTTCCGCAAAAAAATATTTTAACTTTTAGGTTAGGTTTTTCAATGAATTTCTTTAAATTTCGGCACTTTTCCTTAAACACATCTATACAAGTCATTACACACTATTTTTCTGAACCATATTTAGGCAAATTTATGTAGAGACACATTAAAAAAACAGAGAAAATATCAAAAAACTGAAAAAAATAAACACGCAATTCCTTGTTACACATTCTGATGGAAAGACGCGCAGTTGCCAAATTTACAAATTGTGTTTCCCTCAAGTTTTAACGGTTTCCATGAATAAATCCGAAAAAGAGATGGCAATATTGCCATTTTATTTTCCCTAGTAACAGCACTTTAGTTTAGTATTTCTTAAATCCGAAAAAGAGATGGCAATATTGCCATTTTATTTTCCCTAGTAACAGCACTTTAGTTTAGTATTTAGCCAGCAATAGTGACAGACAGGTGCTTTAAAAATGGAACCAAATCTGAGCAAAAAGGTGTATACACCCAAGCAAACCTGAGCAAGAAAGTGGTCAGGTTTGCTCAGTTTTCATTGATATAGATACATATATATCTATATCAATGAAAACTGAGCAAACCTGACCACCTTTTTACTCACCCAACCTGAGCAAAAAGGTGGTCAGGTTTGCTCAGTTTTCATTGATATAGATACATATATATCTATATCAATGAAAACTGAGCAAACCTGACCACCTTTTTACTCACCCAACCTGAGCAAAAAGGTGGTCAGGTTTGCTCAGTTTTCATTGATATAGATATATATGTATCTATATCAATGAAAACTGAGCTAACCTGACCACCTTTTTGCTCAGGTTTGCTTGGGTTGGGTATACACCTTTTTGTTCAGGTTGGGTTGCATGCATCAGCATGCAGGTGTTGGATTACTGATCAATAGGATTTTGGTTAGGTCTGATGTAGGTTAAAATTAAAAAATGTTGTTGACTAAGTTGGACAGAATAGTAACTTTAGTTTGTTATGGTTAGCTTTTTTATTATTCCTAATTTACAACTTTTTCTTGAAAAATAAGTAAACCTGGCAACGCCGGACATTTGACAGCTGGGAACGTAATGGCGTCTACTAGCAAATACAATGGAATTTTATATAGGAAAAAGCAATTTTCTTAGCTATTTCTGGCTAAATGTGGTGTTTTGTGTGACGAAATAAAATAAAAATTATAAGTGTACAGATATGTTTAAGTGAAAGTGTCGAAACTTAAAGGAATCTATAAAAAAAAGGTAACCTAAAAGTTAAAAAAATTTTTTGCGGAAAAACCATTCGAGACCGCCAAAAACTGACTTCGGATTCGTGTTCTACGACCCAAAATTAGGGTCTGTGCAAAATTTCATGAAAAAATTCGGTGCATACAATAATCCGAATAATTACCTTTTTTTTTAATTGCCAATCATATTCCTACCTTGTATTTTTCCAAAGAAACCTCATTTCCATTAATATCCTCGGCTGTAAAATCGTAAATTGATTTGGCTTGCTCATAAGAATTTATGTCACTAGAAAATACACATTTTAGGCAAAATATGGCAACTAGGCATAGGACGCCCGATCTAAACATCGATATTTCCCGCATGGCATGGATAATAAAATGATGAGCTAAACAGAGATTAGAAATGCCCGGTTTATTACACAAAGATCACTGCACCGTCGCCTTCAACTTTTTAATTTGCGGAAGTTTTTATCACTTCTATTTTGCAATAAATATCGTATTGTAATAATTTTATGTTTTATTATATTGCTACTAAACTTGAATAAATATTAAATCGCAATCGTACAACCTGATAACATGACTTGGCACAGTCACAGTACACATATCATTTGAAAGCAACGTTGCCAAGTCTAATTTTAATTTTCCTTATAAAACATAAATAACATACTCTTGATTTCTCAAACTTTTTTATCTTTTCCTGATTAATATAGGTACTTCAAAGTTAATTACGAAAAAAGTGGTTGCGAAAATATTCTATGGGTGCTGGATTATACTTTATTTTATATTCAACTGGCTTTTACCCACGGCTTCGCTCACGTATAGGCTATTTTCTCTATGTATTACTGAGTACAGCAAGCTTGCATCAAATTCGCATACATATTTCTGGTGTAAGTGTAAAGATGAACCATACAATGCATCAAGTTTTCATAGAGTTTTCTGCAAACCGCAAATCTTCCCCCCAGTGCGGTTTCGTTTGTAAAGTTTTCCCTCACAAGTTAGCTTTAGACTTACACTTGTAAAAATTACTTTTTGCAAATTTACTGCAATTTATAGTGCTTCCAATGGAAAGTGAAACCGCAAAAAAAAGTGACGCAGCCGATACCTTTGACGCAACAGTGCCCATAAGGTCTAACCATAGGCGTCCCAAAATATTCTAACCAATTTAAGATGGGACACAATAAAAAGTTTTAACGTTTTAACCAAATATTATTTATAAGTATATCAAAACCTAACTGAACCTGCGAAAACGATGTTTAACCATAGAAATAATTATTGTATTCATGGGCGTACCGTCGACCGATAATTTAGACTTTAAATTAATGGCATAAATACGTTGTTATATTTATGATCGTTTTGTAGTAAGTGTAGCTATATTATATTTACACCGTCGTCCGCTCCCCAGGCGCGCACGTATAGGCGTACCTTTACGACGCGCGATTTGTCTTGATCGAGGTCAGCTATTCAGCTGAGAATCAAGGACACACATAATGGCTCGGATGCATTATTCATGTCACTTTCTTATCGTTATTAGCCAGGGCCACGCCTATGGACTATAATTATTTTTCCTAAGTTTTTTCCTGGAATTATAACTTAGACCACTACCTGTCTAAGAAACCATTTTTACCGTTTCGTGAATACCGTTCTGGTCCCTCTAGTCGGTGCAAGACTACCTTGACCAAGAACGTTGATTTATCCCAAATTAACAAGTACCAAGTATCGACTTCCTACATCTGAGTACAAAAGCCTGCGTCTAATTGTGAGACGCGGAGTGCATGTCTTTCATGCGTTTCACTCAATCGTAACGACAACCGCGGAGACCGCCACACTGAATTTAATTATTAAGGACTTTCGTCCTCTTTCCTGTATATATACTCTATTCATGGATTGTCCTGCCTGGCACTCATAACAAAAACCCACCGCTCGGCCCAATTCGCTTAATTGTCCGATTAAAGTTGTCCATTTCTCAGCAGCATTTTGGAATAATTTTCCTCCTTCAAACCATCTTCCCCAAGACATCTATCCAGGTTAAATCGCCTTACGTGTTACAGCTAGCAAGGTAAAGCCATTCGGCCTGTCCCTTTACTAGTGTCGGAGGGATCAAGTGCGTCCTGTCCCAAGACGCGAATTTTATAAACAAAGGACATCTTACCGAACATGTCTTTTTTCAAAATTTACTTAGCGGAGTGGCGCTCCTCACTAAGCATGTTGAGTTATTATAACTAATAACTGATTAATGACAGTTGCTTAGTCCTTAGCTGCCACGAACTTTTCGTGAATCCCGCTCACAACCTTCTATTTCAACGTTGTAATTTTTTGACGGAGTTTAAATTTCCTGAAGACAACAACCGCGGCACCGCTGGACGTAAGTGTCGTTGCTAAGTAGGGAGGACGATGGTCGTCCGCTCCCAAGATGCGCGTAGCAAGGATCAGCCGCTCGGCCAAATCGCTGAGTTGTGTGACGAAGTTAATCTATTCCAATTGCAAGTTGAATTTTATTTTGAAAGGTCCGTATAGGTCCTTTAACTGGCAATTTATCTCTTCTTGTTTCTTTGTTTTTTCTGCTTTCCACTCGACATTTACAGAGTCGAGGCTAGCTGCACACTTGACCGGTACCCTGGATGATCGCTAACCCACTAGGGATCATGAAGGATTCCCAGGTATTTTACATCACCGAAACAGCCGTAAATAGTTAGAATTATTCGTTGACTTTGAACATGTAAATCTTTATTAAACTCCGGACATGATTCGATGGTGCTGCCACGATCGGTACCGAAGGTTCTACGTGTAATAATTCGCTTTCATCTACCTCAAAAGGTCGCCAAAAAGAAATTATTATAATGAAAATTTGCTTACATAAACTACGTATCTAAAAACAAAAACACTTCTAATACGCACTTCGCTAGTCAAAACCTAAAAATTAACTGTTTTAAATAAATCATATTTTAAAAAGGCATCTGTCTAGACGTGATGCCTCAATTAACTGGAAATGACTCCGCCCACTACATGCGATAATATAATATTATCCTGGAAAAGAGATAAAACGCATCGTCGCGGCAGGCCGACATGCAGGTGATGTTTGAACTGCATACCGAATGTATCACTAAGAAATTGGCATGAAATGTGAGATATTTGCTGTGCGGTATCGAGCGATCCCGGTATTAGCGGCAGGCCTTTGTCTCGCTTTTTATACCATTTAAATCCTAAGAATTTATATTTATGAGATTCAGTTTGGTCTGGATAAAGAATATATGAAGTTGTTACAAATTTGCAGCAGAGTTAAAACTATTAACTTGCATTAAGATCAGTATTTAAAAGTGCCCAAGGAAGCTGCAGATGAAACTTGTTATTAATAAAGCTGTTAAAAGCCACTGGCATTTTTGCAAATATGAATAAGAAGTAGGTAGAAAACTTATAATTATTGCAACCTTACACTAAGTGTGTAAATGAAAGATTTTGGTAACTTTTCTACATTTCCTTAACCATTTAAATTTTAGGCAATTATTTAGTACTCTTTTTCTTTAAAATTGAGTTCTATATTAGCTTTTATAATGAAAACTAAAATGTTGTGTGAAGTCATGAGACATGTATTTTAAACTATTAAAATAAAACATTAAAAAGTTCCAATGTTTAATTTAAAACTTTATAGATCAGTCTTCATACATCGTCGCTCATCATCCCTTGTAGTTATGGAGGCTGATAAACTCAAAATAAATAAAATGACTAAAAAGTAAATAATCACCTAAATTACATTGTGAAATATAAAAAATGCTAACACAGTCGGCTATTTATCCTCAGTAGTATTTATCCTACACCAAATAAATACGTAAGAAAAATTCAGAAATTTAGTAAAAAGCAAATTTACGTAAAGACTGTTTTAATTAATTACAATCATTTTTGATTTGAACAAATCAGACCAAAAAATCCGATACATACTTTCTTAGAATGGAAATTTTCTACTTTTCGTATGCCTTGTATTTCAGTGATTGAAACACGCCATAACACTTTTTTCAAAAGCCTATTCCGTCATAGCTGGAATAGAAATAATACTTTTACAGATCCTTTGAGTACGCTGATAAGTTAATGCAAGTGCACACGTTACTAAACATATCACAGTTGGATGAAACTTTACATAAATTATACAGAAATCCAGTGTTAATAAGGCAGGCTAAAAATATTTAATGCTACATAATAAAATTTGTAATTAATAAGGGCATTTTAAATTTAAACCATTTTTGTTACAGTACAATTTCCAGATCTTTTTTATCTATTTCACGATATCTATTTTAATAGCAATGACAGTTTTAAGAGAAAATTATTACAGTATACACTGTATACAGCGTGATTTTAATAAGTATCCGATATTGTACAGGACAATTCCTTAAGTAATTCTAAGACAGAAAGTTCTTATAAATATGTGGTCAGAAACGCTTCGTTTCCAAGATACAGGGTGTCAAAATCTTATTTTTGTTTTAATTTTTTAGATTTCTTTCTCACATTTTTTTCGATAATCGATTCAAATTTGGCAAAATCAATAACTGTTACAATGCTTACAATGTAGCTTTATTAATGTTAAATACGATCTACAGGACATATATGCGGGCATACCACCTGAACCCACCTGAAATTTTTTAAATTAAAAAAAATTCAGTTCGTTGCATGCACACATGGATATTTTCTAAATAGTTCGAAAACGGTGAGACGTGCGAAAAAAATGCAAGATAATAAAAAAATTTAGAAGGGAGCGAGAGATTTAATTTCAAATACGGCGGAAGTCAGTGTCGCCGTAAAAAAAGTCAGGGGGTAAAATATGTCATTGCCCCAGAAAAACCATCGCCCTGTAGATTATATTCAACATTAATAAGGCTACATTTTAAGCATTGTAACAATTATTAAGTATGGTAAGTTATGACATTCTTATTACTGAGTTTATGAAAAAATGTTACCTACTCTATGAAAAGTTCTGCTTTCTGAAAAAGTAATAACAACATACTAAAACATGAGATAGCGTGTGCAGAGCGGCCAAAAAATGGAAAAATCCAAAATTGCCCCACGAGAGAACAACCGTTAATTTTCATTGTTTTCCTTGTGCAGCACGAAAGATCACTAACCTAAAAAAAATTACTTATAGCAACATCTATTAGAAAAAATGCAGTTTTTTGCTACACAAAATAACAAACCTATCGTTTATAATAAAGTATTTAGGGCTCTACATAATTTAACTTTCGTTTATCTTTCGTTTTGCAACTGCCTCGGTGGGTGGTGCCCCAGAGCCCGGAGGTGCCTCTCCTGCCCACTCGGGCATCTTCAAGCACTAAAGAGAAAAATTATAAAAGAACAAACTAGCTACGTAATAATAATTAAAAATAAACTTATTTAATTGACCGATGATAATAAATTTCATGAGAAAAAGCACATTATGACCGAAGATGGAAGTAATCGCGTGTACTTCCACTCTTACGACGAACTTCTTGTGTTTCTTTGGTTATAAAAATGACGGACAAAAACTGGCTCTAATTTTATTTTTGCAAGGTTGCTTGGGTTGGGTTGACACGAGGATATGTTTTCTGTAAATCTGCTATTTGTAACAGTGTTTTTGAAAAGATATTAAAAAAATACTTTTAAAAGTTAACATTAATTTTTTAAGCGCGTGTAGATAACAAGTTTCTAAAGTGTGTTTCCATTTACTAAATTCCAGCAAGGTTTTAATTTTAAAGTTTTGTAGCACAATCTGAATTACCCCTATAAAAAAAGAGATTTTTTAATTCCGTTTACCGATTGTCCAATTTGGTGGAGGCGCCGGGTATCGACAGATTGATTATCCTGAAATATATCCCAGAGGGAGAACCTATCCAGTACGGATAAAAAGTAGCCTATATCTTTTTTCGTGGAGTAAGATTCCTCTATGCAAAATTCCATTGCAATCAGTTGTCCCGTTGAGACATGATTACGGTTATTATTTTTATCATTTATATTTTTCCATAATGGTTAAAACTTAGTTGTAATTATTGCATTAATTTGTGAAATATCAACTTTTAGAAGGGATAAAAATGACAATTAAACATGACTTTAGCAACGAAAGTAATTGTAACATATTTTAAAATATCTAGCAACCAGAAATTCATAGTACCTAGATAATAAATAAAGTCTGGCATCAACATCTTTTAAAAAAATGCTAATTTCTAATGGGTGTGATTTAAACGGGCAGCGAAATTTTACAATTTTGACACATCGTAATATACGATTGGCCGGCGAAATGATGGATTGGGCTGTGAAGCTTGATCAGGTAATAAAACAAAAATTGGTCTGCGTTTTAGATTTGAACAAGCAGCTTAAAAATCTTTTAAACAGTAAAAAAATAAGTTGCAACTAAATAAATATTTGGTCTGTGCGAAATAAATTACATTTTATTTTTTTTTGCCTGCTCCAAAATCAAGTTGACTGCTGAAAAAATATTGTAACATTACAAATTGATGGGTAATCTAATACTGTTCTGACTGCTCTAAAATTAACTTAGCGTGTAATAAGGGGTAATTAATTATGTAAAAAATAAAGCATTTAATTAGAAAGCTCCAAATATTGATTAATGTAAAAGCACATACATTTCATGGTATTATTAGTAAGGCTGCCCACCATGAGCGCCCACAGGAATTTTAAAGTTGTATATCTCTGTTGCTACATACGGGACCCATACCAAATTCAGGTGAGCCTAGTAGGAATGTTTTGGTAAAGAAAAAAAGGTAAATTTTTGCTTGGCCCCCGTCAGAAAAAAATGAACACGTTTAGGTATTTTATTCATTAATTTTTCTAACAAATTTTACATCATTTCGTTGACAATTTTTAAATTTTAAGAGAAAAAAATGTGTTAGTAGAAAGTTATAGTCATTTGATTTTTTTTTAAATTACGTTTTAAGTTTAAAAAAATTCAAATGAGTTTAACTTTCAACTAACACATTTTTTTCTCTTAAAATTTAAAAATTTTCGACGAAATGGTGTAAAATTTGGTTAGAAAAATAATAAATAAAATACCTAAACGTGTTCATTTTTTTCTCAGGGGGGGGGGGGGGCAAGCAAAAATTTAACTTTTTTTCTTTACCAAAACATTCCTAGTAGGCTCACCTGAATTTGGTATGGGTCCCGTATGTAGCAACAGAGATATACAACTTTAAAATTCCTGTGGGCGCCCATGCTGCCCACCCAACCCAACCCAACCCAACCCAACCGCAGCAGCAGTTCAATTTTTCGAATTCTTTAAAACTACGGTACGTCGCCGTGCCACGCGGCACGTCGTCCGGTACCCCCTACGAGCGAGATGAACTCGCACCTGACCGTCTTTTTTTATTTCACGTGAATATACATACGTACTTAATTTTCGGCATCGACGCCTCTGGTAACAGATCAAAAGTGGCCAATCTTAGTGATGATCAAAAGTTCAACAGACGAATTAAAGAAACCGATCGAATTAACGAACCTCGCCGCTATCTTCAAACCCTTGCCTACTAAAAATATTATATACAGGTCATTTGACTTTCAGGCTTTTAAAGTACCTAAATATTTTGCAGAAAACGAAACGCTGCTTAAAAACTGCTGAACGATATTTAAATACCGAATACATTTTATTCACAGCCTATTATTTTGTCACCAGCCGACTAATAATTTCACCGGCTAATTAATAATTTTACTGCTCGAATAGATTTCGGACTGCCCAACGGGAGAGTTATTTGTTACTTAAAGTTTTATTATGCCGACCACATGAACTATATTTTGCCCATCATTGTTTCACAGGCAGTTTATTTAAAGTATTGACAGAAAATTATTATACCACCCGAGTAATTTTTTTGCCGTTTGGGCTTACCTACTTACTTATTTAAATCGCAGCAGAAATAATTACTAGCCATTTCTAATTTGCACCATTTCCCTATTGGGCCTATATGGATTCGTAAAATGATATTTTATCAAACTCTGAAGAACCTGGAATTATTTGTCCGAGAAATTTCTATATTAAAACTAGGTCAACAACTATACTGTGCCTTGCCATAACCATATTAGCTTACAATACGGTTGGTCGCTAATAGGCCACAGACATCTTTATTAGACACGGGAAGGGTGACAGAAACAGTGCCGTGGATTTTAAATAATTAAGTTATTTTTAGCAGATACAAAATTTGTAAAATAAACCTTCAGAAAATATATACAGGTTGTCCGAAAAGTCTTGATTTGGGAAAATATCTTTGCTATTAGTAAAGATAGAGATACTAAATTGTAGGTGTCTCTAGGTGACGCTAGGGAGTTGAGGTCGAACATTTTAAATGCAACCCTATGCCATGTGATACCTCATTTTCAAGGTCTTCAAAAAACAAACATTTAACCGCAAACCAGAGGTCCGTATCTGTCAGCTGTAGTAGGTATGAGATTACCAATAATTTTAAAAATATTTTATCGAGGAACAAGTGATAAACTTGTTGCCAATACACCTTTTAGAGCGGATCTAATTTTTTAAATAATAAAAATTTTAAAAAGTCTGCCCGAGCACAGCTTAGAACCCACGACCTCTTGGTTCACTAGCTGAGACTCTACGTCTGGACCATGCTAATGTGAGAAAACCCGTGCCGATGCCGTTATATTTGATGACTAACATTGACGTTGATGAGAAATCGTATTTCTATGTTTAGCCGCTAATTAATAATACATTAATATAATGCAAATCCAATGCCCATATTAGGTAGGTACACAAATGTTTTTAGCTTTACTGAATTTATATCGTCGATATAAACCTCTAAAGCCAATTTAAAATTCGACCCAGCGCAGAGCAAGCCTGAATATCTTTCGACGATGGGTTGATGGCTTGGCTTGATTCTCTCTTACAATTTCAATCTAATTTGAAGATTGTATGATCCATATTTTCCCATATTAGGACAAGAAATTGCTATTAAATACACATTTTTATTAAAATGGGTGTTTGAAATTAAAAATGCTTTCGATTATTTTCGGTTTTTACCAAAACCGCTAAAAAAAATGAGATGCATTGCAAAGTTTGGAACCGCCGCGCCGCACAGTGGGGCCAGAGACCTATCTGGTATCAATTCAGGGAGTTGGTTTACTGCAAAGAATTGTTTTTAGTCAAGTCAAAACTTTTATATTTAAGTCATAAAACTACACTAATCATATTTTTATATGGATTTTATTTGATTACTGTATGAAAAAGTTATTATATGTTAGTAACATAAAACGGCAATTTCATACTTACTTACTTATCAGGATATTTGAACATATGCTTTAATAATTCTGATTATGCATTAATAAAGAGTAAACTGTATCTTACGATTAATTTGTATATTAAACTGCTTGCGGAATGAAGTGGAAATTCAAAATGTTTTTGTTTTGCAAGTTAAAGGATTGTGAACTACATTATTTAAATTCAAATATTTATTATTTATTGCTTGCTTTTTTAAGTAAAAATAAATTTAAAAATACTTGGGAATAGGTTATAAACGGCAATCTATTTTGCGCGCAGTATATTTTGCAAAGAAGTTATAAAGAATTTGAAGGAGAATCATCTCCACTCTTCATGCTTGAATGTGCTACTGAAATATTAAAAGAAATTATCATCTGAAACGCTTCGGTAGGAAAATAATTTAACGTTTTTTTAGGAATCTTTCTGAAGCTAGTAATGAAAGGGTCAGAAGATATCAACATAAAATTTAAAATATCCTAATTACATTTTTCACGAGAACATTTCCTGGAGAACTTTTCACGATATTTTTTGAAAGTTTTGTTCTGAGCTTCCTGAGCCTCTTCTGACAATTGGCCAATTGGTAACAAAAATGACGAAATTACATATGGTTTAAAATTTAATTGTATCATTTTTTGAGACGCTATATACAATCTTAAAAAAATGTTTATGCCAATCCTAATATTTCTGAAAGCAAAACTTTTTATGGAGAATAACATTTTTCCGAAAAATTAATAAAAAAGGAGTTTTCCATTTGCCAAGCAAATTCACGCACAAGCTGCACTGTGAAGAAGCACTAGCGCGGAAGAAGGTATAAATAAAATATAGCAATCAGCATCATTCAAATAGTTTATAGGGATGGTAATATCCTAAAGCAACCACTGGTAACAAAAGAATTTGCAGAAAATGACCATAATAATAGGCCCATAAAGTCCGAGCGTACAGGTAGTTGCCATATTTTATTTTTACCACTAACTGTTTGTTGTTTGCAGCAAAGTCGATATTTCTAAGCTAAAAGCGATATAATTCAAATTTCTCCATGGCTAGTGATGAGGAAGGTTAATACAATAATTTCGCTATACCATTTATATTATTGTATTATAATTGTATTAAAACGTATTTGTTTTTAAAAGAGACAGTTTTATGAGAGGTTTTTTTCTTTAATATTTATATTTGTGTAGAGTTTAGAAAAATTGCAGATGTTTGCAGCTATTAGATTTATTTAATTATGAATGGCATATTAGTGTAGATAATGAAACAAAAAAATGTAATTGCGTTCGGGCCCGGCTTTAACTATAATGAATTAACTATAATGAATTTTTAAGTACTACCGCTATGTTAACAAAATTGGAGCTTTTCCAAGAATGGCGAAAATACAGAAATTTGAAGGGAACTGTTAATTTGCTGTTTATTTCTACACCAATATATATATATATATATATATATATATATATATATATATATATATATATATATATATATATATATATATGTATATATATATATATATATATATATATATATATATATATATATATATATATATATATATATATATATATATATATATATATATATATATATTGGTATATTGTATCTTTGATTCTGGCCAAATCGTGGTCTGTTCTTCAGCCACCCTGGGTGTAAGCCTGCCCGCTGATGGGTAAGGGCCCAGAAATCGATAGCAGGAGGTCACCCAGACCAGAATCAAAGATAGTCCTCATTATTTTTATTTTTCATTCACGGCCTTTTCGCTGCACTAGCGAAGAAGTAAATCTTCGCATTTACATTTATTATATATATATATATATATATATATATATATATATATATATATATATATACAAAATTCTTTCTTATTATTAGTCTTTTCTTGATATATACAGGGTGTTCTAAAAGTCTTAGTATGGGCAAATACCTTTGCTATTAGTGAAGATAGAAACACCAAATTTTAGGTGTCTTATTGGTTAAGCAATCTACTTTCTTATGTAATTTAACTTTTTTAATCTCGTTAAGGGGTGACGCTAGGGAGTTGAGATTAAAAATTTTAATTGCAACTGTACGCCGTGTGGTAGCTCATTTTAAAGGTCTTCAAAAAAGGAACATTTTACCGCAAATCTGAGGTCCGTATCTCAATTCGCTTTTAAATGGAAAGGTGGTCAATTTGATAACTTTAAAGTAATGAGATAAATAAAGGTAGGTACTTAAATTTTTACTTTTTTTCACGATTTTTAATTTTTACAGGATATCATTTAAAAAAGAATTAGATATTGCGTGAAAATGTTTTTCTTCTGAACATCTTTAAAATGAGGTACCACACGGCATAGGGTTGCGTTTAAAATTTTTGACCTCACCTCATCAAACCCTAGCGTCACCCCTTAAGGGTATTGAAAAAGTTAAATTACACGAAAAAGTAGATTTATCAACCAATAAGATACAACTAAAATTTGGCATCTTCATCTGTACTAATAGCAAAGAGCTTTGCCCATACTAAGACTTTTCGGACACCCTGTATTTGCTATTATAGTTCATCCTTGGATTAGTACAGAATATAACCTAACATATATCAATATTACTTCATATTTATAAGTTTTGTAATTTTTCGAACTAAAAATGCTTTCTAGGCCACAGTGCGCTGTATTAAACCATTTTATCTGTATTTAAATGGAAAAAAGGGGAGAAATAATTTTCTTTTAACAGTTCGGCAATTCATTTGTGTACGCTACTGACAGAGCGACAGAGCCACTCTAAAATGAAATTGAGATGCATAAATCGATACCTTTGGTTTTCTAGTCTAGTAGAGCTCTTTAATCCCTTTTGTTTTATTTGCGTTATAACGTCATCAGGCTATTGTAATTTTGTAGGTCGAATATTTTTTTATTTCATTTGTATTTGGTACAGATACAAAAATTGGTCATGTGTATTCACCTATATAGTGTTAGGTTGCATTGCTTTTACTGATCTTCAGTGTTGCAAGCATGGATTGATTTATATTGTCCCCTTATTTCCTTTTTAGTTTATTTATTTATATTTTGTAAAGGCAACACCAATTTTTTCAATTTTTCATACACAGGTTTTTATGTTATAACTATACAAGATACGAAGTGAAAATAATGTATATTGTATATGTTATGGACAAGTATTTATAATGTTCGGTCTTTATGAATAATGACCATTGAAATAAGGAAATTTGATTAATTTGTGTTTATGTATGACAATTTAACAAATTGTCTGGTCATTATGAATGATAGTCGGAAATTCGAATTCGCGTCAGTTCAATCCATCAATATATCCACCTTACAAGGTCGATATTTTGGTCAATATAATAACATATTGTCAGTATTATTGACCGTGTAAGGTGCGCTTACGTGCACCTGGTCATATGAATCAAAAGTGGCACCACTTATATCGAAATTATAATTCCGACAATAAAAATATTATAAATCCGAATGACCAAAACTGACCGTGATAAGGTAGCCTTAATTTTCTATTTAAGGTCCTAGTTAAACTGAGGGTTAACCATTGAAACTTACAACTGTGATTGGCTGGAATCTATACAACTGGTCAGTGGCGTAGCCAGCATTTTGGGGAGGGGGGGACAACAGGGTGTTATAAAAAATAGCTGTTCGTTATGTATATGCGCGGAGGCGCTGATCACATGCTGACCAAAAGGGCAGCCGCCCCCCGGCCCCAACCTAGCTATGCCACTGCAACTGAGTGTATATTAAAACAATAAATCTTTCCAACTTTTAAAACCTAATGTTTAGTCTTGATTGGATTGAATATCATTTAGATGTGATATTATTTTTAGAATTTAGAATTTTTTACCTTATTTTCATACTGTATGAGATTACTTTAATGAATATTGACTGAAACTTTATTTTTACAAGTTATTTCCTTAATAATTGCTTACTCCCTTCGAGTACGCTGTACTTTTGACAATCATTGCCAACTGTGTCGTCCTAGCACTGGAAGAACATCTACCGTGTGCAGATAAAACCATGTTAGCACAAAAATTAGTAAGTAAAATGTATTAATTTATTTTGGATGTTTGTAACCAACTAGTTGGAATTTCACTTTCAATACTCCAACGTTCGATTTCTCAAAGCATTTAATCAAGAAATGAGTTTGAGAGGACGCGTTTTATTTACCGGTGACAAATACCGGTACAAACCTGAGCAAATCTGACCAAACCCACAGAAGGCGTATATGTCAGGAGCGCATTTAGGAAGGGGGCGCGCAATTAGGTCTTTAAACAATTTATCCTATCGCGTGTAAGCTGAGACGACTAATTGTTCTGTTTTTGTTCGAAAAACATCTTTTTCGAAAAAAAAATCAGTTTCTTTTTAATAAATGTTCGAATATATGTCCTTCTTGTTCAGTACACATGCCAATTCTTCTAATGACATTTTCCCGGACATTGGATAACATGCCCGGTGTTATTGTTTGATATAGATATCTATATCCCCAAATTCTCCATGTCCTGCCTTGTCGTAGGTGGTGTGACATATACCCTATCTTTTAAGAAGCCCCATAGGAAAAATCTAACGGGGTAAGGTCACAAAACCTTGGTGGCCATGAGACAAAACCACCACGGCCAATCCATCTTTGAGGATAGTGCTGAACCAAATATTCTCTGGCTTCTAGATAAAAGTGTGGGGGGGGGGCCATCTTGTTGGAGTCACATATTTTGACGTTCATCAAAATCTACCTCTGCCGATAGTCTTGGCAACTCCTGTTACAAGAAAAATAAATAAGTAGGTCAATTTAAATGTTCAGTAAAAAAATATAGCTACTGAGATCCATTGACAAAAGATGCTATAACGAGATTAGAAAATCCCGAAAAATCGAAATATTTCAAAAACTATTAGATATAGGGATAGGATATTGTTTACAAAATATGAAGAGGTTATTGTGTTCGATTTGATAAAATGATATTTTTTAAATTTTTTGAATCTGGAAATAAAACACCCGGTAAATGAGATGTCAAATATTTCATAGTGGATATGTTTTTTTGACGTAATTTACCCAATATACAAATTATTACTCACTTGGAGTCAAAATTTAAGTAGTATTTTCACAAGAAAAGATGCTTGCAAATGCTAAATTTTTATTACAAGTCGAATTATATTGAAAAGTAGACTTTTTCATATATTAAACCAGTAGTGAAAAAGTTATGAAATTACACGTAGAACTTAAAAATACATTCAAACACAGGGTGTCCAATTGAAAAAAAATCAAACTTTGTAACACTCTACTTTTTGAACGCACCCTGTATAATTCAAGATATTTTTAAAATGTGCAAAATATCCGACCATACCTTAACAAAAAAGCTTATTATCGACAAATCTTATCTTCAAGGCATAAAATTATTCCGCGCCAACGTTGACTCACCCGGTACGTACTAAAATTGCCCATTTTCATATTAATATTCGAAAACGCTCTGAAACAAATTAATTTAGCGCGTTCGGCAATGCAATCTTTTCCATCGTTGTGCTCGGAATTATTGACAGGCACGTGATCGGTCGTACTGTTTACAATAATAGCTCATGTGACCGTCAAAAATTCCGAGCAAAACGATGGAAAAGATTGCATTGCCGAACGCGCTAAATGTATAACACTTATTTGTCGTATTCTTACAGTTATCGGTTTAAAACTACTGAGTGGTCGTCAAATCAACTTGAGGTCTAAATATCTACCTAGGGTTAAGAACAGCCCCGGCCATACTCTGACCGCTTGCTCGGGGTGGGCAAATAAATTCTATTTCTTTCTGTACCCTTGTATTACATAATGTCATTAATAGATTACATGCGGGTATTTAAAATTAAAATAATCAGCATTGATTAATGCTGATTATTTTAATCAGACGTTTGTAATGTGTCAGCAGTTTTTTGGCTTTCTGTCAGATGAAACAGTGAAAACTTTGATACATGATCAAACTGGTTAATCAGAGCCAAAAGTACCCGCACTAAGGATTGCAATGTATTATTATGTTGACTAATAAATGCCTTTCAAAGTGTAGTCCTCAAATGAGATCGGTCTACCGCTGGAGAATCTGGGCGTTAGTATTCAAAATTCAATGTTGTATTTTCCAAGATATTGTATTTTTCCAAAATTTAAGTTATTCTCAAAAAAATAGTAATGATATTTTGTTGCCGATATTTTGACATGAGTAATTTAATTACGAAATTAAATTGACGTTTACAGTCACCGTCGGCAATATCATTAACATGTGTGTTGTTATATTACTAGTTTCCAGTTGAATAATGTTAGTTAAATTGCTTTGAGAAACCGAGCGTATAAGTATTCTTTAACATTAATATGTCTGAGTAAAACCATTTTTATAGTACGCCTATTCGCCATTCGTGAATAATTTAGATGTTGATTGCATTAGAACTTAAAATCCACCGAAAAAAAGCTAATTGAAGCAACTTCAAATTCAATTTTTTTTTTAGGAAAAGACGGAAGTTTATTTCCTAGGAATATTCTGCGTAGAGGCTTCCCTAAAAATCCTAGCGTTAGGATTCGTGTTACATCGGGGATCGTATCTTAGGAACATCTGGAACATCATGGATTTCTTTGTGGTGCTTACAGGGTGAGTAAATATATTTTGACCGCAAATTTTAGAGCTAATTTGATTCCTTAACAATGTTAATATAGTTATGAAAGTTACTACAAAAATTGATGAGTGTGAGTGAGTTACAAGTTTTGTGTACTAGGAATTTAAGATATACGTACATTTGGAAAATTTGATTTTGTAATTTACCAACACTTTATTGAAATTACATTGTTTTCATGTGTCATTAAAAATAATGCTTTTGTCAAAATAAAATGTATCATTGTCAAAACTTCACTATGCAGTTTGTCCGTGGATGGGGTTTAGAAGAGAACTAATGGACCAAATTTTGCAAGATACGTAAAAATGTCACTCATAATAAAAGTTTTGTTGGAGAAATAAATAAGATTCATGTTATGAAAAATTTTAATATACAGGGAGCATAAAAAATACGAAAACGTTATTTTGCTCAAGAGTAAACATACCTTGTTTATCATTTTCTACCAAAAGAATTAACTATTCTCTCTCACACCTTCAACCAGAGCACTAGTTTCCACATATTAAACAATGATACCTATGGACATGTTTGTCAATGTCTTTATTAAATGAAGCAATTATTTAATTTAAAAAACTTCTTATCAAAATTCTATCTACTGGACAAAGGATTTTTATAGTCAGTGTATAGTGTCATGGGGGTGACCAAGTATCATACCGCTAAATCATAAAACAATTTGGCGAGAAATTTGTAGAAATCCCAATAACTGAAATGACAATCTACAACACAATAAAAAAGTTTCAAAGAACTGGTTCGGTTTTGAATTTCAAGAAGAAGAAGAAGAAGAAGAAGAAGAAGAAGAAGAAGAAGAAGAAGAAGGAGAAGAAATATGACCAAAACTATGCTGCCACAGTTCTTCAGTATGTTAGAGAAACTCCTGTGATGTCCCTTAGAAATCGGGCTAAACATCTAAGCAAACCCCACTTTCATCAAACTTTGAAAGAGGGAGATTAAGCAAAAAGACTAGATTTTGGGTGGGAGACCAAATTTTAAGTGGAAATGTCCATTTTTATAAATTTATTATGTTTTCTGATGAATGTACATTTTCTACTAATGCAACTGTAGCATCTCAGCATGTTAGATACTGGTCTCGAGAAAATCCCGAATTTAGAGTAATGAGGTGAAGACAATATTTTACAAAAGTGAACGTTTAGTGCGCTATATATATGTCCATGGCATTATATGCCTATAATTTTTAATAAGACCAGCAATAGAATATCTTACTTAAAAATGCTGGATACATTTTTTAGCGATGAACTCGAAAATTTGCCATTAAATTTTCGCTAAAAATGCATTTTCAACAAGATGATTGTCAAGCACATTACGCTCGCGAGATAATAGAAGGTCTTCACCACAGATTTTGTCCAAGGTGGATTGATAGAAATGGACCAATTTTGTGACCTCCAAGGAGCACCGACTTAACATTGGCCTATATGTTTCTATGGGGCCATTTAAAGCAAATTGTTTATCACTCCAATACCAAATGATATTGACGTGCTAAAAGGCAGAAATTACCCAGGCTGTTCGTTGAATATCCCAGGAAGAAATCAGAAATTCTTCCAGATATCTAAGGAAGCCATTAGAAAAATGTGTTATAGTTTTTGAATTTTAATATCTTTAGTGTGTTGGCAAGTTTATATAAAATTAATTTGAATTTTATTAAATGTTCGTACCTTATTATTATTATTTAAAGTGCACTTGAATAAGAAGTATTTTGAATTAAATAATTTCTTCATTTAATAAAGACATCGACAAACATGTCCATAGGTGTCATTATTGTTTAATATGTAGAAACTAGTACTCAGGTTAAAGGCGTGAAAGAGAATAGATAGGACTTTAAAAAAATAATGTGATAAAACTCGTTACTTCTAAATGTTTTAATGAAATCTTGTACTTCTGTTTAGGGTTTAGTTTAAAACATAATTCATATTTATTCTTTTCGTAGAAAATGATAAACAATGTATGTTTCCTGTATAAAAAAATAAATTTTTCGTAACATGAATCTTATTTATTTTACAAGCAAAATCTTTTATTAAGAGGGACATTTTTACTTATCTTGCAAAATTTGGTCCATTTGTCCTCTAATAAATCCCATCCGCAGACACACTGTATACTTAACTGCCAACATAACATTTGAGTTTCTTGCGTTTTAGGTTTATATGAAGTCAGTCTTAGTCGTTTTTTGACGTTCTTAAAGGTACCTATTGTAGGTTTTACACTGTTTTACTACCAGCTTTTTAACGAGGAAATATCAGCATCTGTTAAGCGTGACATAGGCAATTAAATGGTTTGACACACGCACCCTTATGAAATTAACCAGCTATTTTTTAAGACAAACAGCAAATTTTACAAATATCTTAGAAAAATACACAAAAAAGTAATATAAAATCACCAGAATCAAAATTATGCAAAAAATAAACACTTTTATCTGCCATTTTGTAGACCATATTTAGCAGACAGCTGAGTTAAGTTAAGAGTTTGAACTATTAAATAAAAGATGAAATTAATTCAAATAATTGGCGGTATTCATTAAAAACGATATATTGTTGTAAACATGTTTATGGTTATTAAACAAATTTGAACGATTCTCTTTTAAGTAAGGTAAAAACACTTTTTCTAGGAGCCATACAGAGGATTTTGTGTCTGGAAAATTTCGGTAATTGTTTGCCCAGTCCTATTATTAAGAAAATAAATACCGATAGGTGTGAGAACCGCCTTTTTGTAATTACCATGGATTTATTAGTAGGACTAGATACGGGATGATTTCACATTCGACACCATAAACACAATTTGTAAACATTGGCCACATCTTATTTTACCTTGTATTTTTGTAAAAAAAATACGTTAGAAGCATCACAAGATTTACTAAAAGTAATGAAAGCCCTAAAATATTTTATTTTTCTGCTCAATAATAATAAATTTAAGTTAAAAAGGTTTTATTATTTATAGGTTATGTTATTTCTAAAGGTGTTTATTTAAAGTCGCTCCGAGTCATTTATAAATCTATATAAATCTATACGTCGCACTTTTTCTTTTCTAGTTCATTAGACAAAGACGTACGTGTAACCGAGTGTTCAGACCGAGGTTCAGCCGTTTTCCTAAACAACCATAACAGACAGCAACACTTCTGAGCTCCAACACTCCAATGCTATTTTATCTCTTTCTACTACCATTCTTGATTCAATTACGTAGTAATTCGTAGTCTTGTCTATGTTCGTAGTTCGTAAACTGCTCCCCCAAGAGAATAACAAAAACAAAAACAAACAACAAAATATAAGGCTTCACGTTCGATACGCTCACAGTATACGGACATCGAATCCATATTATAATAAATCCATGGTAATTACTTACTTCTGTCCAAGAGTAATACAGGTTACTCTTCGCTTCTGTATTTAATTATTCGCTACTTATAGTAATAACTGACTAAAGAATTAATTGCAATTGTTTATTTTAATTGCTACAAGCTAACTTGATCAAAATTCATTCAATTTTATGCATACAATCGTTGACAGATATTAATTTAAATTGATATATTTAACAAAAATTAATAATAGGTCAATGACAGTCTTCGCGGAAGCCAACGTAGATGTAGACCTCAGGATGCTACGATCTTTTCGGGTCCTGCGACCTCTGAAGTTGGTCTCTCGAATACCAAGTAAGGGTCGAAACGTCGAGGTTCACACACAGTCTTCTTCCATAGAAAATAGCAGCATTTTATCACAGAATTTTAGATTTCCTACAGGATTGAAATTAGTCATATTACAGTCGTTTTTTATTTTAGAGTTTACTAGAAATTTGGTGATTTTTTACAGTGTATGATCAATGTTGGCCAGTTGATGAAATAGAAGGATCCTAGAATAGAGAATAGACAAGATATTTAGAAACTAGTTTTAGCATTTCGTAGAGTTGGAATATTATTTTTGTTTCTTTTGAAATTGACAGATTTGTTTAAATTTAAAATTTAATACAGCCGATGGTTAAAATAATCTAAAAAAAGGTAGTATGAGCTTATATTATCAGACATCAATATGAATCCGTTCGTCATTAAAACGCTAAGTATCAAGTTGATGAAATGGATGCATTTCAGAAAAAAATCCAGGATTTTTTTTTATACAATGGTTATCAAACCTAAGTTTACTCCCCGGACGAGGTCGAGTTCTCCACCTTTTTCCGAGGGTAAAGTTCAGTTCTTAACCATTTCCTCAGATTAATTTCACTTTAAGTCAAAATTAGTAAGGTGCAAAATTAAATCTATAATCCAATTATCTAGACAAACAGAGGCAACAGATATTTTTAGTCAGATTCAACAAAATATCCATTTAAAGTTCAACACAGTTAGCTAAAGTCTACGATAATCTTTAATTTATATCAATACCAAGCTTACTTACAGATTTATTGGTACATTTAGTGATAACAAAAACAAAATCCCTTGTTAACAAATTGCAACTGTTAATAACTACCTGTATTTGTATTCTTAAAATTTAAGAAAAAAATTCAGTACTTTTATTATTGTTCTGCTAGACTACACAACGGGGATAATTGTACAACTTAAGGCTCTAAACGGAAATTTTGATGCATAAAATTTAACTTGGTTTTAGTCGGACTTATTTTACGCCATATACTCGCACTGAGTATTTTAAAATATGGTGCCTACCTTTTTTATATGATTTGTCATAAAATTTAAAAATATACTAAACTTTGGGTAGAACCCCGATGCAAAAATGCAAAGGTATGTTCTTGCGCATCGCTGCATGACGTAACCTAGACGACACTTAAAAGTAGTATTGATATATTGACTTAAGATCACAGGGGGCACGCTGTGCCACATTAAGTATATGGGGCAATGTTGCCAAACGGCGGTACCCCAAAAAACACATATACTAACCTAACCTCTATCGGTACAATATTATTTTCTTCCTGGCGTACTGCGCTGTTATACTAATACTAATTATGCTAACACTAATCTGACGAAAAACATGCATATACCATTTTTCGTGGAGAACTAATTATCTGTAGTTTTACATAGAACTATTTTTGACGTAAAGTAAAAGCTAAAATACAGAGAAAATGGCGATGACATGAATATCTCTTTGCCCCTTTGGAAAAGGGGGCACCGTTCTCGCTCGAGAGGGAAAACTTAAGGACATTTTGGTATCATTCCTGAGAACTATTATATGAAATAAAATTTCTTCCGGCATTTTTTCCATCACAAAACCTGGCACCTGGCCTAGAGATCAGTGAAATATCTATGAATGATCTTAAACATGTATTATTCTGTATAGTAGGTATTTTAAACAGAAAATGTAAAACTTGTAAGTAAATAAAAATTCCTTAAATTAATGTATTATAATATATCGTTGACATTTTCACAGATTCCAGTAACACTATCATGTATTAGAATATTATCAAATACACTGATAAAAAAGTCAAAATTTTATATTTTGTTTCTTCATATCTGATGCAATTAAGTTTTAGTACTCTCCCAAGAATTTGACGCACAAAAATTTAAAAATTTCACTGATCATTTTATTTTTCCAAACAAAATAGTTAAACTGAAGATGATAAATTAGTCTCTAAAGATCGTGCAAGATCATGGTGTCGTTATTAGGACATCTCTAAAAATATTAAGCAGAATTATATTTTAAACCATTGGCTTATTAAATTTTGAAAACATACTGGGTGTCCAAAAGGTCTTATTAGAGTAATATTTTTGGAATTAGTAATAGCGTTGAATGTGGATAGTTAATTTTCCAAACTTCAAAAATATTGTAGATACACATGGCAAAATCTACTTTGCCTTGAGTATTATGCTTTTTACTACCTCTTATGTGTATTGCGCTAGTTGGTGAGACTTTATACATTTGAATTCAACACTACATATGGTTTTATATCATTTTAAAGTGAGTAATTATCTGCCATAGTTTGGTTGTACATTATAATTGACATGAACATGAAAAGTTAAAGGGATGCTACAGCTATTAGTACCTCTTAAGTCACTTATATTTTAAATTTTAGAATATTCTTCCAACTTATTCTTATTACAAAACGGCTGCCTCTAAAATTACTAAAACACCCCTGCTATAAGAACAAACTTACATCAGATGCTTATGAACTAGATAGAAAATAGCAGAACAATAAAAATTATTTACATCGAGTTTAAATCTTCAATTAAAAAATTTACTTTACCAGATTTCTGGTTTCCCATATTAACTTGGTACAAAATGAGCGATTATTAAAGTTTACATCAAACTTTTGCTTCGGCATTTACAACTACTTCATTAAACTCAGTACCCAGAGTGCATTTAACAATGACGGCTGAGGCTAAGAGAACTAAACTTTACACCACTGGAAAGTTGTCGTTGCTGCTTTCACACGGTTTTATTATAAAAACTTCATTTTACAGGGCCGGGGCAAGGGTCAAGCGACTGTTTGAGACGGCCTGCAGAGTAAAAATCTTATTCAATCCCAATCCAACTGTTAATTTAACGTGGCAGAAAAGACATGAGCACAAAGTTTAACAGAAAAAATCATTCTAGCCAAAATGCTGCACTATCCACAGGACCAAAGGTGTCAACAAAAAAATCACTTTATATGCCTACTTCTTGTTTTAAATCAATGCTACTCAATTTGAGACAACTTTCCTTTGTATACAGTGAAGTAAGTTCTCATTTAAATGGAAAACATATACAGTGTCTCCTCGGGAAGGTGTAAATGTCAAAAAATTTTCGAGTTTGATGGTGACATTCTAGGAAACGCTCCTGCTTCTTCTTAAACTAAGATGTTGAAAAAATCAATAAATTTAATTAATATTCCCGTTTATTTTAGAATCAATTTTCAAAGTTTTGTCACCAACCCTATTTCTTCTTCACATTGATGACGTTCTCTCTTCTATTACCAATCCCATCCACAGTTGTGCTGACAACAATACTCTCCACTCTAACATTCGTTTTCCCAAACAAGTCTAGAATCTAGAACTGGGTAATATGCGCAGTCCATACACCTGTTCCGTTCGTAAGACGATGCAGTATATTGCTGAGGATTTTCTGTTTCGCACCTTTGTTTGTTAGACTTCTTCATGCTATTTACAGGAGACTCGTAGGTATTTTCTGAATATTTCGTCTAGCTCAAATTTTTTCTTTCCGCAGCACGGCATACCTCTAAAGCTTTAGTTAAAATAAATCTTTTGTCCGATCTTTAACTTCTACGTCCGTGATTCCTAGAACTAATTTTCCCTTTATTAGTACAAGTAGAGCTTAAATCTCGAAGCACATTGACATAAGCATCAATTTTTTCTCCTTCCTTTTGGTGTCTTAGAAAAAAAATGTCGTTCAAACTTCTGAATAGTCTCATAGTCCATGTTATGCTCGGATTTGGTGAAGTTGTATATTTTAAGAGCTTTGTCTTCACTGCAACATAGCAAAATTGCAGCTTGATAAGAAGACTCCTCAGTATTTGTTTGCATGACTTGCAAATGGAAATTTTTTTTTCTACAAGTTTAATATTTGCCCACAACTACCCCCATCGTGGATCTGACGGCTGACGCTTGTTTTGCTTATTACTCATATCAAAACTGTTAATAGAAGTAAAAATCAATCGACATGAAACCGCTACGAAAAATGCAACGCTACCTCCGGTACTAATATTTTCTACTTGCATTTGGTTTTTTATAATACGGCACTAGTAAATGAACCATTGCCTTATTGTAGTACTGAGCATGCTCCTCCAAAAAGCGGTAGCAATAACCCAGGCTAAAGGAAAAATGCGAGTACCAAACTCTATTTTTAGAATTCGCAAAACTAGTTTACACTTTTAGGGCCTTTAAAATCTAATGAAGCTTGATTTGGTGCATCTAAACTTTTCTCACCTAATTCACTAAACTTATAAATAGAACGGTTTTAAATTTGTTTACTCTCTAGTTTACTCCAAAAGTTTCAAAAACTTCTAGTTGTACAATTTTTTATTGGGTGTCAGACCAAAGTGGTATATTTCTTTCTTTCTCCGATTTGCTCGTTAACCAAATGGATTTTTATATTGAAATGTATTAAGAAAATGGTTGTAGTTATGTTAATGGGAACAAATTTATTGAAGTGTTTTTTCTTTACATACATTGGCGTAGCTAGGGGAGAGCTAGGGGGGATTAACCCCCTGTTGGAAAATTAGCCCCCCTAAAAAGTCCCAGTCAAAAATCATTTTACCCATTTTTTTCTAAACTCCTGGCAAAAAAATACCGGCACCCATCGTTAAAAAATACAGCACATTCCAAAGGAAACTATCTATAAAATGGTAAAAGAACTGCCAAAATAGGATTAAAAATAAAAAAGTTATAAAGGATCTAACTTAGTAAAAAATCCAATTTGCCGGTATTTTCTGTCAGGGAGTTTATTTAAAACATCTATACTTTAAAATAAGACTTCCATCAACATTTCTTGTGGCTTTTAATGTCCTTGAAACTAGTAACAATGGCAACACTGCACACAACAGATATAAAATTAGTAACAACGGCAACACTGTACACAACAGGTACGTTGATTTTTTTTGCTTATATTTCAATATCTTTACATAATTTTGCTGGGGCTTAAGCCCCCCCCCCATGTAGAAAGCTATCTACGCCTATGTTTACAAAGTTAAGAAAAAAATACTTACTCGGCGTCGCCTCCTAGATTAAAACAGCGACGTTCAATTTTGTCGTAAAATTTGTATTGTAAAATTGCTCTCGAAATTTTCATGACAACCTTCTGTAGATTTTGACTTAGTCTACGAAAAGTGGTAAACTATTTATACACAAAAAAGAAGATTATTTAGTACATAGTATAGTATATAGTATATCCCGATTTATTTTAACTTTACTAATTTCGGCAATACCGCCCCTTCTAAAACTTTTTGGACACCTTTTATACTTAGCACCAATAAAAAAATATGGACATACAAAAATATTTTAAAATATTGGTTTAAACTAAAAACAGAACATATCAAATATAGTCTATAGTATTTTATAGCAATTAGTGTTATACGTAGCGCGGCTAGAGGCTAGTTTTGTTTCTAGGTTTCTCACCCTGTTCCCACAAGATTTCATAGATGTCGACCTCCGCACCTTGCGAGCTATCAGAGTACTTAGACCTTTGAAGCTAGTCTCTGGCATCCCTAGTAAGTAGACTTGTAGAAGACTATCTTAGTGTAGAGTGCAATTCTTTCCTAGATTAAACTTCTTAGCTTCGTCTTTACGCTACCTATTCTAGTATTAAACTAAATACTTTAAAACACATTACTTTTAAAGACAAAATACATATATTTTTTCCATATTGATAGGTATATCACAACACATATATACAGGGTGTTTTCTAATTGAATGTCAATATTTAAGGGGGCGATTTTTGGGTCCATTTTAAAAAGAAAACTTCATATGAACGTATGTCCTAAACGTCTTAACTTTTGAGATATGAAGTTTTCAAAAATAAATAGTTTTTTATTAACATCTATAATACCACTTTAGATATTTTAATTAAATTTGGCATACAATCATGTACTATGTATCAAGAGGCATTATTTAGTGTACCACATTTTTTTTTTATTTCCACCAGTGGCGTTCGTACGGAATTTCACCTGCCTATTTTGGCAGACATTGATGGTACGCCACTGGTTTCTCGTAAAATTAAAATTATTCCTGAAATCCCCAGTCATTTCTAAGCAAATGTGATCTCTTCAATTTTTTAAATCCAATGCACGGTTTTTGCTTAAAAAAATAAGAACCTTTTCTCTGCATGATCATAACAATATCGTTAATATTATGACAATATCACCATGCAGAGAAATAGGTTTTATTTTTTAGATCAAATTTGCTTAGAAATGAATAAGGAAGTTAATTTTTGAGATCCTTATTCATTTCTAAGCAAATTTGATCTAAAAAATAAAATCCATTTCTCTGCGTGATGACATTGTCATATTAATGATATTGTTATGATCATGCTGAGAAAAGGTTTGTATTTTTTTTAAGCGAAAACCGTGCATCGGATTGAAAAAATTCAAGAGATCAAATTTGCTTAGAAATGATTGAGGATTTCAGGAATAATTTTAATTTTACGAGAAATCAGTGGCGTACCATCAACGTCTGCTAAAATAGGCAGGTGAAATTCCGTACGAACACCACTGGTGGAAATAAAAAAAATTGTGGTACACTGAATAATGTCTCTTGATACATAGTACATGTATGCCAAATTTAATTAAAATATCTAAAATGGTATTACAGATATTAATAAAAACTATTTATTTTTAAAACTTTACCACCCTGTATCTCAAAAGTTAAGACGTTTAGGACATACGTTCATATGAAGTTTTCTTTTTAGAATGGACCCAAAAATCGCCCCCTTAAATATTGACATTCAATTAGAAAACACCCTGTATATCGCCACAGAAGTAATTAAAAAAGCAAAAGGTATGTAACAAACCTTACGACACTAATAATAATCCAAATACTCATCACCCAGGGTAAACTAAAGTAGATTCGTGATAGCTTCGTTACTTCCTGTTCCTTGTAAATAAATCTCTTTTTTCTTGTTTGCAAAACAGGTTTTTGATTAAATAACAAGCCAGAACTAAAGTTGAATAGATAACAAACTAAAACTGAACTATTTCAAAACTAAACATATTTTTAAACGATAGCAACAAGAATCTTAAGTAAAACAGAAAATGACCTTTTTTCCGCTCTTCATTCAAGTACCTTTTAACACCACAAAATTCGAGCAACTCTCGACACTTTGTAGATAGATTATTATCGTGTGTCCCTCTTTAATCATTCTTGCTAACTTTAACGATACGTGACTATCGACATAAAAAGGCTGTGTTACCGTTGTATTTCTTACAAAAGGACAGAAACGACAGTGAACTGAAAAGATCTACAAAGATCAAGCTGTATAATTACGTCTGCATAAATTTATTATTGTAGGTAGGTCATTCTACAGCGTGTCTAAAAAATTTAAGAAAAACATATATTTTGACTTGCCCCTGTATATTAAACGACAGCAACATCGTAGTGCAGATTTGCAGCATAAAATTATTGTAAAAACACATGGTTATACGTCAATAAAATTTTGAACAAACTATAACAACCCATTTAAAAGTTATAAAGTTTTAAAATAGTTGAATGTTTTAAGCTCGCAACTTCTTTGTTAGACAGTGTATTTTAAAAGTTGACATGACATGTGATCTGTATTCTAAATACACTTCATCAGGGATTCAAAACATTACCAAACAAATTATTTAGTACAAATATACACCAACTAATTCACGTATATCTTTTTAGTACTTCTATTTCTTTAAAGTATATTATTTTCCTTTTGTGACAATATTCCTAGATAGTATATTTTAATAATTAATAGACTAGCTCCAATATATTTTCTTCTTTAATATGTAGTTACTACGTGGTTATTAGAGAGCTTTTATGTAAATATTAAAGCTATAATACATAATATTATAACAAAATTTGAAGAAGTCGGTGTCCCCTAAACAGGTTTGCACCTATTCCATTTCAATTTGTTAATTTATCACCAATTTTTTTCAAATTTTTGAAACCTCTTTACCCATGTAATGCATGGCTTTACAATTATTTACAAAACGGTTTGTCAACCTATAGTCTAAATTGAAATTAGTCTCGAAATTTAAAAGCTAAACGTTTTTCGTGATATAAAAAATTGCATTAAAATTATCGATTGCCCAAAATATCAATAAATATTTTTATATTTTTAACTATCTTTACTACGGTTTTACTAATCGTTTCTCTAAATTGGTCAAAAATAAATTGTTTAAATATATCAAAATGCATTCATTTCATAGCTTAGGTGGGCCTTTTATGATGTCCTATCTAAGGAAGTAAATAAACGGTAGAAATACCGTTAAATTATTAGTATATATAAAAAATTGCCGAAGGGCAACGTCTGGAAAATATTGTTTTGAAAAACGAATATTTGAAAGTACATTTTTTAAAAAATAACTTTTTCGCCTATCGCTGACAAGATTTCTTGCAGAAAAAGTCAGTATTACAATACATCTAGTCTAGAAAAATAACTGTTAGGAATTATCATTTTTCTAATTTTGACATATAAAGTAACTCTTTTCAAAACCGATGGCAGTATTGAAACATCTTGCTTTTCTTAACTAGTTACAAAAAGTAACATTTTTTCTAACAGGTGATGAAATATTAATTTCATAACTACACTCACCGACATAAAACTCAATCCATATAAAATTTGGCTCCAATTTAATATATGATTGGGTTTGATTGGATTTTTTTCCGTAGTCGGATTTAAATAATTTTCTTTTCTAATTTTAGACAAATGAATTGATTTTAATTAATTTCTTTCAAAATTTTGTAAAAAAGAGGATACATGTTGAAATGTACAGGAAAATATAAATGTATGTTTTTTTTACTTAAGTTTGTAACACCCTGTAGAGTAATTTTGCAGCTTTTACTCTAGTGAATATGCTTTTTTGCGGAGTCTAATTTAACCTTAACATTTTGCTTCCTTATTTATCTCGATATCTTTCTCCGTTCACGAGATATGAATTTTGAAAGACAACAGTACACTTTTTGCAATTTTGTTTAATTTTTAGAAAAAAACAGCAATAGTCATAAGGTAAAAAACAATATTAAGCACTGAAATCATCAATAGTGGGTTATCATCAACCCCTCCCCCCCTCCCCCCTCCCCCGAGCACCAATAACTGCCCCATACACATTCGCATTCCTTGAGTGAGTTGTCGAATCTGATTTTGATCAATTTGATCCCATTCTTGGGGGACTTTGATCCCATTCTTGGGGGACTACTTCCTTTAATTCTTTCAGGTTACTCGGAGCAGGAACTCGGCTTTAAATCTTTTTGCCGATCATCTCCCAGACATGCAAAATGGAATTCAGGTCTGGGCTGCTGGACTACGTAGTGGCCAGTCAATTTTTCGTACTTCACGTCATCTAAGTCTTCGGTAACAACTCTTGCAATGTGAGGACGAGCATTATCTTGCATCAACATAAAGTTATTTCCTATAAAGGGTGCAAAAATGATGAGGTTTGGCGCCTAAATGCCATGAATATATCGATCAGCCGCCATGGCTCCCCCATCAACTATTACCAGGTCAGTTCGAGCTTCCATATTTATGCCACCCCATACCATTGCAGAGCCCTCACCTTAGGCAAAACCTTGACTCGTCGGAAAAAAAAATTTACTCCAGTCCTCGAAGTCCCAATTTTGACGTTCCCGAGCAAATCGGAGACGTCCTGTCCTATAATTTCTAGTCAACTCTGAACCAGTTGCGAGTTGTCTAGCACGTAAACTCACCTCCTTCAATCGTCTCCGAACAGTTATTTTATTTACGTTTATCTGTCGTACATTTTCCAAACGATTTCTTACCATAAGAGCAGTAGTATTTCTAACGCGTAACATATTTAGAGTTAAAAAACGATCATCTTGGGCAATTGTACATCATTTTCTGCCAGATCCTATTCTCCTCGAAAAATTGCCGTTTTCATTAAAACGTTCCACGGCTCTCTGACCTCTAGATCTTGTATTTCCCAGTACTCTAGCAGCATGCTGCGATCTTCCATCATTTACTAAAGTCACTGCTCTTGCTGCATCACTAGGCGAAAGAACTATAATGCCCTGCTGAAATTTTAAAATTTGAACACCACAAAATAATAATTATTATTATGACAACTCTTAAGATGTCACTTAATTTACAAAGCCATCCCACCCTTAGTTGTAAGTTACAATAATTAAAATTAAAGACTTTTGATCAAATGTGTAGTGTTTTCTTTAAAAATTCATATCTCTTGAACGGAGAAAAATATCGAGGTGAATAAAAAAGAAAAATGTTAAGAATAAATTAGACTTCACAGAAAGGCATATTCAGTAGAGTTAATAATGCAGAATTACTCTACAGGGTTCTAGAAAACTTAAAAAATGTTCATTTCCATTTTCCTGTATATTTCAAAATGTATACTATTTCTTGAAAATTGGAAGAAATTAATTAAAACCAATACATTTATTTACAATTTAGAACAAAAATCATTTAAATTGGACTACGGGAAAAAAAGTTATCATACATTAAATTGGATCAAAATTTTGAATGGATCGAATTTAATGTCGATGAGTGTAGTCATGAAAAATTAAACACAAAAATATAAATATTTCGCATTTCTCTCTTGACTTCTCGGGTACGTTTTAAGCTGCCTCTTCAGTACCATTTGGGGTCTCGGAATCGGACATTTTTCAATATTTCTAAAAGAAAAAAATTAATTTGAGACGCGACACTACTTCTTTACAAATAAAACTTCAAAATGACATCATGATAACACATACAACTATCTACGGTACCTACCTACTAAGGGTATATTCGGGCTGACGCTCCGTGGAGCGAGCGGAGCAAGTGGAGCGAGTACGGAGTGCGATGACATCACACAGAGTGAGCGGCGCCAAGCCAAATGTATTCGAGCTGCTTCATCTGTCAGTTCTGGAATTCGAGGTTATGGACACAAACGATAAGCGTAAATAAGTAATACGTTATAGTGAGGTTGTTTTTAATATTCATGCAAGTTTTGTATTTTCCACGGTACCACCTCGGTCGAGGAAGAAATCCTCTGCCACCTTCCAAATCCTCTACCACCTTCCACCCTGTAATTTATAAGGAATATAATACGCAATAAACATACATATCGTCAAAATATTTGGACAAACGATGATTTAGTGCAAAATACACAAAGCTATTCAAACATTTCGAGACTAATGAACTGTTTGATATCAATACGATTTTTAATAATTTTCAATATATTAAAATTTATTTTTGCAGTATCTATCCATACCAAAAATAATATTTATGTTTTAAATTTTAATTATGAATTGAAACTGACTGAAAACATTTTCTCATAAAGTCGAAAATCCTGAAATATACTAATTTTTACTATACTATTTGCGACGTTGTTCAAACCAACCAGAGCCTTGGGTGTCCTGGATCACCCCTAGGATAGGTTTAAATCTTAATTAAGAACTACATGGGTCAATAGTGGTTAATACAGCGAAAAATATTTCAGATAAGGGTCATTTATCGGTGTAATAAAATATTAATGAACAGTACCCTTGTGTTTCAGGCTTTATAGTGTTCACATCTCTCTAATGTCCCTCTCTGAAATATACAGAAAAACAGGCATTGCCACTGTTTTCTTGTAGTTTACTTGGTTTAAAAAGCGCAAGAAATAGTTTAATAAAACAATTAGTAAATGTAGTTGTAATTTCGACTTATAGTACTCGTAACATATATTTTTCAGCACCAACAAAAAGTTTAAACCAGAGAACGATCACAGCTCTTTAAAAAGAAATAGATTACCAAGTTCCCATAAGACTCATTCTTTATTGATATAAAGAAAAAAGATTTGGGGGATTTACTTTTAGATGTTGGCACTATTGGCAGCCTTGTTACTTGAATTTATTCAACAACAATCAGTATGACCGACTTGTTTATCTTGTGGGTGCGCACTGCGATTCACCTAATATTTCTTTCTTATTTTTGAGAGAGGAGTCGCCTCATCGGCAGCCGGTATTCTGTCTTATGCAGTAATTAACTAAACATCCCGCAGAGAAGTATACACATGCTAGGTCGTCTAAAATAACAAGTCTGAACAAAGAGTGTAAAAACTATTATGTTTGACACAAGTAAAAAAAAACCGGCTCTACACAGTAGGGTGGACCGAAAAGGCGAAAGAAATATTTTTAGAAATCTCAGTTAACCTAGTAAATAAAATTGTAAGAAGGGTAGACAACTAACCTGATTTTGTTTTCAAAATTAAAAAAAAAATGTTTTAGCCGCGCCTCAGGGGAGGGGGGTGAAAATATTCTTTTCAAAGTGACATTTTGGATCAGGCATAGCAAAAAAGTGATTGGGGTCCAATCACTCATAACACAAAAGAAAATTGGTTCAAATATTTTAATATTTAGCTCTTCGCTTAAAAAATGATTATTTATTTAAATCGCCCGTCAAAATTATATTTCTTATCATCACTTAGTCAACCCAGAACTTACCACGGGGAGGTGGCTGTATGTCGAGGCATTCAATTTGCATCATGGTTTGATCATTTCTACCATCAAAATAAATGGCTTCAATGTCTTTTCTTTCCTCGGTAGCCTTTTTTCGTACGCGCATTCTTTTTTTTATAATTCTCAACGAATCTTATTTTTGTCCACTACGTTAACTGGGTTATCTGATGAAATAAATCCAAAATCTTACAGGGCATCGGTTACAATTTTGGCTACTGCTCGGTTTGATATACCAGTCATATCAGCAATTTGGGCAATATCTGGCAATGAAACTCATTTGGTTGGATATTCTTTTGTTCTTTTTTCTGTATCCATTATGGTAGAGGATCGGACTACTTGAAGCCTTGGTCTTTAGTCAAGTCTTCGTCGCTAGATGAACTTCCTTCTACATTTTCAGTAGGTGGGCTTGAATCAGACTTCTGACTACTTGCAGTACTTGCAGAAGGGACTGAAGTTTGAGGTAGACTACGCCTCTCTTCTCTTTTCTTATTTTTTTCAGTACTTAGTTTATCTATCCCCTATTGGCATTTTTCTTTGATTCATTTGGTCCCTTAAAACACCTTGTTCTAACAAGGGCACTTTGCAGAGTTTTTCACACTTGCAAGAATCGAAATCACTGCATTTGCAAGAAGAAATGTGAAAAAGTTTACGTGATTCCAACTTAAAATTATCCACTTTCCTTAAAATAATTTGAAATTTTTCGCGTTTTTAGGGGTTTTGTTATATTACGGTATTTTTATTTATCATTGCTATTGCGCGTTTGCAGCTATTTTATTTGCAACTATTTTTGCAACATCAAAGTCAGATGGTTGTTTGCTCGAATTTCCCTTAATCTGCTGCCTTGTAAACAAATATCAACGAAACGTATCTTCAATAGTTGGTAAACAACTTTCAGAAACCAGGTCGCAGGCAGTGCCAAATATTGAATGCGTGTCTGTCTTCCTGGTTTTAACTTTATCCATATTGTTTTTAAAATTGGTAATATACAAAAACACCACAAAGTCTGATTATGTGTCCAAATTGCACTTATTATAACATTCACGTTTGTTGCACTTGCGTATTGTTATAGTTATAACTAAACAACACGTAAAACAGGTTTAGACACAAAAACCAAACACCACAAAGTCTGATTATGTGTCCAAATTGCCCTAACAACATAAACGTTTATTGAACTTGAATATTATTACTATTCGTGGAATTTACTAGAACGCTTTCTCGGCTTGATGTAACACGTTCTTACAATAGTTAAAGTCACACGGTCGCAATCCTTTGTATCACGTATCTAAGTGGCACGCCGCGCACTCACCACGTGACAGCAATATGATGCAGGGACGTCTTTGTAATGATTGAAGTACCCTCATATTTTGTCAGTGCCGGGACGCAGCAAAACATTAAGATATTTTTGAACATTTTTTTTCGACCATAAGTGAAACAGAAACAACTTATTTCTCGTATGACAGGCTAAAACCGTCAAATTTCAAAATTTACCCTTTTTAAGTCACAAGGATAAAGATTAAAATATTTGAACCAAATTTTTTTTGTGTCATGAGTGAGTGGACCCCTATCACGTTTTTTCTATGCCAGATACAAAATGTCACATTGAAATTAATATATATTTTCACCCCCCCCCCCCCACCTGGAGTGGGTCTAAAAGAGTTTTTAAAATTTTGAAAAAAAATCAGCTTAGTTGTCTACCATTCTTCATATTTTTGTTTACAAGGACAACTGAGATATCAAAAAATAATTTTTCGGCCCACCCTACTCTACAAACACATACTGGGATGATGATAATTAAATAATAATTATAAATAAATATTGACTGTCATTATGTTAAGTACCTAATATAATTTAAAAATAGTTCTGAAATAATAATTACGAGAAGCAAAAAAGTTTTAACTTAATTTACATTACAAATTCCCAAAGTCGGTCAACTTCCCAAAATTAGCGACTGGGTCATTAAAATTATGCTGCCAACACAATTTCTCGTGCCCGAACATATAAAAACTAAATACTCCAAAATGCACACGTGGGCCATTTTAAAAACCTAGTCGGCATTCTACTTTTTTTAGAGCTGTGTATAAGAACAACCTATGATATGACAATGAAAATAGGTTCAGTATATTTTCGGCTTGAAAGTAAAGTCTATTTAAATAAACAATATAGCAAAATTAGATTATTTAAAATTGTTTATGAACACATGCCACTACATGAAGTTACCGTTGTCAAATCAAAGGTGAAAACTATAATTCTTGGATTGAATTCCTCGTTTTTAAATTCACTTTTACTTCCTTAGGCTTGCAAGTTGTGCTGAAGTCGATTATCAAAGCTATGGCCCCCCTGCTCCAAATTGGATTGTTGGTTTTATTCGCCATTGTGATATTTGCCATTATAGGACTAGAATTTTATTCGGGAGCCTTACACAGAACTTGTTATAGTTTATACGATATAGGTACGTAAGTTACAGGATTTAAAATAATTAAAATAAGTTTAGACTTATACCACTAAAACCTGACAACGAAGAAATCAGTGGTTAATTTTTCTGATACAGATGACATTCATATATGCTGTGCTGAAGCGAATTCAAGGTTGTTTCAATAGATAAAATACTATATGCCCCCTTGCCTGAAGTAAGTTCGGGATACAACTGGAGATGTACTATGAGAATGTTCTCAAGCGAATATTTCTGGAGATCGGTAAATTACCGAGAATATTTCCCAGCATAAATTCTCGAGAACTTATGATTTTAGAAAAAAATTTAAATTATTGCAAAATCACCGAGAATATTTTCGAGAACGAGAATGTTCTCGGGAAAATTCATATTCTCGGAAAATTTATGAGAATTTACGGAAATTTAAGGTAATTTATTTTAACTCCGCTATTGTATCATAGATGGAACTTGGAGCATCTATCTTTATTTATTTTCTTTGTTGTTTTAAACTACTTGTTTAGACATAATATTTTATACAATGCGTTTCTAAGTTGTATTTTATAAATAAAGTTACTCGAAAATAATGGGAATTAAAATGTAATGTGTCTTTATTTTGACTAAAATGCGTAATCACGTTAATTTACAATATAAATATTTTTTAAATTAGGTTCTGTGCAGTGCTATCTCTTTATTTTTTTAGATAAAATTATTGTAAAAACTACTTTGGGTAAAAAGATATGTTCTTTCAATTTATGCAGTCAAACAAACCATAAAATTCGCCAACATATAAAATAAATTCTCCAAAATTTCCGATAAATTCTCATTGTTCTCGGAGAATATCTCCCAAAAATAAATTCTCGAGAATGTTGCATCTCTACATCTCTCTATTTTTTTAGATAAAATTATTGTAAAAACTGCTTTTCGTAAAAAAACATGTTCTCTCAGTTTGTGCAGTCAAAACATAAAATTCTCCAACATATAAAATAAATTCTCCAAAATTTCCGATAAATTCTCATTGTTCTCGAAGAATATTTCATAAAAATAAATTCTCGAGATTATTCCATGTCTAGCTACTACCATGAATATTTCGGTAACCTTGCATTTTCAAACAACACCTTAAATGAAGTGAGTTTTGGCAACTATAATGAATATACCTCGGTAACCTTGAACTTTTAGACAAAAGTAATTGTTATAAGTTTTGGCAAAAACTAATTATTTTATCAAAAGCTCATATGCATGTACCAAAGTTTACTTAGAGTTTTGAATTTGGAAATACCAAACAGGAAAGTTAGTAATTTCGGTCAGTAATATGAAATAAAGTAAACGTTGGCCTGCTATTATGAAGAGCCTTAGCGTCAGCAAATAGACAGCCATCGCTGCTTATTTAAGTCAATGTCAATATTATATGATATATAATGGAGACAATGACGAATCGACAACATTTCCCGTTATAATAGTTAGCAAGTCGGCTGAAGAGGATGCTATGTTCTTAATTTGAGTCGCCAATCACCTTGACATTTTTATCAAAATATGAAAATAGTATGTTTGCATGCAATGCAATAAAATAGGGGTCCACAAACTTGTGGAGTCCTATTTCGTGTATATTAGGCAATTGTCTAAGGATGCAAAAATGAAAGGATTGTGGTTAAAAACTACACAACGGAAAAATTTATACTAGTGAACAGTTATTTCCCTGATGATGAAAATAAGTAATTACATAGTTTTCTTTCATCAAACTGCACATAGTCAATATTATTATTCAGATTTTACGTATATATTTTCAATCTTCTCTGTTGAGAACTTGTTAAAGTTCTGCCTTTTTTCCATGGAAACTAGCCTTTCGTATCTTTAATTCAGCGTTGAGTTCTCTTACTTTTCATGTACAATACATAATTATCAAAATTTTAACACAAAAGTTTTAAGCTCAAATGAATAAAATAACAGGTCGGAACAAGCTGAGCTGGCGCTATCTCTCTGAGTTTTCAGTTGCCTTTCCAATTCCTATTTGGGCGTCGGCGTCGATGACATTTTTATAGCTATAAAAATTTATCACACTCGAAGTAGATAAATAATTAGTGAGTTAATTTCTCTTTTTCATCTTCTTTTATATGGAATCGGTGCTCTTGGTTAACTGCAACGCTGGGTCCTATGTTTCTCCTCTTGTTCAGTCTATTTTCCTTAAGTTAACCTTGACTCCATACACCCGTTCCTGGTTTAGTTTCCGACTATCTCTTCTCTTACGCATGGCCATGGCCATTACCCGGCTCAATGCCGCAGCCAGGCTAAATTTGACTGAAGGCAAGCCAGAACTTCTGAGCCCCTATAACAAGACCTAATTAGCTTATAGACTCTATAGGTTTACTATTTGGCGCCCCTTGCCACCGGTGCCCCTGGGCAAGGGTCTACTCTGCCTACACGTAGCTACGGCATTGACCCGTCTGTCGACACGGGGCTATAGAAATATCTATTACATTATTTTAAATAGGAGCATACATATTATTGTGATTTAACGTCAGAGGCATAAAACATGCTTTAACACCACGTGTGTTCATTATCTGTTCGGCGTCGGAGTGTGTTTGCTCCAGCCAGTATTTATCCACGAAGTTTGTGAGTACAAGGTGGAAAAAAACCTAATTGAAGAGATCAGAGAGTACGAATTTCTATACAGTCTGCAAAGTAAGGATTATTGCTTCTTTAATTCAGTTTTTAGTAAATGTGAAGCATGTTAAACTCCTTCTTGTCATCCCTATAATATGTATATATTTCACACCTTTCATCGTCATTGGCGATTTTAGCCTGCAGAATGTAAAATGCACCAAACTCATGCCTACGTTTATTTACTGGATGATTCCAGTACTCTGGATTCATTTTGCAACACAAATAATGGTGCAATAAGTGCAATAGCAGCTAACCTTTTCTCCTCTTTATCTAATTGACCCATTTCCTCAAATGGGTTTTCCATTTCTCTACGATAACAGACACACAAAAGTTGCTCGATGAGACATCGTGGTAATATGATTAGGAAATCTGATGTATCGTATTGTTACGTGACGTGTTGATACGTGTTAATATGTCAGGTGTTAATAATGTGTCTGTAACCTTATCCTTTGCTTCCCTTTTACTCCTATTAAACTAGCCATGTTCCAATTGTTCCATCCCGCGTGATATAGATATTTGAACAATGGAGAAGTATATATTTTCAATCTTCTTTGTTGAGAGCTTGTCGAAGTTCTGCTTTTTCCATTAAAGCAAGCCCCTTGTCATTTAATTCAGCTCTGAGTTCACTTGCTTTCCATGTAGAATACATAATTTACATGTAGATTACAAAATTCTAATAGATGAGTTTTAAGCTCAAATATATAAAATAATAGGCCGGAAGCACGCAATGCTGACACCATCTGTTTGAGTTTGCAATTATCTTTCCCGTTCTTATTTGTGTGTCGATTACATTTTTATTATAGCTGTGAAAGTTTACCACGCTCGAAGTAGATAAATTAATATGTTAATTTTTCTTCCTCTTCTTCTTATTCTTCTTCTTCGATTACGTCTTTTCCTAATTTTATATGGGATCGACGCTCTTGGTAAATGATCTCCACAATCCCCGGTCCTCCTTCTTGACTCTATTCATGCGTCCCTGCTTAAATTTTCCTCTATCTCCTCCCTGCCATTACCAATCTGTCGACATAATCACACCCTTCGAATTCAGTTCCCGTATTCGTTTTTCTGTATCTTAGATACTTACGCAACCTTACTTTTCACTTCAAACCTTCTTTCTCATCCTAACATTCGCGTTTCAGTCGCATCTAACCTTTTTCCATGTCATTCAGTATTAACAATGTTGCTGATTTACACGTCATTGCAGGTATACCCGCTGTTTTATTTTTCACTCACCTCCCTCGAGGCTCTTCTGCAATTATTCTGTCCAACTTACCCTCTGCGTGTTATTTCCTAACCTAACGTACAATTTTCTATGATAGTTAAACCCAGAAATCTAAAATTCAAAACTCTTAATAATTGTGTTTTAACAAATTGCCTAAATTTTAAAAACTTAAACCATTTCCAGCTTTCCAGATTTCTTTTAGACTTCAAATACCTTTAACTAGGCGTATAAAAAACTTATCAAATGGAGACGTACTTCGCATTATTCATTAGTAATACCCTATTTTTTCACACACTTGAAGCTAAACATTTTTTTTATGCAACAGAGGAAATAGTTACAGAAAACGGGGAAGAAGTACCCTGTAACACGGACAATGAAACAGAAGCCAAGTCACAAGGCAGTAACTGGTGTAGAGATGGCAACAGTGTATGTCTAGAAAGGTGGGAAGGCCCAAACAGTGGAATAACTTCATTTGATAATATTGGGTTTGCCATGTTGACTGTATTCCAATGTATCACTATGGAGGGCTGGACTGCCATTTTGTATTGGGTAAGAAACATTAATGTACTTTTGATTTTTTAAATTTATTCTATTCACACCCTACACTCATCACACTAAAACTTATATTTAAAATGGTTAAAAGGTCTGAAGCAATTGTAGTCTGATTTTTAATAATTATTAGTAGTTTAATTATTATTGTAGAAAAAAATGTAGAACAACTATATGTTTTTAAAAATCTATTTGTATTTCAGATGAATGACGCAGTTGGAAGTTACTACAACTGGATATACTTCGTGCCTCTTATTGTACTTGGTTCTTTTTTTATGTTAAATTTAGTTCTTGGTGTCCTAAGTGGGTGAGTGGATTGTTAATACGTGTTATAATAGTTAACTATATCTAGTAGTTCTAAGAATATTCTTCTACAGTAGGGTGGAGCGAAAAAGTTTCTTTTTCTCATTCTGATTTGTAATAGGTATAAAAAATTGCTTTGGGGTTTGTTATTAACAAATACAATTCGCTTTTTGAAATCGATAAATATCTTGATGGTCCGCCGTCGTGGCCTTGTGGTTTAACTTTAGGAACATATTTGTTATTATTTTTGGAAAATACTCTACAAAATTAGTTTTAAATGTTCTAATAGTTATAGATATTTGTTCGTTTTACTTCTATAAATGACACCACAAAAGCTAAATGTTACCAAAAAACATCTAGAGAGTCCGCCGCAAGCAGAAATATATGTTAATGTTTAGAAAAATGCGCTTTGGCAAAAAGTATATACAATACACAGTATACAATATTGACAAAGAAAATCTGATTTGTCACCGCTTGTACCTTTGGGATATGATGGGACACCAACAAACATAGGGGCCAAGGGAGGAATCATTCGCCTAATTGAGTTAGATTGAAAAAGACCCTTTCAGTGGCTGGTCTCTATTTAAAGCATTGGATGACGGACCTACATCTATTTAAAGCATTGGATGACGGAACTACAGATCCTAAAAGTTTTTTCGGTCCAATTGATCCGTTGTACACTTTTTTATTATTGGCTTATTAAAATTTATGGTCCAAATGAAGAGCAAGAATATTTTTTAATTTTTTGGGAAGCATGTAATGCCCTAAAAATCGAGTTTAACTTTGGCGAGTTTTGTCACACAGGCGAGTGATGTCATCATTTCCCTGCATTTTGATTTGCTAAACTTTTGCAATATTGCCGAATCGTTGGACGCTCGGGCTGCCTCAATATAAGTTTGCTTATTACCAAAAACGTATTTCTAGGAAATAAAGATAATTATAGAGAACAATGTGAGAATCATAGCTTTTTTGTTCTAACCGTTTCAACTTAACATTCCTTATCCCAGCGCTAAAATATTCTGCATTTAAAAGTAAATATTTATATATCATGTCCATACTAACCTTGCACAAATTGCCCAAATCAGCTTTTTCAAAGCCTTGATCCATTTTCCACTGAATAAGCTATCACTAATGGTGAAGACACTTATACAAACGAATAAATTTTCTTTCAAACTCAACGAAAACATAAAAGAAACACAGAGTTCAAAAAATTTGTTAGGCTATATTGACATTGTTTTACAACTCTCACCTTACCTGACAGAAATGGTTTGTTCCAAGATTACATTCATTCCGGACTTCTTGATTGAAAACCGATAACGGTGTTAAGCTATCCTTTTCTAATGGGTAATATTGATGCGTCGGACATAAATCTTTGATTACCTCGGAACTTTGTGTTGATTATTGAGAGCTATGACATTTTTATATTAAACTCTTTGTCAGACATTATAACAACAACGCAAATCGATATATTATCTTATTGGTGTGAAATATGGTGGTTTTTTTAATTCTTTTCAAATTTTCACCTTCAATATATTCCCGTAGACTTGTTTTAAGAATAATCTTATTTCATTTTGTTAAATTGCACCCTACCTAATCTTGTTTTACTAACAAGGAAAAACTGCTTAATTTAGTTATATTTTGTCCTTTTTAACGCGGAACCCATATACCTATTTCATATTTTCTTAAGCAAGCGTTTTCTGAGTTAAGGACCTTAATGTCAACGTATTTGACTCTATTAGCGTTATAAATTATCTAAAATATGTTTATGATGTTAGTAACAAATACGGCAATTTTTTTTATTTTTAATAATATTTTAAAAGCCCTGCGCGGACCCTCAAGATATTTTTGGATTGCAAAAAGTAAGAGATGTCATTAAACAGATGATAAGAATGCAAATTTTTTTTACTATTAAAATGGCGTCACTAAAAATTTAAAATTCGGGCCATTTTCGTGCCACCCTATTCTACAGTCTATTTAATATACCGTTTTTGTGTTGGCAGCAGGAAATGTACTGAACAAAATGTAAAGATGTAATAAGTTCTGAGAATAAATATTTCATTCACCACTACAGTTATGATCATCCTATTTTCAAAAAATAACACTAAGAAGTCATTTAAAAGTATTTTTCTTTATTCAATTTACTGCACAGCAAAGAAAAAGGACATTTTTATTATTTTAGTAGAACTGGCTGAAATAAGAATTATTTAAAACTTCACACAGCCTAAAAAATATATCGAGAAATAATAATTTATAATAAAATTAATAATAGGTGTCTTATAATTATTGATGAAAAGGTTTTTTCTGAATGGAAACTTATATGACCAATTAGAGACCTGGATTTTTATTATTGCTAACTTAATTTGAGAAACAAATTTAATCAGTCATTAGGAATATTAAGTTTCCAGCACCAAAATAGTATATTCATAAAAAACTCTATAAAGATCATTAAAATGACTCCAAAGTATTAAAAATGACTTACAAACACCACTCCATTGTAAAATACCAAGCAGTATAATACACTGCGTTTTTTTAACTCGGGGCGTAGGATTTTACATGTTAAATTGTACACTGTATAACTATTATATACTAGCAGTACAATTTTCAATAACATGATACACCGTTATTGGTTTTATTAAAGCCGATACACAATTCCATATAATATGATAAGCCATTTCTTGTGACATTGTGCTAAATTTAATCTCATATCAGAATTCATATAACTTTATACTTCAATTTGTCAGTGAATTCTCTAATGAGAGACTACGAGTGGAACGAAGAGCTAACTTTTATAAAACTCGTGTGAAAAATCAATTCAATGACAACTTTTGCAAATATTTGGCATGGATAACTCAAGCAGGTTTTAAAATTAATAATACAACTTTATTGTTGCTAAATGTAGAATTAACGCGTGGGGAGTGTACTGGACTTAAAAATGTTGTGCAGTGCTAGGATTGCATAAAATTAAAATAAAAGATGTTATACAGTTTATATTTTCCTTTATATTTTTTAAAATTTTTGCTAGTGCAGCACCTTCTAATCATACTTAGCGTTAATGCGTAAGGAGCCCTTCGGATTGATTATGCTTGCTAGGTAGTTGGAAAGCAACTTAAAAAGCATGCTCGTCAGCTCACGACTCGACAAAATAAAATAGTTTTTATTGACCTCACAAACTCTCTAGGGGCTTCACTCTTCATAGGCATTCATATATGGGCGGTAAACATGTTGACACGCATTTGTGACACGCAAAATATTGTGCAATTAATTATTAGTCAATGTTAATGTGCGATATATACCGGGTGCGGCATCCCCAGACAGCACATAGGAAATCTCATGTAAATGTTAAGGTGGCCTAATATCGGCATGCTTTGTTTCTTTTTGGCCAAAAGTGTATTTAAACGTTGGAGGATATAATAAGATAAACTCTTTTGCAAGACTTCAATGACTTCTTATTAGTATTATTATTATTGTTATTATTATTAAACTTCTTATATTGATAAAACTTCGTCATTCATCAGGTTTGAAAGTTATAATCATTTTTTCAACTAATTTTAGCAATAAAAGAATTTTGAACAGAATAGAATAGAATTTTGCAAAAAAAAGTTGCTTTTCCTTCAATAAGTTCAAATACACTTTTGGCAAAAAAAGTGCAAGAGAGCCGATAAATAATAGGTTACTTTAGAATTTACATGGGATTTCTTGCGTTGCGTTTCACGATGCATTACTAAGTAACATAAGATCAAAAAAAAACATCCTCAAAGTATGCCGTGGAATGAGTCACGTATGTCTTGAATTATTACCCTTGAAAGGCAACATAGTTAAAATATATAGGTGAATGAAAAATCGAACTGTCAAGTTCTGAAGAACCCAGGAAAATTAAATAGGGTAGTAATGGCAGAACAAAAAGCTTTTATGGTCGAAAGTTACTTTAAAAATGGTAGAAGGGTTGATGGCCAGTGGGTTTATTCAACACGGGATGCCATTCAGAATTTTCAAATAGAATTTCCAAACATAGTCATGGATTTCGATCAGTTTCGCCAAGTTTTGACTAGATCTGTGGCTTTGTTTAGAGAAACAGGACGTGTGAATAGAAAGGAAGGCAGTGGGAGACCCAAAGTTCGCACTGCACAAAAAGTAGAAGAATTGAGGCAAATTGTTAATGAACACCAACAAACCCCTATTCGGCGTTTAAGCCACCAAGTAAAGGTATCATACGGAATCTGGAATACAATCCTGAAATATGACCTGCATATGCAGGCTTATCGTCTAAACTCAGTCCAAGAATTCTTACCAAACGACAAGTCGCAGCGAATGCAATTTTCAGAGTGGTTTATGGGTAATTTGCATAATTATATAAACGTTTTTGAAAAAAGTCTTTTTTACTGACGAGGCATGGTTTTACCTCACTGCTTATGTAAATTCTCAATAAATGAGAATATGGAGTTCTGAAAATCCACATTTATTTATAGAGAAGCCTCTGCATTCACAGAAAGTTGGCGTGTGGGCGGCCATATCGAAAAGAAGGTTAATTCAACCGATTGTTTGTGAAGGGACTCTCAATTCGGCGCGATACCGTAATGAAATTTCTGAAAATCCACATTTCTGTATAAAGTAGCCTCTGCATTCACAGAAAGTTGGCGTGTGGGCGGCCATATCGAAAAGAAGTTTAATTGGACCAATTCTTCTGGACGGGACTCCCAATTCGGCGCGGTACCGTCATAAAATTTTAGAAAATTTTGTAAACGCATTAGAGGATCAAGAGATGCGCCAAGACTACTCCCAGCAGGATGGCACACCAATTTACTTAACTCTTGATAATTTAAATTTCTTGCAATAATTTTTCGAAGACCGAATCATTAGCCTTAATATGCCAGTTAGGTGGCCACCACGGTCCTGCGATCTCACGCAGTGCGACTTTTCTATATGGCCACACATTAAAAACTCGGTTTTCAAAATCTCATGTGAAAATTTAAAAGACCTACGGGCTAGGATTACAAATAAATTTCAGGAGATTAACAACTCCCCCCAAGTGCCCACCAATGGTTTTCATGCTGTAAAAAAAAGATTGAGAACATATTTGGAAGTACAAGGTGGACACGTCTCTCATTTAGTTTAAATTTATAATTTTTAGGTTCTCTGTTGTATATGTTTTTTTTTGTACAACTGTCAAAAAAAGTTGACATTTTTTCATCGCTATCGATACGTAAACCTTTTGTTTTTTTAACAGTGAAAAAAAGACTTTTTTTCACGGTGAAAAAAAGACTTTTTTTAACTGGAAAAATGATTTACAAAAAAAACGATAAAACATTACTTTTTAAAAAATGTATTGAATTTTTTTGTACAAATTTACTAATTAATTACCAACTACCAAAAAATCTCATTTGTTACAATAATAATTGATGGTGAAGTTCGAACAATTGCTTCCAATATTAATTCCCGAAGCTAGTCCACCTTGCTGCTGATCAGAAACGCTAGATATTCCTTGAAAAGTTCTCTTCTTTATATCAATATTTTCTTTAACATTCAACATACTCTTCAACATTGAGTAGACACTCCATAAAGTAGAAGGTTTTACAGTTTTTGATTTCTCCTCAAAATAGCATATAAGTACCTTTTCAGACACTTTTTGTATATTTTTCTTGCCGCACCATTCACGGAATTGGTTATAATTTTTCTCGTATATAAATTTTGATTTCGCCGGTAACATGTTAGCTATAGCCGAATTTGCTATATCGGCTATATCTGAAGGAATCTCGCTATCACTATCGTAATCTACATCCATTTTAAGTACTTATACTATTTATTTAAAAAATTGCAATAAATATGAACAGCTATCAACGTATGACAACAAAACAAGCAACGTGCCAACAAACCATTTCTATAGTAACGACAGGGCTGTTAACTTGATTATGTGAAATTATATGGTAAAATTTTTATTATAATATACAATTTTACCGATTAATTCAAACTTTCAGTTGTACAAAAAATGTTGTTTGTATTTCGTTTGTGAAATTCGTGTTTTAATGGCACATTCGAGAGAATTTTTCGCCTCGACCTGCGGTCTCGGCAAAAAATTGACACTCTCATATGCCATTAAAAAAACACTCACTTCACGCACTTAATACAAAAATAACTATTTTGTACAACTGTCAAAAAAAGTTGACATTTTTTCATCGCTATCGATACGTAAACCTTTTGTTTTTTTAACAGTGAAAAAAAGACTTTTTTTCACGGTGAAAAAAAGACTTTTTTTAACTGGAAAAATGATTTACAAAAAAAACGATAAAACATTACTTTTTAAAAAATGTATTGAATTTTTTTGTACAAATTTACTAATTAATTACCAACTACCAAAAAATCTCATTTGTTACAATAATAATTGATGGTGAAGTTCGAACAATTGCTTCCAATATTAATTCCCGAAGCTAGTCCACCTTGCTGCTGATCAGAAACGCTAGATATTCCTTGAAAAGTTCTCTTCTTTATATCAATATTTTCTTTAACATTCAACATACTCTTCAACATTGAGTAGACACTCCATAAAGTAGAAGGTTTTACAGTTTTTGATTTCTCCTCAAAATAGCATATAAGTACCTTTTCAGACACTTTTTGTATATTTTTCTTGCCGCACCATTCACGGAATTGGTTATAATTTTTCTCGTATATAAATTTTGATTTCGCCGGTAACATGTTAGCTATAGCCGAATTTGCTATATCGGCTATATCTGAAGGAATCTCGCTATCACTATCGTAATCTACATCCATTTTAAGTACTTATACTATTTATTTAAAAAATTGCAATAAATATGAACAGCTATCAACGTATGACAACAAAACAAGCAACGTGCCAACAAACCATTTCTATAGTAACGACAGGGCTGTTAACTTGATTATGTGAAATTATATGGTAAAATTTTTATTATAATATACAATTTTACCGATTAATTCAAACTTTCAGTTGTACAAAAAATGTTGTTTGTATTTCGTTTGTGAAATTCGTGTTTTAATGGCACATTCGAGAGAATTGTTCGCCTCGACCTGCGGTCTCGGCAAAAAATTGACACTCTCATATGCCATTAAAAAAACACTCACTTCACGCACTTAATACAAAAATAACTATTTTAATTCTGTATTATGCAATGACAATGACAAAAAGCATTTTTGTGTTTGGAGTAATTTTTTACGATTTAGTAGTTTAACGTTATTTATTCCATTAAGAGCCACCATTATATTTTGAGGACATTGTTTAAATCAGGAAGAAATATAATCCTGCAGATGCGGCGTCAGTATCGCGTACGCCTACTAAAAAATTTCATTTGTCTAGTCGCGAGCTGGGTGTCCATGTCCAACTTATTTGCGAGAATGCTTGATCATCTGGATGGCACCTAAGTCTACGTTTGATAAAACTTAAGATATGGTGGTTTAACAATTAAAATATCGTCTTTTCTTGACAGTTCATAAGTGTCCGGATTTCGTTGTAATTGCAGGGTATCTCGGTTGCTATTAGAGATAGAGGGTGGCGGTTTCGCGAAGTATTGCTACTTTTTGATGAAACAAAAGATGGCATAAAATTATTTTTCATGGTTTTCAGCTATCTTGTAACTTATAAAAAAGTAAAAATGGGTCCTATAAGAGTTTTCCACGTAGAATCGAGTGGCGTGGTTATATTTTCATCAGATGTGATATTTTTCGAAATACTACCCAAACATATATTTTTTTTTAAAACCGAACAATGCAAGATTTCCGCAACGCAAGGGAGCAAAAAGAGTTAGAGATTTACATTGCCGCCCATTAATATTAATAAATGCCTTACGCAGAATAAGAAAACTGTGTCATAAATGCATTTTGGTTTGCAGTTTGAGCAATTCATATAGAGGCTATAATATGTTATTTGTTACTTTTAAAAGAATGGATTAAATGGACTAACTCTTTTCATTACCTAATGTTGTGTATGATTTGTTTTTAAATTTGATTGAAATTTGCTATTAATTATTCAAGACAACTAATTTAACTTTCAAGTGATTAAAAACTAAGCAGTTTTAGTTCTGGTTAGGATTTTGTATATAACAGGTAGTGTTGTAGTTTAAAAAATTATACCAATTATAATAAATTAATGAAAATACAGGATGTAACCAGTTTTTTTTAAATCTAAATACTTGAGTTGACGTTAAACCACATGTTAAACACGGTCAACTACGCAAAATGAAAGTTTAAAATCAAATAGTTCGATTTAAGAGCTAAAAATAAAAAATAACTATAAAGTGTTATATATTTTTTAAAAGCTCTCGAAAGGGGAAGTTTAATGATTAAGAAACATACAGGGTGTTCCATTTAAAAAACATATGTTTGGGTAATATCTCGAAAAATATCATATCTGATGAGTACTTGATAAAACGGTACATTCGATTTGTTTCTAATATAGGATATTCGGTTATATTAGACCATACATTTTATATTTTAATTCACATACAATTAATTCAAGTACAGTTGTTATACTTGTTAGTTTAAAAGCTTGCTTGTCAAATTAGACCTGTCAGCAAAAGTAAATAGCGCGGTAAATTGTTTTTCTAGCTAATTAATCTTAAACCTGGTTTAAGCTAGAAAATAGTTTTACAAATGCCACACGCTTATTTAATAACCGTACATGTTGAGGTATAGCTAAACATATATGTATTATATTTAGTGAGTTTGCTAAAGAAAGAGAAAAAGTAGAAAACAGACAAGAGTTTTTAAAGTTAAGAAGAGCTGCGCAACTAGAACGAGAACTAAATGGCTACGTGCAGTGGATTTGTAAGGCCGGTAAGAAGAGATTTTTTAGTCTATGTAGTAGTAGTTTGATGTGCATCATGATTATCACGATTTTAGTGCTGCACGAAATACACTGTTTGTTATAGGCTTTAGATTCCAAAGTAACTAAATAGAATGCCCCCTAAAATATGTCTTCTAATTTTTCGTTGGTTGTTTATCCATAGCAGTGCGCTGCACATTTTCACTAATATAAATTAATTTTAGTCAAACGAATTTATTTCAAATTTTAAAAACCGGCATCGCCACACTGAACGCCTGTCGCTAATTTTTACAACACAAAAAGCATAATACAAACTAAGAATTTTATATAAATTTAAGGACTACCTAAATACCGATACTAAACTTAGGCTGGTTGATTCAATTATTCTAAGTGGATTAGATTATTGTGATATAATTTATCACAAAAATATCAGTAACGAAGATAAACAGAAATTACAAATTCTTCAAAATAACCGTGTTCGTTTTTCAATAGGACTAAAAAAATATGATCACATATCACCTACCTTTAACAAACATAAAATAATTAAATTAGAAAAAAGACGCGAAATCCACTTCTCCTGTTTATAAAATAATTTCAACTCAGAAACCTAGATATTTATTTGAAAAAATTGAATTCAGGAATAATATTCATAATGTTAATACTAGAAATCAGAACGCAATAGAAATACCTAAACATCATACTGAAAAATATAAGTCTTCGTTTAAATATATATCTTCTGTAATTTTTAATAATATTCCTTCTAGTCTAAGGGACTTAAGCTATATAACTTTTAAAAATAATATAAAAAATTATTTAGTAGGGGTAGGATTGGAAGAATGATTTCTTATAAATCAAAATCCTACCTATTTATGCCAACTATACTACTGTCATTTTTTGGTTTTGTTTTTTTGCTTTTATCAATTTTATATTTATATTTAAATTATTTTTATTGGCATAAATTAACATCTTTATTATTATTAATATTATTACTTGTACCATCACTTGAAATGAAAACTTGTGGCACACAGTTTTGTTGCTATAGTATGTGTTTTGATAAAATATGTACAGGGTGTCCGAACAGTCTTAGTATTGGCAAATATCTTTGCTATTAGTGAAGATAGAGGCACCAAATTTTAGGTGTTTCTTATTGGTAAATAAATCCACTTTTTTATGCAATTTAACGTTTTCAACCCACTTGAGGAGTGGCGCTAGGGAGTTAAAAATTTTAAATGCAACCCTGTGCCGCGTTGTACCTCATTTAATGGTCTTCAAAAAAGAAACATTTTACCAAAAACTCACTTCTCACATTTCCGAGCATGGAAAATATTACTTCTTGGCGGTGTTCCAAAATCGACTTTATTACTGCCAAGAAGTGGTCATTTTAAACAACTTTTAAAGTATCCAGAAAAATAAAGGTACTTAAATTTTTATTTTTTGCACAATTTTTTATTTTTAAAGGCTTGTCATTTAAAAACGAATTAAGATCAATATCGGGTTTGCCGTAAAATGTTTCTCTTTGCAGACCTTAAAATGAGGTATTACACGACATGGGGTTGCATTTAAAATTTTCAAACCCAACTCCCTAGCGTCACCCCTCAAGGGGTTTGAATTAAGAAAGCAGCCGCTTGCACTAAACAAGAAACCCAAAAGTCATATGGTTGCATATGGCTACGCACTTGAATTGATTAGGTAGTCAGATAATCAGACAAAATTATGACATATAGATTATTTGTTGCAAACTTCTTCCGTAGAAGTTATGCCTGTGTTCATATAGGTAATGAAAAAAACTTCCAAATCAAAAATTATAAAAAGCATTTTATCAGAAAAAAATATCACCAAATTAAATAACATAGATAGATAGATAGATAGATATATATTTATTTGACAACGTTACATTCTTTACATGTTTGTTGCAAGTCAAAGGAAAAATGCATAAAAATAAATAACACATTACTAAATAACAATAATTGTAACCAACTAGATACAGAAAATATTCTTATTTTTAGTAAAAAACACATAAAAAAAACATATAAATACAAGTATTTAGCTCACAGACGGTGCCTCCATGTATTCATTAACAGAATAAAAGCAGTTTTCTAAGAAAAAAATTTTTATTTTAATTTTAAACTTTATGTAGTTTAATATTTTTACAGCATTGCCAAGTTTGTTATACAGAGATACATTTAATGCATTTCGCTCAGCATTTACAAGTCGATACCTTGGAATCAGCAACGTGTTCGAAGATCTTGTACCGTACGTATGATTGTATGATAGTTTGGTGAATCTTTCAGAGTGGAAGTGGATTTCAAGGAGGGTATGATAAATATAAATACAAGGAAGAGGCATAATACCAAGTTTTTTAAAAATACCCCTCTCTTCAGTGTCAATTCAAAAAATATTTGAATTGCACTTACTTTAATTTGTAAAACAATATAAGATCAAACTGTGCTGTTACATCACCGTAGACAAATGTATAACTGTGCCGCAGTATATTTTATAAACTGACGAATGTAGGATTTTATTTTATGTTGTTTATATTAAGTTGCACGGCTCACTAAATACTTTATATAAAATGATTGCATTTTGATTATACAAGATTGTGGGTGACTATGGAAATACACTCGAACTGCTCCGTGAAATATACTATTGCAAAACATTTGGGTTAGACAAAGAAAATTAATTACCTAATATGCGCATTGTATTTGCATAAACTTTTGTTTACATTTCATTAGGTAGCGTCGGCACTTATTATTATTTGTTTGATAAATTTCGGCTTTCCTAATTTTGTTGTGTAATATGTTTTTGGATATTATATGGTATTTGTGCTGTGTCCTTTGTGTAGTAGTGTAGTACTAGTAATCATCATCAGTAATCAGTATCAGTATCACTAGTTTCCCGCAAATTTTGCCCCACCTGTAAAAAAAAACTCACGGAACGTGCTTGATTTCACCTTGTATTAAAAATAATGCACATTTAAATGGTTCCCATAAACAATACTCATTTGACTTGTATATTTTTTGTTGTCAACAGAGGAAGTAATATTAGCAGAGGAACGAACAACCGAGGAGGAAAAGTTGCATATAATGGAAGCGAGAAGACGAGCAGCAAAAAAGAAAAAGTTGAAAAAAATAGGAAAAAGTAAAAGCACTGACACTGAAGAGGAACAAGAAGAAGAAGACGTGGCCGATGATGGTAAGAATAGTTATATTTTGTATTTATTTATTCATTTAAACTGTTCTATTTAAAAGCTGCTTAGTAATATAAAAAGTAATGAAATTTAATTGAATAGGATGCACCTACATATTATGCAGGTTTTGCTTACAGTTTCGTTTCCACACAAATTAACAGCTTTTTCCACTACTAGTAATTATACAGTAGATACTAAAAAGAATAAATAGAAGATTAAATTTCAATAAGCCCTGCGTTGTTCATCATACACGTACTAAGTTTATTTCTAAAACTTCTGACTCCATTTGCTAGCTGAAATCCCCGAAGCCCGGCACATTCCTGAACTATGGGTCTTATGAGGTCATCTCTGTCTCGAGGCCGCCTTTTATATACCCTTTCTTTGAGGACACCACAAAAAATAACCCAGTGGGGTGAGATCCGGGGACCTCGCTGAAGACATTTATTTCATTTGAATATTACCTATAGAGTATGGGAGTAGAAAAAAATATATTATTAAGCAGCTTAAAACAGTTTTTCTCTTTTTGATCTTCACTTTTTAGGATAGGTATAAATAGATTTCTCTCTTTTTCTATCTTGTTACTAACTATTAATAACAGGTTACAGAGATTTTGCATGGTTATTTCTTAAAATGTTATATTTTACTATTTTGTCTTAAATACAGGACGTCCCGTAAAAACAAACTTTACGGTGCAGCTTTTAGATCAAATGCTTACCACGTATGTAAATGTAATTGCGCATATTGCGCTTCTTTATCGATATGCATTTTTTCCTATTAAATTACTTTTTCTAATTTCGACACTTTTCAAAACCGATGATAGTTTTTAAACATCTTATTTTTCGTAACTAGTTACGAATTTCCTAACTGGTGAAATATTAATTTCATAACTAGTTATAAAAAAAATTACACAAAAATATGAATATTTCGTATTTCTCATTTGACTTCTCGGGTAAAACAGAAGATAACGCGTTTTAAGCTACTTCTTCAGTATCACTTATTGCTGGAAAACATTACACTTGGTAAACAAACTTAAGCATTTCCCAAGTGGTTACATAAATAACTAATATGATTTACTTACTTAATAATCACTAAATATTTGTATTTTTTAAATTATATGTATCTTTAAATATCATTAATGCCTTTGAAATACATCTCTTTAAGATAAAGAACTGTTAAATAAAATGGATCTGAAATACTATATTAATTTGCAGTAGTTTTCGAGTAACATAATTCTTTGTTCTGCCATACTGTTACAACAAGAGATTAAGTTCCCTCAGTGTTGTACACAATGCATTATTTACAGTTAAAATTGCAAAATTGAAACATAACGTATTCTTACACAAAATGATTCAATAACGAAAAATAATACTTTTTAGGGGAAATATATAATAGCAATTTGGAAAAATGTTTATAAATTTGAGTTACTGAACTAAAAAATGTAATATTCGCACTTTGAGTAAGGCACATTCAAACAAAGATTTGAGATTTCCACCTATAAAATGACAGATTCGCACTTTGGAAAATGTATATTTAAAGTTTTACCTTATACGCCATTGTGAAGGCATACTGTGGACGTTTACATAGGTTTGCTCAGTATTAGTTGGTCAGTTTTTGTTTTTAATGATGTAACAAAAAAGACAGCAAATAATCCTGAGCAAACCTAAGCAAATTTGAACAAACCTGCACAGAGTGCTTGTTATTGGCCGGCCAATGTCATCATTGTCCAATTTACATGACTGTCTGTAACATAATAATATATAACGTAAGATCAAAAGAAAACGTCCTCAAAGTAGGCGGTGGAATTAGTAACGCATATGTTGAATGATTAATCTTGAAAGGTAACATAGGTAAAAGGTATAATTGAATGAAAAATAAAACTGTCTGGTTCTGATGTTTTTCTTTTTACGAAAATTGCATTGCATAATAGAGAAAAAAAACATTTACAACAAAAAACCTAATAATTATAAATTTAATAAACTAAATGAGAGACGTGTCCACCTTCTACTTCCAAACATGTTCTCATTCTTCTTTTTCCAGCATCAAAAACATGGGTGAGCACTTGGGGGGAGTTGTTAATCTCCTGAAATTTATTTGTAATTCTAGCCGGCACGGCGCAAGATCGCAGGACCGTGGTGGCCACCTAACTGGCATATTACGACTAATGATTCGGTCTTCGAAATATTCTTCCAAAAAATTTAAATGATCAAGAGTTACGCGAATTGATGCGCCATCCTGCTATAAGTAGCCTTGTTGCATTTCTTCATCATCTAATGAGTTTACAAAGTTTTCTAAAATTGCATTACGGTATCAGGCCAAATTGAGAGTCCCTTCACAGACAATCGGTCCAATTAACCTTCTTTTCGATATGGCCGCCCACACGCCAACTTTCCGTGAATGCAGAGGCTTCTCTATAAATAAATGTGGATTTTCAGAACTAAACATTCTCATTTGTTGAGAATTTACATAACCAGAGTAGTAAAACCATGACACGTCATTGGAAAATGTTTTTTCAAATATGCTCTCATTATTATGCAAATTACCCATAAACCACTCTGAAAATTGCATTCGCTGTGGCTTGTCATTTGGTAACAATTCTTGGACTAAACTTAGACGATAAGCGTGCATATGCAGGTCATATTTCAGGATTGTATTGCAGGTTCCGTATGATACATTTACTTTCTGGCTTAAACGCCGAATAGGGGTTTGTGGGTGTTCATTAACAATTTGCCTCAATTATTCTACTTTTAGTGCAGTGCGAACTATTTGTCTTCCTATGCCTTCTTTTCTATTTACACTTCCTGTTTCTCTAAACACAGCAACACATCTAGTCAAAACTTGGCGAAACTGATCGAAATCCATGACTATGTATGGAAATTCTGTTTGAACATCCTGAATGTCCTTCTACCATTTCTAAAGCAACTTTCTGTCATAAAAGCTCTTTGTTCTGCCGTGATTAACATATTTAATTTTCTTTAAATAAAAACTACTGAACTTGACAGTTCTATTTTTCATTCACCCATACCTTTTACCTATGTTATATTTCAAAAATAATAATTCAAGTTATGCATGATTGATTCCACGGAGTACTTTGAGGACGTTAGTTTTGATTTTACGTTATGCTTTTCTACACTAAAATAATAGAAAAATAAAACATAAAACTAATTCTAACTTTTTACAAAAAATAATGTTTCCACTCGTGCACTCTCGGCGGTAATATTCCGTCATTGGCGGATGTACCTCATGTTACCTAACATTACCTAACACTGCATTTACAATCTTAATTATTTACCTTTTCGGACGTCCTGTATTATACTTTAGTTTATTTACTGATAATCATTTTTTAATTCCCAGTGTTTCTTACAGAATCTAACAAAAAGCTAAAAGGTACGCAGCTGGACAAAATGTGTAATAAACCTAAAAGTTTAGAGATTTTTTTTATTTTTCTGCATTTATAATAATTGTAGATGCTTTTTCAATTTTGAAAACAATACAATGATATTTTGAATTGAAGAATAAAATATTTATTTGCTTTTCGTAACATATTTGTTTGGATTTTGTACCTATATGTTTGGGAAATAAACCATAATCAAAATATTATAGCTTTTGGCTGCTACCCTATTTTTAGATTGTTTCCTTATGTAGAGAAATACTTCAACAACTTCTTTACTTTTAGACTTTTTAGTCCTTAGAATTTTCCTAGGAATTCTATCTAGAATAGAATAGATAACTTTAAACTTTTTAGAAGCCGGAGTATCCTTTAGCTTTAGTCTAGGAATAATATCTTTAGAAACTGTTGACTTTTTAGTACTAGACTAGATTATTTTAGACGGTAAGCTTGTTATCTGTAGTAAAAAGTTTAGATAAAATATATTTGCGGTAAATTTGTATCAGCAAACAAACTGGTTTACGTACAACTATCTAGAGTAGTCCGCTAATGGAGTTTAGAAAAGGACTAAAGAGCCAAATTTTTCGAGATACATACGTAAAAATGCCATTAATAATAAAAGCTTTTGCTTGTAAAATAAAGAAGATTTATTTTATATAAAAAAAATATTTTTTATACAGGGAGCATAAAGAATACGAAAACGTTATTTTGCGTAAGAATAAACACTAGGTCGGTGTAGTTATAGTCATTTGAATTTTTTTAAACCTAAAATATAATTTACAGAAACATTCAAATGACTATTCTACCAACACATTTTTTTCTCTTAAAATTTAAGAATTGTCGGCAAAATGATGTAAAATTTGTTTAGAAAAAATAATAAATAAAATACCTACGCGTGTTAATTTTTTTCCTAGATGGGTCAATTCAAAAATTCAACTTTTCTCGCAAATTGCAAAATATTTTTCTTCTTAGCAAAACATTCCTAGTAGGCTCACTATTAAAAAACCTGAACTTGGCATGAGTCTCATAAGCACCAACAGATATATTATCCAACATTAAAATTTCACGGGCCGCGTCTGCGTTCAAAACAAATTATTTATGCTATTCCAATACTAAATAATGTTGACGTGCTAACAGGCAGAGTTACCCAGGCTGTTCGTGCAATATCCCAAGAAGAAATCAGAAATTCCTTCAGATACCTTAGAAAACAATTAGAAAAATTTGTTGAATATGGGGGTGGAGTTTTTGAATTTTAATATATTGATTGTATTGCTTAGTTTATATCATATTCTTTTGAGTTTAATTAATAAATAGCACTTGAATAAAAAGTATTTTGAATTAAATAATTGCTTCATTTAGTCAGGAAATTTACAAACATATCCATGGGTGTCATTATTGTAAATATGTAGAAACTAGTACTCTGGTTAAATATGTGAGAGAGAATAGTGGGAAACTTTTTTTAGGATTGACATTTTTGCGTATCTTGCCTAATTTGGTGTATTTGTCCTACCATCCGCGAACATACTGTATACTCTTAAGTTGATAAAGCACTTCTATTTTTTTTTGTTTTTGTTGTTGTTGTTTTGGTGCCTCATGAAAACCATTTTGTATGTTCAAAATTCAAGGCTACAAATCGAGAGGACAAAAATAAAATAACCAACCTAAACAAAAACCACAAGAAAGAATTAGGAGATATAAATACTAATTTGTGGTCTTACCGATACATTGAAAAATTTTAAAAAAGATTTATACAATAAAAAATAAATTCACATCCCGTATTAGAGCCAGAACATAATAATGTTAGCTGTAAGAGCGTAATACACAAAATATATTTTTTGTAAAATAAATCCCGTTTGATTTAAATAAAAATTACTGTAAAACACAGTTTCATTTTTTTATCAAGTAGCAAATTTTCCAGTTATCACGGCTAAGAGACAAGTTGACAGATAGACAGACATATTAATAGAAATGGAAAACCATGGTTTTCGTGCTCTACACTCCCCTATATGTGAAGACCTGAATAAATCTCGAAAGGTGATTTTTTCAGGAATGCAATACTTCCTATAGAGAGGGAAGTAAAAATGGTATAGCGCCTTCTATTATGTGGTGAAAGTCATAAATGAAGCCAATTGTTTCAGAACAACGACAAATTTAAATAATACATTTAATATATTAACTTTCCCGACCAGAATGTCATCCAATGTTGAAATCGAAGTTTTGTTAGCAGGTTTTGGTAGATCTGGATACATGAAAACCAGAGCGAAGGGCCAAGGAGGTTGCGCCAGATTTTGGAGAGCCGAGAAACGATTTCGATTTAGCATACGTCACATGGTCAAGTCCCAGTGGTTTTATTGGGCAGTAATCGTGCTTGTGTTTTTCAATACGTTTTCTGTGGCCGTGGAGCATCATGGACAACCAGAATGGCTAGAAGATTTTTTATGTAAGAAAAAATGAAATAGGTTGTTATCCTAAAATGGGTTTTATCTGTTGATACCGCACGAGCATATTAGGCTCTTATTTTTAGAATATTCGCCAATAGTTTCAAATATAGGGTTTTTTTTGGATTTTGGTCATAATACTCTAATTAAATGTCAATATTTAAAGGAGCGATTTTTGGGTCCATTTTAAAAAGAAAACTTCATATGAATATATGTCCTAAACGTCTTAACTTTTGAGATACAGGGTGGTAAAATTTTCAAAAATAAATAGTTTTGTATTAATATCTGTAATACCACTTTAGATATTTTAATTAAATTTGGCACACATGTACTATGCATCAAGAGGCATTATTTAGTGTACCACAATTTTTTTATTTCCACCAGTGGCGTTCGTACGGAATTTCACCTGCCTATTTTGGCAGACATTGATGGTACGCCACTGATTTCTCGTAAAATTAAAATTATTCTTGAAATACCCAATCATTTCTAAGCAAATTCGATCTCTTGAATTTTTTCAATCCGATGTACGGTTTTCGCTTAAAAAAATAAAAACCTTTTCTCTGCATGATCATAACAATATCGTTAATATGACAATATAACCATGCAGAGAAATAGATTTTATTTTTTAGATCAAATTTGCTTAGAAATGAATAAGGAAGTTAATTTTTGAGATCCTTATTCATTTCTGAGCAAATTTGATCTAAAAAATAAAATCTATTTCTCTGCATGGTGATATTGTCATATTAACGATATTGTTATGATCATGCAGAGAAAAGGTTTTTATTTTTTTAAGCGAAAACCGTGCATCGGATTGAATAAATTCAAGAGATCAAATTTGCTTAGAAGTGATTGCAGATTTCAGAAATCAGTGGCGTACCATCAATGTCTGCCAAAATAGGCAGGTTAAATTCCGTACGAACGCCACTGGTGGAAATAAAAAAAATTGTGGTACACTAAATAATGCCTCTTGATGCATAGTACATGTGTGCCAAATTTAATTAAAATATCTAAAGCGGTATTACAGATGTTAATAAAAAACTATTTATTTTTGAAAACTTTACCACCCTACATCTCAAAAGTTAAGACGTTTAGGACATACGTCCATATGGACCCAAAAATCGCCCCCTTAATTATTGAAATTGAATTAGAAAACACCCTGTATAATAGCATACGTAATATAATCACGTGTCATGTACCATTTTGAATTGTTACGTAACATTGTGAGTCACCGGTGACTCACACGGAAGTTAAAATGTACGACACAGTACCGTAATTTTGATGCGTCTCATTGACGTGAAATTGTGACTCATTTGTTACGTGCCACCGTTCTGTCTCGATTACTCATTCATCGCATTGTATTTCAAAATATTAAAATAAGAGCTGTAAAGTCAATTTTACTAATTTAAAATGAAGTAATGTCACCCAAACTCATGTTGCCTTATTTTTCTTCAATTCTTGGTATGTTTTCGTAATTCACTTCACCATTCTGTATTTCATCTTATTTTACTATACTTCGCACGAGAAATATCAAAAATTTGGAACAAAATGTACAGGGTGTCCAATTTTCGACACTTTTGCATGGTACCTATCTCGGTTATCTCTAAAGATAGAGAGCTGCGTTTATCGCAGTGCCATGCTATTTTTCGTGAAACGTATGAAGCTACAGACAGAAACTTCATAGCCTCCTTCGTTTCTGAGATAAGGGACGATTTTGAAAATGTGTCATTTTCAAGCACTCCTCGTATCTCAGTTGCCTTTTAACTTATCGGTAAGGTAAAAACTGGTTATTATATATTTTGCGTGGAATCCAGTGGTGTAGTCAATTTTTTCTAGAAGGAACGAATTTGAATATAAAAACCAATTGTTTTCATTCGATTGCTTTGTTCACAATCTTTACAAAAATTTGTAATTATTGCTATATATCTTTTGGAATACCTTTCGAATTTTACAATTAAAAAAAAAGAGTATAATATTTCATAGTAGGCCTTGATATAATGATTTCAAGCAAATGAATAGACATTTAACTTGCATTGAGATTTATTTTTAAAATTTTGAATCCCACTAAGATAACTGAACTAAATTTTAAATAAAAAAAATTCACTGTTCCAAACAAATTTAGATAAACAGAGAAACATTTGCTTTTTAGTAAATTTAAAATGTAAATGTAGAAAATCTTTGTTTATATTTTATAAATCACAAAAGTTGCTCAAAATTGTTACCGTTTTCTCTAACACAAAACTCGCACATTTTACTTATTCGTCGTATGGCATTTAAAAGTATGATCGATCGTCCCTGCAAATTTTCAAATTCGGTGTAGTGGCTTCACGCAGTTCTTCTATAGTGCGATGTTGAGACTTGTAAACTTTATTTTGTAAATAACCCCACAAAAAAAAGTCAAGGACGGAAAGATCGGGTGATCGTGGTGGCCATCATCCAGGTCCGTTGGTTCCTATCCATTTTTCAGGAAAATTATTTTTGAAAAAAGGGCGTATTATTCCGGCATTATGGGCAGGCGCCCCGTCCTGTTGAAAATATATATTATTTAAGTAAGCCAAGAGAATACCATCTAGCAATTCAGGTACAACATCTTGCAATATACCCAGGTAACGACTTGCTGAGAGACTTCCCTCATAAATTCTATAAGTTAGTTGCCATCCCAAAATAAAACAAGCAAGGCTGAAACCGAATCTTCGCTGCTGCTCCCGCTTAAAGTAAAGATGATGGTTTTCTTGATACCAATGTCTGGTATTGTGTCTATTGAAAATACTGGAGCTTGTGAAATATGCCTTATCGAACAATATCAAAAATGTTCCAAAATTTACATTGGCTTGAGTTTGCTGCAAAAATCAATTTCAAAAAATGAAACGACGTTCAGCATCCCCAGGATGTAAATGCTGAACGATTTGGCATTTACATAGTCTAAATTTATATTTGTATAATTTAGTTTGCGCTCGAGCCTTGTTCACTCCAACTTCTTTCTCAATAGCTCCACACGAAGTAGAAGGAGTTGCTTCTACACAGCCTAAAACGTTAACCTCGTCGATTTCTCGATTTTCCTTATTACATGATTTTCGCTTTGGCTGCATAAACGCACCATAATTAACTAAATATTTTTTAATTCTAGAAAATATATTGGGGAAAGGTTGCCCTCCATCTGGATATCTAGAATGAATATAGAACAAAAAGTCAAAGACAAATTTATAATGGATATAAAATCGTACTACCTTATAGTTCGGCGGCATCATGCGAATTCTCATTCGATTCAGTATTGCAAACTTTTCAAAGTTCCGATAAACTCTCATTCCAGCCATTTTTTTAAAATGATCTCTTACAAATTTTGGCGAGGGGTCTGCAATGAAGGGAAACTATTATATTCATTTATTTGAAATCATTATATCACGGTCTAGTATGAAATATTATACCCTTTTTTTAATTGTAAAATTCGGAAGTTATTCCAAAAGATATATACCAACAATTATATATTTTTTAAAAACTCTTTTTAATCGCCCTGAATCTCTGAAAGGAAGGATACTATGAAAATTCTGTTTACAGCACCATACGCTTCACGAGAAAGTAGCACAGCATCGTGAAAACCGTAGCTCTCTATCTTTCAAGATAACCGAGATATCTTGCAAAATTTTCGAAAACTGGGTATTATATATGTTTCCGTTAAATGATTGTGACGGTACTTGTTTAGAATTTCCGTACTCGGGGCTCGTGCGTGGTTTTGTCCATTAGAGCTTATACTGTAATAAGTCACTTATTTCTCCAGCTTTTAATCAATATAAGTTAGTCAGACTGGAAGAAAGACGCAAATTACACCTTACTTGTTTTATGCATAAAGTAATTTTAACTAAGAAACCAGATTATCTATTTAATAGAATTCAATATAGAAAAAATATTCATAATTTAAATGCAAGAAATCAGAATAATATTGAAATACCTGTTCATCAAACTGAGAAATATAAAACATCATTTAAATATACTTGTCCCATAATCTATAATAATATACCTAATGATCTCAAAAAATTAAGTTATTTAAATTTTAAATATAACCTTAAAAAATATTTACGTGGGGTAGGATTGGAAGAATGATTAATTTTAATCAAAGTCTCTACCCATTTGTGCCAACTAGTATGTTTCCGTCATTTTTAATTCCTTTAGCTATTACAGTTTTTTAATGTTATTATACTTGTTATTACAATTCTTTATTATTATTATACTTGTTATTTTTCTTTGGCACAAATAAATGTATTTATTATTATTATTACTATTATTATTATTATTATTACTGAACTAGTAAAGTAATTTGCTACTATTTTGAGTGTTACTCACGTTTGGATGTATTGAGAATGTTCTTTTATTTGAAATATATATTTATCAATTTGTTTTTGTTTTCAGATTATGCCGAATTCGTATTCCTAGGTCTCTTCATGTCAGAAATGTTTATAAAAATGTACGCTCTTGGGCCTAGAATATATTTTGAATCAGCATTTAACAGGTTCGACTGCATAGTTATTATGGGGTCGATTTTTGAGGTCATATGGACTGAGGTCAAAGGTGGATCTTTCGGGTTGTCTGTACTAAGAGCCTTAAGGCTATTAAGAATATTTAAGGTAAGCCAACCTCTTACTAATATTGTAAATGGATAATTCCTTTAAATTTTTGACATTATAGTCCAAATAACATTAGGTATAACTTAACTAACTTTATAATTTCACTAATATATCAGACTTTCTGGGTATAAGCTTAAGCTTTAGTTACGCTCCTTTGTTAATAAGCAACATTTACATTCTTGTTGGCGGCCTTTAAACTAAACCTAAAATCGCCAGAATTTGCAATAAAAAAAATTTCATATTTCTTGAAGAAAAATATTTTTAATAGAATTCTTGTCAACTTTAAAAAAAAAACATTGTTTCCCTATAGCTGTGGGATGAACCTCATCCGAGATACCTCACATTCCTATCGGGATACTCTGTATGTGATACAATCTAAACGGATGAACCAAAAACCTTGAAAACTTGTCATAGTATTTAGAGTGAAGAACCCTTTAAAATGAGGTGCCACATGACCTACGTTGGCATTTAAAAAAGTTGTAAATGGTATTTATTAACAGAGGAGCGTAACTAAAGCTTAAACTTTAACTCAGAAGGTCTGCATATATTAGTGGAATTATGTATTCACTATGCAGCAATTTAATCCATTGAAGCTCAATTTGTTTAATACAGTAGTGTAAACTGATTGCCAATTTTGTAATCAATAATGAAATGATTAAACTACCGTTATTATTGAAATTTCTTACAACCTTATGTTACTTAAGTTGTACCCATTGTTGTCGCTTATCTATTTTCAGTTTGTATATTATAACTGTTTAGCTTTTTGAAAAAAAAAAAAGATTTAAAGAAAAATGTGTAATGACTCAATTTTTTTTCAATTTGTAGGTGACGAAATACTGGTCGTCGCTCCGAAACTTAGTTATCTCACTGCTCAACTCGATGCGATCCATCATATCTCTGTTGTTCCTTCTGTTCCTGTTCATTCTTATTTTTGCACTTTTGGGTATGCAACTTTTTGGGGGACAATTCAATTTTGACAGCGGAACACCTCCTGCAAATTTCAACACATTTCCAATTGCTTTATTAACTGTATTTCAGGTGAGTAAAACCCCTATAATAATTTTATAATTTATTTTCTAAATTATTATGTATGGTGTGTGACACAAAAAACAAATGGAACGATGGAACGCGCGCTGATGCACTTTACGCACTTGATGCCAATGTCTTTAATTTATCGCCTCCTAGAAAACGATATTTGGCCTACCATTATCTATCAGAACCCGCTTGTCTAACCCGGCACCCCTTGATACGCGTCGATCACGCAGTTTTGTTGCTGCATCTGTTCGGCGCTTTAACTTTAAGACATGTTGTTTAAGTGGTAATAACATATTTCTTCTGCTTCTTCCTCTGCAACACAATAAGAATAAAAATTTTGACACAACCATATCTACATAGTAATTTAAAAATTTTCTGATTTGAATGCCAATCAAAGAAGGTAACTCATTTTTTTTAATATTTGATCATCTTACATTTTTTTAGATTTTAACTGGTGAAGACTGGAATGAAGTAATGTACAACGGAATAAGAGCAACCGGAGGGCCCGGCAAAGGAGGCATGGTATATTCTCTTTATTTTATCATTCTCATGTTGTTTGGTAACTATACACTCTTGAACGTCTTCTTGGCTATCGCCGTCGACAACTTGGCAAATGCACAAGAACTCACGGCTGCCGAGGAGGAACAGGCTGAAGAGAATAAGGTAAGCTTTGGATTAATTGATTAAAAAATTACACATCCAACTGAGGGATAGCGTAGTCTAAACCTACAGAAGTTGTATCTCCATGTGTAGTACCTTTTACACAATTACGAAATATGTATCATATTCAGCGTAATTGTGAAGGGCATTGAGAAAATGGGTATCATAGTTGCAACTATAACAAATTTTTATATTGAAAGCCCAACTAACCTTATTTATGAAAAAATAATCAGAAACGCTCATCTTTCAGGAGAAACAAGCGTTGGAACTAGAAAAAGAAATGGAAGCACTTCAAATGGAATCAAGCAATCCGAGACTAGAAGTAAGTCCTCCAAGTCCTACAAGTAGTCGCAGAAAAAAGAAGGAAGAAAAACCGGAGGAAGAGGAAGAGATTGTTGGGCCAAAACCGATGCTGCCATATTCAAGCATGTTTATATTATCATCTACCAATCCGTAAGTATACAGGAAAAATTCATTCAATTTTAAAATTTTTGCTGCGTTATGTAGGCGACAAATTTACAACTACTTTTATAATAAAATACGGATATGTGATGGAAAAAATTGTTACAAGCAAGTTAAAAATAGCCCAGCCATCTTACAAAATATTTTTATGTAATTGTGTAATTTTCTTGTAAAAAGATAATATTTAATAAGTAAACCAATCAAGCAAAATTTACAAAAACTCATTAAACCATTCGTGAAAATATTTAGGTTTATTTTAACTGGTTCTTATATGAAATATTTATACATCGGTTTTTTCGTATTCCCACAAAGTCCTTCAGAACTTGCCTTTTTGGTCAGAACGCGGGGCGTCGTCAGTGCTTGTACGATCACATTTAATCCACGCTTTAACTGTTATGAAGGGGCTGAGCTTTTATCCCTGTAGGGGATATGGAAATATTTTGTAACAGCTATTATACTAATTTTAGTTTTTTCCTTTATTTACAATATGTAAAAGTTTATAAGCTTTAACCACTGTAAAATACAAACTACTTAATGCACTGTCTTGGAATTTTAAATGTATACTAACGAAGAATGCGGCTTCGTAAACACGTGTTAATATTACGTTAAACTGTGCACTCTGTGGGTCAGGATTGAAACTTTTACACCATCCTTTACATCTAGAATTTATATATTTATGCAATTTAGTCTATTTTTTAAATCATTTTCATCATCATTTATTGTACTTTATTGTATTTTGTAGCATTCGACGTGGTGCTCATTGGGTGGTTAATCTGCAGTACTTCGATTTTTTCATCATGGTGGTTATCTGCATGAGTTCGGCTGCTCTGGCGGCAGAGGATCCCGTAGATGAGGAATCGTTAAGGAACCATATCCTGGATAAGTTCGATTATGCCTTTACAGGAGTGTTTGCGGTTGAAATGTTCCTGAAAGTAATCGACTTAGGAGTTGTATTACATCCAGGATCTTATCTTAGAGAATTCTGGAATGTTATGGATGCTGTGGTAGTTGTCTGTGCCTTGGTATCAATGGCATTTGACTTTATGTAAGTAAAACGGGTAACAGCTATCAAAAAATTCGAGGAATTCCTACTCTATAAAAATAATATAATATTTACTCTTTTATTTTAGCCCAATCAAAATGTATTTTTTAAAATTTTAATTCATTGTATTCTAAATAATATACCTAGGTTTTATTTCCAAGTTGATTTGAATCAAAATGAAATGGCAAAAATTCAAAAACGCACTTTCGAACCGTTCTAGAACAGTTCTAAATTTCAACCAAAACAAAGCTATTACGTGGATAATATGAGTAAAAATTAAACTTTATTTTGTATAACTAAACATAGTGCGTCCCAAAAGTTGTACCCATATGGATCTTTTTATTATTGAAACAATCTGCCAATCGTGATATGTGGTACAGGAGCTTTTCTTGGACAGAGGAGGTACCACCAAACGTACCCAGTTAAAGAGTTAGTGGATGTTTTCACCTCTGAGTGCATTACTCGGTTTTCCTTTCCTTGTTATTCCCCCATTCTATTTTTTCTTCTCTTTTCTTCCTTTGTCATGTCTAATCGTTCTCTCTATCTTCTAACTGCTGATCTCTGTAAAAAATAATTTCAAATATGGTGACGGTACCTCTAAGGGTCCATGGTTAAATTTAATTCGTCAGAAAAATGTTTTTCCATTGTAGTTACGCCAATTTTATGGAAAAAATGAATAACTCCAATCTTCCAACTAAAAATCAGTTTTATAATTAGTTGCGCGAAGCACACATAAGCGATGAATATTATGACAGGGCTAAAGAGGTTTGGCGCGTATTCAATTGTAAGAATTTGGGGGATTATTCCGATTTATAAGTAAAATCGGATGTTCTATTATTGTTGTGTGATGTTTTCGAACAGCTTCGCGATACCTGTTTGAATGTTTATAAACTGGATCCTGCGCAGTTTATACCCCTCCAAGTTTATCTTTTGATTGTATCTTGCACATGTCTAAGGTATAGTTAGAGCTTTTGGCAGATATAGATAAAAACTCCAGAGGTAAACTACTTCACCATTCAGATCTTCGAAAGAGGAATGCACCATCAAAGAGTTTGATTAGTCTAATAACCTTTGCGGACATCGTATTGCATGTACTGGCTTAATTCTAAGCTAGACTCTGTCCATCACCTCCTCCAATCATGCAAGCCTCAACATTCTCATTCTGACTGAAACCCAAATCTGCCCTAAATCTTCAACTAATTTTTTTTCAGGTTATAAACTTCTATTATTCTTATCTCTTCATGGTGGTGGTCTCTACGTTCGAAACATCCTTGCGTGCACCCAGACTCTACAACCTGGAATCTTGCAAGCACGATATCCTTTGGCTTATCCTTAAGTCTTCCACCTAATTTATCTGTTGCATACAGGAACCCTGAATGCCTTCCAGTTTTAGCTAGCTTCTCTGACTACTAATCCATCTTCTCTGGCATTCGCTGACGGCCTACCTTATCTTGGTCTTTTCCTCAAAATCTCAGACTAATTAAATCGGTTATTCAGACAGGAAATTATACGTTAAGAAACGTTAAACAAACCCATTAGCTACATCAATCAGTCGCGCACCTCCAAGTAGCAACCCAATGGCTTGATTTGCTTCGTCTTCAGTTAAATGACGCATCTTCATATTGTAATACATAGAATAATCACAGTTATTTCAGGAACCACTAAGTAACGGTAATAAAGTTGTAGCACCGCGGCCTTTAAGCATTTACTTAAAGGGGATAGCGCATGCTAAATAAAGGAAGGAAAGTAAAATTTTAAAATATTTAAAAGGGGTTATATTTGAAAAGATAAATAAATAAAGAGAATTCTCAAGAATTAAAAATTTGACACCACGAAGGGAAATGTTTTAAATAAATTAATTATTCACGATTAGAGAGCCTTTATTAAATATAGTTAGTAAAGCCTTAGTCACACAAAGAAAACGTGAAGTTCTATCAGAAAAATAATTGATTTGAAATTATTTAAATAAATAAGTGGCCAGTTTATTTTAGGAAGTGCTTTAATTAATCCATCAAATAATTTTTCAAGCTAACTTACTTAGCTAGAATAACCAACACATTAATTTCAAAATTAATTGAGATCACTGAATTGAATCCATTTAATTTCACCAAGAAGAATAAAAACTTTTCGAATTGACCGAACATTCTAAAAGGCAGAATAAAACTAAACCCTCTGTACTGCTATTCTAAATGGTGAAATTTATTCTCTCTTAACAAAGAAAATATTTTTAATTACCCTAGCAAGATAAAGAAATCTGTGCTTTGTCTTTTCTGATTGGCCTACAGAAGATGCGCCCCGTGACGAACTTACAGAAATATCGACCCTGCTGCCGTGTATCTCACTATTGCGAAAGATTGTACAATAGTATGGCCTAGATAATTTTATAGCTTGGTTGTGAATGTGTTAGGAACACCTGTGCCCATAAAACTGTTAGAAACGGTGGCAACGGCGCCCCCTTTATAATAAAAAGTAATAAAAGCTTGATGATTCACGCAATTTCCTTTGTTTGGTTGAAAAACAAGGCTAACCACGCGTCAAGTTTTTCTTGTCACCGCCAGCTGTATTCCTAGGTTACCGCAAAAAGGCCAATTAGATAACGTAAAGAGAGGTAATATTCAGTGGTGGGTGTTACAAAATTCCACATTATTTATTTTTATCGATAAATTGTCTTTGGTACAATTTGAAATATGTATAAGAAGATCAGGGAACGCAAAGCAAGCAATTTTTTTCCTTTGGTACATTTTTTCCTCAGAGAAACCACAATATATCCTTAAGTTATTTCGATCAGCCTATTTAAAACTAGAAGTCAATAATTGTGACTTTAAAACAAAATTCAGAGATAAAGCCAGTTGGAAGCTTCTGGCTGATGCCAGATATTTTCTGATAATGATTAATAATTTGTGTCCTCTTTACTTTTCAGGGGCGGAGGCGGCGCAGCAGGCGCCAACCTCTCAACAATGAAGTCGCTCCGAGTGCTCCGAGTGCTAAGACCTTTAAAAACAATTAAGCGAGTGCCGAAACTAAAAGCGGTATTCGACTGTTTAGTGAATTCTTTAAAAAATGTGATAAACATTCTTATCGTGTACATATTGTTCCAATTTATTTTTGCTGTGATCGCAGTACAACTTTTCAACGGGAAGTTTTATTTTTGTTCAGATGAAAGTAAAAATACAAGAGAAACGTGTCGGTAAGTACAACTTAAGGTATACGTAAATTAGTAAGGACTTAGGTCGATGACCATTTGGGAAACCAGTAAATATCATACGTTCGTATTACAGTACAAGTTTAGTCGGTTTTGTTGCCATAGATTTTGATATTAACAGTTATTAAAAAATGTTAATAAAACTAGTTTTTCCAAGAACAATATTTATGAATATTCACTTTTTATTTTCTCGTTGTTCTAAATCAATATTTGAACCAAAATATAAAAGCAAAAGTAGCCTAAACACATATTAAATTTTTCTTCAGTACTGGCACAAGTCAAATATTATTTGAATGAAAAAATTAATAAAATATAATAATAAATACTGTTCCTTGATATTAAAATTACAGCACAGTAAATTATTTTTAAATTTGCTATGTGGAATTGCATATTTTTAGTCTAGTTGTTGTAGCTGTAGATTCATATTCTAGTGAAAAAAATGATACCTATATTTATTTTTGAGACTAAACTTAAAAATACTTTAAGTGGCACCACATTTGCATTGCCGAATTAAACCAATTTTAGCGTTTTTTAAATTGGAATTTTTAGTAAAATTTTACTTCATAATATAACCACATAATGTTATTTGGCCACCCCAAAAACTCTCATGTTCCAAGTTGAAATACAAAGCGCAATAAGAAATATGGTTTTTTATTGCAAAAATCGTTTAAGGCAGTCTTTAGAAACCCAAACAAGTTATTTTAATGAAAATTACTTCAATAATTTATCTAGAATTTTTTTTTTGCTTTTCGGTATAATTTATAACACTTTAAAAAGCAGGAGTCCAGCAAAAATAACGTAAAGCTTAACCTAAATTCGAACGGGTTCGTTTTTCTCGGAAATAGTCAGAAGGGGAGCTATCGAATTTATTGGGTTCACAAAGAAATAGTGCAACAAGCTTCGGTAAAAAATACAAATATACTGGATGTATAGTTTCGGAGTTATTTACCGTCAAAGTCGATATTTGCGCGATTTCCGTTAAAATCGGGAACAGGTCGCAAAAGTGAATTAAATCGATTTAAATCGAAGGTTGTAGAAGACCCGGAGCTTCAGAACCCTATTGAAACTGGTGAGGACCAGAAAACGGCAATTAATTTTTTTAATTTTGTTAGATCACAAAATGCCATTTGTATACCATTCTTTGGTACCTAAAAACTCAAAAACGAAACGTCGTATATAGGAGTATTTGTTTTAAAAAAATGGACAAAATTATCTACAGGATTATTTTATTAAAAATTTATATAAAAATACTGTAGGGCAATAAATTACCTCTATTTTACAATGTCTCAAATACTGCAAATTCGCAGTTGAATTTAGAAAATAAATGAAACTTGAAATTAGAAACTAAGTCAAAAATCAAAGTTAAAACTAAAGTTAACCTAAGAAAAGACTTAACACAATATAGTAAACTAATGCACTATTCTAATAGGTATCTGAATCTGTTTCTTGATCTTCCATATCTATTTCCATTTCCGTTCCATCTTCACTTTTGTTACCTTCGGTGTTCTGGAATTGGAGTGGACTCTTTGCGACCATTAGACAAAAAAGTGGAAAAATATGGAAATACTATCTTTAGAATTTCTTAGAAGATAGTCCAAGCTTTCTATCTGTGTATCATTTTCAGCCGGGCAATGGCGGGCAGATAAACAAAAAGACAGATTTGAAAAATAGTATTTCTTTAATCAATAAGGATCTTTTAAATATTTCAAAAACTATAACTAATCATGGATTAAAAATAAATGAAAATAAAACTAACTTAATTTTAACTGGTCCTAAAACACTAATCACTAAAATAAAAAATAATTCTGATTTCAAAATTGCTCTTAACAATAATTTTAAGATAACTTCAATCGAATATAGTAAAGATCTTGGAGTAATTTTTGATCAGTATCTAAATTTTAATGAACATATAAAAATATAATTAAAAAAGCATACTACAAACTAAGAATTTTATATAATTTTAAGGACTACTTAAATACCGATACTAAACTTAGGCTGGTTGATTCAATTATTCTAAGTGGTTTAGATTATTGTGATATAATTTATCACAAAAATATCAGTAACGAAGATAAACAGGAATTACAAATTCTTCAAAATAACTGTGTTCGTTTTTCAATAGGACTAAAAAAATATGATCACGTATCAGCTACCTTTAACAAACATAATATAATTAAATTAGAAAAAAGACGCGAAATCCACTTATCCTGTTTTATATATAAAATAATTGTAACTCAGAAACCTAGATATTTATTTGAAAAAATTGAATTCAGGAATAATATTCATAATGTTAATACTAGAAATCAGAACACAATAGAAATACCTAAACATCATACTGAAAAATATAAGTCTTCGTTTAAATATACATCTTCTGTAATTTTTAATACTATTCATCCTAGTCTAAGGGGCTTAAGCTATATAACTTTTAAAAATAATATAAAAAATTATTTAGTAGGGGTAGGATTGGAAGAATTATTTCTTATAAATCAAAATCCTACCCATTTGTGCCCACTAGTATGCTACTGTCATTTTTTGGTTTTCTTTTTTACTTTTATCAATTTTATATTTATATTTTACATTGTTTTTATTGGCATAAATAAACATCTTTATTATTATTGTTTAGGAACTATTTAGTTCATAAAGCATATCTGCAGGGTAACCTTCGTGGTTTGTCGAAGGTTAGCAAAAGTTACGTTTAAGGCATTCCTGTTTTTCCTTAGGTGCGGTTCATTGGGGTTTTAAATTGAAATAATTGTAAGCCTGAGTTTACATACAAGTGGGAATTTATTTATAAAGTTTATTATGGTATAATGTTCAACGGCAGTTAATTTTCATAATATGAATTATTTACAAAATGCAAAAGTAGTCAACAAATTTATATAAACAGTACAAGAGTAACCCCGATCGGCTATTCACTAGAACAGCTTTGTAAATCCCATGATTTCGTGTTGTCACGAGCCACTCAATACATACTTTATACAAATCCTACTCTTACCGTTTTACTACAATAAAAGATTGTACAATAAATACAAAGGGGGAAATCAAACACTAAGTTTCACTATTAACAGATTCACAACAGTGTGTTATGGCAAAGAGAAAAAGTTAAATACTATATCATGAAAGGTGTAAATACTTTTAAAGTTTGTCTACTTTCGTAGCAGAAGAAAACATAATATCAATTTACTCAAATTTCAAATGATCAAATTACACTAGTCATTTATTTGGTTTGTCAGCAAATTAAAACGGGATAACTGCTACGTTTCCATACAGCGAAAACGTCGTAGCAGGGTTGAGAACTACCAAAGTTAATTCAGAAAGATCCTACCTGACTCTATCGGGTCGTTTGTAGTTACAAATTATTCACAGCACTGAATTTAGCGCGAAAGCGTGGATAAAACACAAGGTTGACGTAATTACAACCACAATAACATTTCTGCAAGAGTTTACAGTATTCATTGTATCGAAATACAAAGTTTCAAGGCAGTTTTTCTGCTCAAGAAATTAAAAAGCGAAAGATATTTCAATGACGATCAAAATTCATCTTTGAACGCGTTGTTTACGGTGTACTTGACAATCGTAAGTTTCGATCGAGAGTGTCGGTGTCGGCGTACCGTTCAACGTTTGAACGCGCGCGAAAAGGTTTTAATTGGCTGATCGCCCTTTGGAGAAAGCAGCGAGCCCAGTCAATTAGTGAGAGATGCGTTTGAAATAAAGAATTAACATTTTGTTGAGTGACTATCTCGCATTCTTGACTGTCTGCGTGAAGTAAATTTTCGAGAATGTCTATTTATAGACGCTTTGGATGAACGTTTGGTGTAAAGATTTTATACAAATAATAAATTAAATCATGATTCAAGAAATGAAATATTTTGTATTTTAATAAAACAGACAGTGTTGGAGTAGTTCTCCAACATACTGCCCCGCGTTGAAGCGTCATAGCTTCAAAAACAAGAAGAAAAAATACTATAATTACAATTTTAATAAGTAAGTTAAACAGTGGAATCAGCTGCTGACGTGTCAACCACCCAGCAACGAAACCGGGCCATGTCCAGTGTGGAATCATGGTCCGAAGGGATGGTGCACTACCACCGGAAGAGAAGGCATCTGTTATTTATACACCGGGATGCAACCAGTGTTGGGGCGCAAGAGCCATAGTGGCAGTAAAGAAAGGAAAAACAAAAATTTAGGTGTTGCTGCCGGTATTTCCACTGGCAGCTGACTCCATCGGTAGCGGGCAAATTTTTGCTATGGAACGAGAGTATGTTCCCTCTGCTGTTTTCAGCATAACCATTCTAACCTTTCCATCAGGTCCACAAATAGTATTTACGACTCTTGCTAAAGGCCATTTCAACGGGTGAGTAGTATCATTTTCTTTTAATAAGACGATATCATTGAGTTTAATATTCTCAAATGGGAGAAGCCATTTTGGCCGATTTTGTAATTGATTCAAATATTCTGTAGACCAACGCTTCCAGAACAATTGTTGTATTTGAGTACATCTACTCCAAAATGAAAGTCGGTTTTCGTTTTGTTTAGTAATGTCCCGCTCAGGGAACGCCATGAGGCTGGTACCAATCAAAAAATGTCCAGGGGTTAGACTTTGTAAGTCTGAAGGGTCATTAGATAAAGGACATAAAGGACGAGAATTTAGAATAGCTTCTATTTGAGTTAGTACAGTACTAAGCTCTTCATAAGTGAGATGAGCATTACCAATAAGTCGTAACATATGAAATTTTGCGCTTTTAATTGCGGCTTCCCAAATTCCTCCCCAATGAGGAGATTTAGGTGGAATGAATTTCCAAATCGTTTGATTACACGTTAAAAAGTCATGAATTGAGTCAATATTGGTTTGCTTTTGAAAGAATTGATAAAGATCATATAATTGATTTTTTGCACCTTGGAAATTTGTGCCATTGTCTGAATAAATTACAGACGGGTTGCCTCGTCGGGCAATAAAGCGTTTAAGACAAGCAATGAATGCTTCAGTCGAGAGACTTGAGACGAGTTCTATGTGAACTGCCTTTGTAACCATACATACAAAGATCGAAATATAACATTTTGTTAGAGGAGCCTTTCTGAGGCGAGATGATTTGATGAGAAATGGTCCACCAAAGTCAACTCCAACTTTTTGGAAGGGACGAGATATTTGGACACGATCTTTAGGAAGATCGGCCATAAGTTGCTGAGCAGGTTCAGCGCGAAAGCGATAACATTTAATACAATTGCGAATAATCTTTTTGATTTCTTTTAGGCCATTTAACGGCCAACAACGTAAGCGAAAATTTGACAAAACAGTTTGAGCTCCAGCATGACCCAACCGTTTATGTTCTTGCGAGAGCATCATAGTAACTACATTATTATGAGCTGGTAATAAAATGGGGTGTTTATGTTCAAAGGGAATATCTGCGTTTTCTAAACGTCCTCCTACGCGTAGAAGGCCGTCAGCTTCACAAAAAAATGGTTTAAATGATAAAAGATTTTTGTTTGACAAAAGTTTATTATTTTTCAATTCCAAAATTTCTTTGGAAAAGTGTTTGGCTTGCAAAGCCTTGACAACAGTAAGGAAAGAGGTATTTAATTCAACATTGGACAAAGGTCCAGAGTTTCTTGTAACATTGGGTTTTGCATTATTTGCAAAGCGAAGACAATATGTGATAACTCTATGTAATTTGGAGAATTTTGAGAATTTTCCAAATACAGTGTTCCAAAATTCAATTTCGTCAGCAGAAATATGCAGTGACAAGGGGGAAATTTTTCTTTCTTCAGAAAGCATTGCTTTATAGACCTTTTCATTTGAACTATATGTTTCAATGTTATGAGTCACGGGTGAAAAATCAAAGTTTTCAGTTTGAGACAAAATGTCTGGTCCATTGAACCAAAGGGGGCAATTCAATAATTGCTGTGGTAAGCAACCACGAGAGGGCAAATCAGCGGGATTATTTTTTGTATCAATGTGTCTCCAAGTGCATTTTGACGTAAGCTCTTGAATTTGTGACACTCGATTTGAAATAAAGACAGACCATCTGGATGCATGAGATTGTATCCAGCAGAGAGCTATCATGGAATCAGTCCATAAGTGAGTAGAATCTATTTGTAAATGATTTTCATGAATTTCTTGTACATTTTTAATTAACTGAGATAAGAGAAGCATTGCGCTTAACTCTAGTCTTGGGAGAGATATGGTTTTTAAGGGAGCAACTCTAGATTTAGAAGTTACTAGACTTGATGAAACTGTTCCATCTTCATACAAGGTTCGAAAGTACACACAAGCAGCATAAGCTGACATACTTGCATCTGCAAACCCATGTAGTTGCGTCTTACGCTTAGGTTTGTTAAGAAATAAATTTCGAGGGATTCTAATTTGATTTAAATTTACAATGTTGGAAATAAAATTATTCCAAAGAGAGCGAATATGAGGATCAGTAATTTCTATGTCCCAACCTATTTTGAGGAGCCATAGTTTTTGCATGATTAGTTTGCCGAGTACAATGACACACGAAACTAATCCAAGGGGGTCGTACATTTGAGCAATAATGGAGAGAATAGCACGTTTGGTTACACAAGTGGTGTTTAACGTTTGAGGGGGAGCGAAAGTAAATATATCAGTAGAAGGGTTCCATTTTAACCCTAAAATGGAACTAGAAGCGTCGCCAATGGGCACATCAACTTCAGGGGGTTGTTTCATTAACAAATTTTCAAGAAAGGTGGGAGAATTGGAGCACCATTTGTGCAAAGTAAAACCATGAGTTTTTAATAAAGAAGTTAATTCATCATAAATTTTTTGTAAATCGTGTTGAGATTCGCATCCATAAATTATGTCATCAACATAAGTATGGTTCAATAAGGCGTCAGAGGCCAGGGGAAATTGTTCAACATTTTTATTAGCAATGTCATTTAAGACACGAGTTGCTAAATAAGGGGCACAGTTCGTACCATACGTAACTGTGGAAAGTTCAATACATTTAATATCTTCACTTGGAGTAGGTCTCCAAAGAATGTTCAATAAAAAACAGTGATCAGGGTTTATCTTTATTTGGCGGTACATTTTCTCAATGTCCGTAGTCAGAACAAAATTAAAACAACGAAAGCGACATAGAATGTCATAAAGGTTAGGCTGCACCTGAAAACCTTTCAAAACAATATCATTTAGTGAAATATTGCTGCTCGTCTTGCAGCTACCATCAAAAACTACTCGAATTTTTGATGTTGCACTATTTTCGCGAAATACTGCATGGTGGGGAATAAAATATTTATTGACAGCTTGATTGCTACAATCTGTCGTTTCAAGAGATAGAGGCACATATTTTGCGTGACCTAGGTCAGTATACTCGTCAATAAATTTTGAGTAATCTTGACGAAGTGAGGGGTTGTTGTTTAGTTTATTTTCAAGATTGAGAAATCTTTTCTTTGCAATATAGAAAGATTCTCCAAGGGTTTTAATTTCATCAGGGGTTTTGAGGGGAAGGTCGACTTGATATCGACCGTCAGGTAAAATTTCAGTCGTGTTGACAAAAATGCGTTCAGCGCTTTCATCGAGAGGAGGGAGAGAAACCTTTTGAGGAAGTTCCTCAATGGTCCAGAATTTTTCAAGAGTATCATTTAGAGTTTGTTGTTCTGCTGCAGTTTGCAGAAACAATGACACCTTTGAGTGTTCGCTGCCTTGCACAGTCGAACAAGAAGTAAAACGAGAAACATTTTTATTATGAGTCAATAAATTTTGCGGAATATTTCCAGCAACTATCCATCCTAGATAAGTTTCTTGGAGTATGGGAAGGTTGTTGCCAAGTTTTATTATACCTTGAAGCAACAGAGTATAGTAGAGCTCTGCTCCGATCAATAACTCAATGTCATGAGAAGTTCCAAAGTCTGGATCAGCTAAGGAAACATTTCTTGGGATATGAAGTCTAGAGGCATTAATATTTACTTGTGGAAGTTGACACGAGATGTTTGGCAAAACAGCACAAGAAAGTCTAAATTTCTGTCTGTAATTGACCTTAGAATGTAACGTTAAATCTATCATTTCATTTGAGGTTGAATTGGTCTGGGAAATTCCAGAAATACTAAGTTGTTTTTTATAAGTGTTTAATTGTAGTTTGTTAACCATTGATTTAGTAATAAATGATATCTGGGAACCGTTGTCCAACAAACATCTAACTGAGATACGAATGCCATTTGCATTGTAGATATATACAGAAGCTGTAGCTAACAGCACATGAGAAGGTTTATTTGTCATTGCAGACAACGATTGTGGAGCGCTTGATTCAATATTCGAATTGTTCGAGTTTGTAGTAGGGCTAGGTTGCCCAGAATTTTTTGCGTGGAAAATTCGTGTACTATTCCCTTGCGAGGTTTCAGCTCTTGCCTGATGCGAAGATTGCTGAGGAGGTAATAAAGATTGAGATTGATTTGTTACATTTGTAACTGGGAAAGTATTTTGAAAGTTTGGTGGAGGAACATTATAGTTCGGGGTAATTATATTTTGTTGTGGTGACAAAATACTTTGTTGATAAGTAGGGGGGTTCACAACTTGAGAATTGGGGGAAGTTGCTTGTTGATACGATGACGTAGTCGCATGTTGAGAGTTGGAAAAATGTAAAAGAGTGTGATGTTTCTGAGAACATATGGAACACACTCGTGTAGATTGACATTGGGAGGTTCTATGACCATCACCCAAGCAATTGAAACAGTAATTTTTTGATTTTATAAATTTGTGCCTTTCGGCCACTTGTAAACCTTTAAATTTCATACAAGAGTAAATTTTGTGCGATTCGTTGCAAAACAAACATTTTTCAGAACGAGAGTTTGTCTGATTGACATGTAGAGATAAATTAGATTTTTTACTTGCAGTGCCATCTAGACTCGCTAGATTTTCAAAGACAGTGCATCTATGATCAAGAAATTTAAAAAAGTCATCAATTTCTGGGATAGTGTTTACTTTCTTTTCACTTTCAAAAGCCTTTTTTGAGACAAAATCCAATTTTCTTTCAAGCAAATGGACAATTATTAGATTCCAAAGTTCTTCAAAAGACAAATTTGAATTTTTTAAAGATTCAACATTGCGTTTGCAATTTGTGACAAAATCTCTTAGAGCATGAGAGCTACCTTTAGAGATGGAGGGAATGTCTAATAAATTCATTAGATGCGTATTTATAATAGTCGTTTTATTTTCATACCGATTTTTTAAAATGGTAAGAGCGGAAGCATAATTTTGATTTGTGACAGCAAGCGTGTCAATAAGTTTTAAGGGTTCATCTTTCAATAAAGATTTAAGGTACATGAACTTTTGTACATCACCTAAAGAGGGGTTATCATCGATTAATGCAGAAAAAAGTTGATAAAAGGAGGTCCATTCTGAAATTTCACCAGCAAATGTTTGTATGTGAATTTCAGGTAACCGTACTTGGGGAATAGTTGGCCTGGCAACAGTTATTGGGGGAGGAGTAACACTCCGAGTTTGCGATTGTAAAAGAGAGGAAATTTTGCTTTCCAATTCCACATGTAACTTGAAGAATTTATCTGCAACATCAGCTCGATCAGTATTTTCAGGGTCAATTAGTTCAATTTCTTCTTGAACGGTAGAATAATTAGCAAAAACTTTAGTTAAGCTTTCAAGTCGAATTTTATATGCAAGATAATTATCTTCAGTATCCTGCGCGGTACTAAACCAGTTGGTTAAGTGAGTAATAAAACCTTTGTAACCTGCCCGTTACCTACATAAGTCTTCTTTTGACGTCATTATGTAAGATTTCTAACAATGTATAAATTGCAAAAAATTAAAACCTTTTTGTTTTAAGTTTTCGAGAGAGCACACCGATTGTGCAGAGAAAAGAAAAATTTTCAAAAAATATTTATCTTTTTTGTGTAAAAGATAGGTTTATGCCCCTTAAGACAAAGGGCGTACAAGAATAGAGCGATATTTCTGTTCAAAAACAAAAATTTGAGCAAATAAAACTTTAATCCAAATTTGTGCCACTTTTTTTCAGTGTAGCACGATTTGTCAAAATTTGTATCACTTTTTTCGAGTGTAACACAAATTTTGTTTTTTTTAGACAAGTAGTCAAAATTTAGCAATAAAAAACGTTTTCAATGTTTGCACATGCTGTGCGAGTACAAAAAATGGTTTATACGTTGAATAACACTTTAGCAAGAGAGCGACATAAATTGTTTTTCAATAATCAATTCAAAATAAAATAGAAAGTCAGGTGCTGATGACGCTAAACTTTAATACGAGGTTTCTATACGAGCGATAGACAAGCAATTCAAAATAAATAGAAAGTTAGGTACTAATGACTCTAAACTTTACTACGAGTTTTCTATACGAGCGATAGAAAGGCAATAAAATAAAATAGAAAGCTAGGGTACTGATGACTCTAAACTTGCTATGAGTTTTCTATACGAGCGATAGAAAAGAATGACACCTTTTGTGCCATATCAAGAATAATCTATGATACTTCAATACTTTAAAAAATAACACTCTTTTAGTGTACGTACAAAATTTAAAATCTTAATACGCGCGAATGCCTGCAGAAAGTTTTACATGACACAATTTATACCTTTTCAAAACTAATTAGAGATATTTATCACTACTGATGAGTGTAAAAGACAAGAAATAAATTTTAATTTTCAAAGAGAAAATTTTCTTTTTTCACAAAATTTTTTTTTATAACAATTATGCAAACTCAAACTTACAAAAATCCGCGGCTCGAAGGACCATCAAATTTGTTTAGGAACTATTTAGTTCATAAAGCATATCTGCAGGGTAACCTTCGTGGTTTGTCGAAGGTTAGCAAAAGTTACGTTTAAGGCATTCCTGTTTTTCCTTAGGTGCGGTTCATTGGGGTTTTAAATTGAAATAATTGTAAGCCTGAGTTTACATACAAGTGGGAATTTATTTATAAAGTTTATTATGGTATAATGTTCAACGGCAGTTAATTTTCATAATATGAATTATTTACAAAATGCAAAAGTAGTCAACAAATTTATATAAACAGTACAAGAGTAACCCCGATCGGCTATTCACTAGAACAGCTTTGTAAATCCCATGATTTCGTGTTGTCACGAGCCACTCAATACATACTTTATACAAATCCTACTCTTACCGTTTTACTACAATAAAAGATTGTACAATAAATACAAAGGGGGAAATCAAACACTAAGTTTCACTATTAACAGATTCACAACAGTGTGTTATGGCAAAGAGAAAAAGTTAAATACTATATCATGAAAGGTGTAAATACTTTTAAAGTTTGTCTACTTTCGTAGCAGAAGAAAACATAATATCAATTTACTCAAATTTCAAATGATCAAATTACACTAGTCATTTATTTGGTTTGTCAGCAAATTAAAACGGGATAACTGCTACGTTTCCATACAGCGAAAACGTCGTAGCAGGGTTGAGAACTACCAAAGTTAATTCAGAAAGATCCTACCTGACTCTATCGGGTCGTTTGTAGTTACAAATTATTCACAGCACTGAATTTAGCGCGAAAGCGTGGATAAAACACAAGGTTGACGTAATTACAACCACAATAACATTTCTGCAAGAGTTTACAGTATTCATTGTATCGAAATACAAAGTTTCAAGGCAGTTTTTCTGCTCAAGAAATTAAAAAGCGAAAGATATTTCAATGACGATCAAAATTCATCTTTGAACGCGTTGTTTACGGTGTACTTGACAATCGTAAGTTTCGATCGAGAGTGTCGGTGTCGGCGTACCGTTCAACGTTTGAACGCGCGCGAAAAGGTTTTAATTGGCTGATCGCCCTTTGGAGAAAGCAGCGAGCCCAGTCAATTAGTGAGAGATGCGTTTGAAATAAAGAATTAACATTTTGTTGAGTGACTATCTCGCATTCTTGACTGTCTGCGTGAAGTAAATTTTCGAGAATGTCTATTTATAGACGCTTTGGATGAACGTTTGGTGTAAAGATTTTATACAAATAATAAATTAAATCATGATTCAAGAAATGAAATATTTTGTATTTTAATAAAACAGACAGTGTTGGAGTAGTTCTCCAACAATTATTATTATTACCTTCAAATAAAAATTGTATACGAAAAAATATTAATGTATTTTATCTTTTACTAAACATATACAATTTAAGTCTAAATCTACCGAATACTCAAATTTTTTTTTATAGAAAATAGCATCCTTACCTGGTTCTTCCATAATTTTATCACTAGATTTTGAATATGCTTTGAAAACACTCACTCAATAAATTGCCAGGAACAGAACCATGCGATTTATACGATGACTAAGTTCAAGCTGATCGTATGAAACGACGAACGGTGGGGAGCGCGGCACATAGCGGCTACCTGGTAGACCGGTTAATCAACTATTCAAAACCACTTAACAATTGAGGCTACAAGGGACTTTGTTAATTGGACTTTTGTCCGGTTTTCTTGCTCAAATACTCCTATGTGCATCGGATCGAAACACGGATTGATAAGTAAAACTTTAAAATCTCAAATACTTGATTTTAACAATATATTTACCTAAACCTAAAACCACTGGAAAATGGATGGATTTGGAAAAAAATGGAAATTTCGATTTTTGACTCAAATTTTTCACGGTGTTTATTTTATTTTTTTGAGTCAAAATGAATCCAAATTACAAATCCATACAAACCCAATGTAGTCGTCGGAAAGAGCTCGTCGAAATACATGACATCCATATTTTTTTAGTTTCTTCATTCTTTATAGAAAGGGAGCAATCGCCGATTAAATTTCGATTCTTTGACTTTTTTTTGCACTCGACATCGGTAACATTAAATCATTTCGCATCCTATCCAGTTTTTTTTCCAATTTTCAACGCTCCTTATACAGAGGGATAATCAGACGTTAAAATGAATACAGAATGGGTCATCCAGGAGCGTTTTTATGGGGTAAAAACTGAATTTTCTTGTTTTTTTCCAACAAAACCTATTTTTAACCGATACTATTCTACACTATTTCTCCTATTTAGTGATTCTTTTTGGCTTTATTTTATCCGTTAATTATATAAGAATAGCTCCCACTGAGTCGCTTATTTTGTTCGTTTAAGTTATAAATAAATAGGTTTATTTGCATCGAGGACATACAAAATTTGAAATTTTTAAATTTTCGACCTTTGCCTTGAAAACAAAGAATTGCAGTTTATTAAAGTCGAAATTATTAAAATATGATGGTGTCAAAATTTCGCAAAAATGCCAGTTTCTGTTGCAAGATTAGAAGGTTCCTGAACCGATTTCGGCTTGAAATATACATGAATAAGATTTTAGGAACCTTCTACTTTAAGTGCAGGCATATTTCGTAGGATGAGTTACGCAATAAATGCATTTTTATTGATTTTTCGATGACCCTACAATTTGCCATGTACTTATTAACTTAATACTTAAAACTTAATAACGCTTTTGACGTCACAGCCAAGGGTATCACGTTTTACAAGTTTTGAAATTTGAGCGAAAATTTGCAGTAGAAAATCCTTTTTTTTTGTTAATAAAATATGTTAAAAAAAAATAAATAGATAAAAACAATCACCACAAATATTTAATTTATGATAGAAAACTATTTCATATATTTGGGTTATATGCAAATTCCCTATTAGCAATGTTAAAAATGTTAAATAAATTGCAAAGATAAGCGGCCTACAACTTTTCAAGAAAGCAAAATTATTGTACTAGTACCTTGGTTTGGAAAGAATACTTGTCCCATTCATTGGAGGAGACCCTGAGTAATTTTTATATTAAATTTTATTTATTTAAAGCAAATACTATAATTTCTTTAGGGGTCAGTATTTTGTGTACGATGACGACAGCGACGTGCCAAGGGTAGAGGAACGCATATGGGATCATCAAAAATTTCACTATGATGACGTAGCCATGGCAATGCTTACGTTGTTTGCAGTGCAAACTGGAGAAGGATGGCCTACGTAAGTTTAAATAAACAACCTGTTGCACACACACACACACACACTCTCACGAGCAAACTATGTCTTTAAGTGATTTATAAAAATTATATTTAACTAAAGTTGGAAAACGTAATTTTATATAAAATTTTATAGAAATTTGGTATTTAATTATGTATATAATCTTGTAGTGCCTCAGAATTATTAAAAGTAAAATGATTTTTCACCGATATTAGTTAATTTAAATTTATAAATAATGGAAATATACCAAGTATTTAAGTTATTTATCAGACGCGGCCCTTGAGTTTTTTTACATGTGGGTCAAAATTTTGTGGGCAACTAGTGATATCAACGCAACAAGCAAAATACACTTCTTTAATTAAGGAAGGTTTTTTAATAATGTGCCAAGAAATTATTTACCTACAAATAAACACCGCAAAAATCATAAAATAGGTACTGCAGTATAACATTACTAGTCTAGATGTTTATGGCTTTTTCTATGTGTTTTAATACTCTAGATTAGTAGATTGTTAGCGGCTTCTCGTTTTGATAAGTTTATCATCTCCTAAATAGAGGTCGCGCCTTGTACTAAAAGTCCAGAATAAACAGAACAAAATTCTGAGCTAAAAGTATGATTATTCGTAAAATAAAATTAGGAATGCTGCCGAAACTCGGTTTTCTTTAATAAATGCAATACTGGCGACTAGACATATTAATACGATCTTTGTCTACGAACGTGCAGGCTGCAGTCTGTAGTAAATATGAGATTGCCAACAATTTTAAAAATATTTTATCGAGGAACAACTTGTTGCCAATATACCTTTTAGAACCGATCTATTTTTTTTAATAACAAAAATTTTAAAAAAAAGTTTACCCCAACTCAGATTCGAACCTTCGACCTTCTGGTCAACTCGCTGAGATTCTACCTCTGGACTACGCTGGTAATGTAATAAATCCGGTCCAATGCCGTTAAATTTGATGCCTAGCGCTGGCCTGACAGAGATCGTATTTATAATTTTTTATGTTTAACCGCTAATTAATATTATTAATACAATGCAAATACAATGCGCATATTAGCTACCTAATTAGTTTTTCTTTTTCCGAACCAAGAGTATATTTTACGGGGCGGTTTGAGTGTATTTCCATAGTGGGAGTGGCCCGATATTATTGGTGGGCCATCGACCAATTGTGTTTCTTTTTAACTACCTAAAGCGCGTATGTCTGTTTCTCTCTTAGTTTTAATAAATTTATGATCGTCCATATAAACCTATGAGGTCGATTTAAAATACGACCCAGCCCGGAGCAAGCTTGGATAATCTTTCGACGATGGCTTGGCTTGATTCTTTCTTGAGGAGTTTTCGAATATAACTTGCCCTTTTTTGAAACAAAAGATTCTTTTTTGGTTTAAAAAAATTAAAAAAATAAATAATTAGGTAGATCATTAAAAATTTTAGGTGGGTCATTGACCAAATGACCTTATGGATCTGTTATTTATAAAAGTTTTATTTAATTAAAGTTGAAAAACGTCGTTTTGTTCCTCTAAGAAATTTGGTACTTTACTATGCACATTAATTTTACCACCGAATACCCCCACAAATTAATTGCCGACAATTTTTCCCGTTTGAAGATATTTTAAGAAAATTATCCCTCGCCTGTAGCTCGGGATAATTTTCAAAATATTTGTGACCTCGGAAAAATTTCCGGTAATATCTTATGCACTACGGATAGTATAAGTGACAATTTATTATCAATTAGGACAAAAACTTGTCAAAACCAAACTGACCAACTCTTTAAAAATTTTAATGAAGCCCTGGAAATATTTTTTAACATGTATTTTCTTTTACAGGGTATTGCAGAACTCCATGGCAGCCACCTATAGCGACCAAGGACCGATTCAGAATTTTAGGATAGAAATGTCTATTTTCTACATAGTGTACTTCGTAGTGTTTCCATTCTTCTTCGTTAACATTTTCGTGGCCTTGATTATCATTACTTTTCAAGAACAGGGTGAAGCCGAACTACAGAGTGGCGAAATAGATAAAAACCAGGTGCACATTTTGTAGAATTATCGCTTTATCGCTTTCAAGCTACGTAATGTAGACAGTTATTTGCAGTCCATCGTCTTCTTTTGGAGAATGGTTATTTAAATAATCTTAATTTAAGCATATTTATATACGAAAATTCAGCATTCTTAAAAGAAAAGGAAAATATAATATTTTAATTTTCTTGATGAATTATATGCCTCCCTTCTTGTATGGAAGGGTCATTGTTTTTTTATAGTAAATAACTGAGCAGCCAGAATGTAAAAAAAAACAAAGTAGCATAGGCAGAACGGCTACCGCACGAAACCAAAATTTATAGTAAATATGAAAGAAACTATATCAAAGAACATCAAACTAGTGGCAGACATTTCCGAATTCTGGGTCAAGTGCCTCTAATAAAGCTAATTAGGAGAAATAAAAAGGTATTTCATCTACTTTACAAAACAGCCAGATGGCGTTTATAAAGGTTGTTATGAAATTCACTGCATATATTGGACTCCCGCGGTAGTATGGAGACACACTAAATATTTTTTTTTGGTTAAACCGAACAACTAAAAAAATTTCTCAAAAAATAACAAACACTCAACAACCTGACCATACGCGCGCCCTCACATACGACGTTGCCAAAATTTTATTTTTAAGGAGAATATTATGTCTTAAATTTGTTGACAATTGACCAACAATAATAATCTATTAATAATAATTTAGAATTTCCAAGAACGCATTATACTTTAAAAAAAAATTACTTAAGTGAAGTAAGATATTACTTTCCTACGTATGTAAAAATGTTCATTCAGAGACGCTTTAAAATTTGACTGCACCACATAAAAAACAGTAAAAGCAACCATTTATTATTTATTTTTTAGTAGGTTTCTGCCTTCGGTATTATTATTTGCATAACAAACGGTTTTCATCACTATTATAAGTTATTATAACACTAAAATGGGGGAAAATTACCGACCTCAAAGAACTACTTCCGCACCCATTTTTGACAACTACAAAATACATCTTCTTGCTTCCCTGTCCCTGTCCTCCGTCTCTTTTTGTTTGCTTTAATGTAATTTAATAAAGATTCTTTTTTGGTTTAAAAAAATTAAAAAAATAAATAATTAGGTAGATCATTAGATCAATAATAATAATGTAATGTTCCAATCAACTGATCGACCGATCTCCTAACAAGCATAATGGGAGCTATTAAGGATTTTTTGCAAGAAGAAATTGCAGATAAGCTAATCCATAAACAATAAAGTTTAAAGTGATATTTTTATCAGAGTTTTAATATCATTTGCTAATTGAATTTAAAAGCATATCGAAGAGTTACAATTTTCAATTTTTTTTTATAAATCATGTGGATAGAAACATCACTTTAAATTTTACTATTTATGGGCTAGCGTATCTGCAATCTCTAGTTGAAAAATCGCCCTGTGAAGTATTTTGGCTTGCCTAACGTCTTTGCTTTCTCATGAATGTCACGTTTATTAAAACTAGGCGTTGTCGTTTTTAATAAATATATAAATTTTTAGGTTTTCAGTTTTTCAATAGTGCTGATTGTGAAAAATACCGTGGATTCTTTCAAGCATTGTATTTAATTAGTTTGTGGAACGATTTTTATTTTTGGTTACACCTCCTGTTTTGTTAGTATTGCATAAGTATGTCACGTTTAATGTAAAAATCGTTCTATGAAGGGAAGTGAACTTTACACTAACAAAAACATTAGTTTTCAGTTCTTAGTAGTGCGGGTACTGACAAAATACCTTGGAATCTTTTAAATATGAAAGTTTTTTAGCATTAATTGTTAGTCAAGCGTTGGTTTTTTGCAGTAAATTTATGGATGTACTGTGCTGTCAGTCTTTTTTGGTGTATTGGTATTTGCTAATCTTAAACATTTTCAAAAGAATTGTATTTTAAAGGGATTTTACAACAAAGGTAACAATCACATTATTTTTATGCTGACTTGTTACATAAAAAAAGTATTGATAGAATTAGCACCTTATTCGGTATCATTTGTTTCTTGCCAGTAGCGGGTACCACTGGTTAGAGAAAGGCGATTACTACGTTCTGCCATGGAACCAGTCAGTCGTTTGGCATTTTTATTAAATGTGTTAATATTATTGGAAAATTAGTAAATCAAACACGCCCACAAAATTAGTACGTCTGTTAGACCGGTAATAAAAGAAATATTAAGGTTTAGAATTGGACCAAACTCAAAAAATTCAGATTCCGTTCCAGGGACGAACCAAATTAAGGGTACGACAACACTATTATGCGCACTTTTGGTACTAATAGGGAATGTTTAAATTTTGCGTAACTTTTGTAACATTTTTTGTAGTATTTTACCTACTCTGTTATAGACTTTCGTCGACTTGGATGGTAAGAGGGATGGTAGGTGAATAAGGGTGAAAGTTTTTTTTATCTATGTTACAAACCAACCGTATGTTTAATATGAATTATACAGAATGAATGTTTAAGATCAATTTGGTCCACCTTGTCTCGCTGTAGTCGAAATACTCGGCAGATCGTACGAAAAAGATAAATTTTTAGTATTTCACCTCTTCTATAGAATATTGGTCTGTGCGGTAGACTCTCGTGCCATGTGCTCTCGGACTAGTAGGAACAGGAGGCGATTGCTACTCTGAATAAAATTGCATACATTTTTTATTGTTAAATATTAAATAATAAGCTCAGATCCTGACACCCTATAGGTTATTTATATTGTCATAAATTAATTTTTTTTACAGAAATCATGCATAGACTTTTGTATACAAGCAAGACCGTTGGAAAGATATATGCCAAGTAAAAGAAGCAGTCTGAAATATAAAATATGGCGGATAGTTGTATCAACACCTTTTGAGTATTTCATTATGATGCTTATTGTTTTTAATACTTTGTTACTTATGATGAAGGTAAGATCGTCGATATTTAATGTACATTTAAAAGGAATATTTAAGTTTTTCTACTTGTACTTCAACTACAAATCCGTACTCTAGTTTTGTAATATGTAATATTGTCCTTTTTGAAAAGTCGGCAGCTTAATTTTTAAATAGTTTGCAAAAATATGTACCTACACAGTTCTGCGATAAATTTCCACAATAGTATTTTAGAGTAATATTTAAAAAAAAAATCAAGAACTTTGTCGTATATTAGGATTTGCCGTATAAAGTCATACCTTTTGCAGTTTGACCAAATACTATACTTACATATATGTACGTGTAGTGTATTTTTAGGTGACATAGTTAAATTCACATCAATATACTACTGCTGCTACCTGTTAAAAAATCATTTAAACTGTATAAAACATCTACTTAAATAATAGCGATCAGTTGGAGATATCGGCGCATATCTGTCATGGTGGACGGTCACTCATCTAACTTCCATCCTATCAATGCTGGCGTACTCCAAGGTTCAGCCCTGCCACCAACCCTATTTGTTCTTCACAGTAATGACCTGCTTTCTTCAACAACCAATTCCATCCACAGTTGCGCTGACCTTAGTACTCTTCACTCCAACAAACTTTCATTATTTCTAGACTCGAATCAAAAGTTGGATAATAGACGCATATCTATGCACCTTTACCTTCTTCAATATATCTTCTGTTCATCTTAGGCTGGGGTGCCGAAAACCTTGTTCAATTCAACGCCTGCAAAACCCAGTCTTGCTCCCTGTCAGGCAAAAAATCCGGCATCATTCACCCCATCCACATGAATGGCTAAACCCCATAGAACGATGAAAGGTTCGATCTTGTTGGCATCGATTTCGATTATGATCTCTGGCACAAACACGTTAGTTCAATAGCCACATCAGTAGATAAAAAGTTTGATTTTGTCTTTCGAGCCAGAAAATACTTCTCCCCTTCCAACGTTTCTATTTTATTTGCTTATGGTTGCAGTGCATTGCCCACTTGCACTAAGCTTACTGATGACTTCTTGTGCCCCTTAAGGATCAATCTCCTATCAGTCGAGTGTTCTCCACAAAGCTCAAAACACTGTTAATAGGGGCTTTCGCTATTTCTTCAGGTTTATGATATGGTTCCCTGAAGTGTCTAAGTCTTGCCATGCTTAGAGCAGGGCATTATGGACATATTTGGTGGTGAGTATTTTTTAGGAGTTTCTTTCTCCTCTCCACATGCTCTACAAGTAAGATCCTCCTCTAATCCAATGATTTTGGGATGCCTTTTTAGGCGACAGTGTCCCGTAAGAACTCCTGTTGCCGTTCTAAGTTTCCTCCCGCTTAATTGCAAGAGTGTTTTGGTTCTGTTTTTGTCCTGCTCCTTGATAGATGATCGTGATTGTCTTAAACCAGGGAGGTCCATCCAGTACAGCTGATGTTGACTTGTCAGTTGTTCCTGTATTGCTCCTCGTGCTCTTTGGTACGAGAGTCCGCATGTGGTTTCAGGGCCAATCAAGTTTTCTCTCGCTCCCATTCTTGCTAGCCTGTCGGAGTCTTCATTTCTTTGTATTCCTTGATGTCTGGGCACCCGCTCCAGAGTGACCCTGTTGTGCCTTGCCAGACTGTTCAGGTTTGCAAGGCATTCCTTCACTATTTTGGAGTTTATTTCCGGCCTTTCTAGTGCTTTTAGAGTCGCCTGACTGTCAGTCAACATATGGATCTGTTCCACCTCACCCACTCTCTATGTTTCCCCAATAAGACCTGTAGACTGTATAAATATGGGTATGAAACGAGTAGCGTTCCAACCTGTTACTTTCATTTTTTATCACTTTTATTTTTTACGCAAGCTTATAAAATCACTTTTTCCTTTTGACGTTTGAGTACCTTGTTGCCATATCACTTTCCCTAGGGTTATTTTCTTTGTAGATATACAGAATGATTCGTTTCATCGTTGACTTTAGGCGTGGGTCCGGCACCGACATGAGCATCCAAAAGACATAAACCAGGGGTAAATGAAGCTATTTATTCATACTGATTTAATTAAAACGAGAAAAAAATCTTTAGCATAGTTCCTACGATTGGAAATTATATAATTTTAAACAGTACTTGTACATATTTTTGCAATTTTACAAAAGATGTTTTTAAAATAAATTTTAGAATATAAGACACTTAAACACAGCTGAGAATGCCTCTGTGACCTGGCGATTGTGCACTGAAATTCATTTATCTTGCATTCGAGTCATTATTTCGACAAGTGGAGAACTGTTATCATGCTTGTCTTAAGTATGTCTGTATACGTGAATATGTTTTGCTTCTACAACTATTAATCGATATATTATTTAAAAGTAATAGCCCTTTTACTTTATATTAATATTTCTTACAAGTTTTTCCCACAATAAACATCTTGTTCTACGACTATTTAATAAAACCATCATTTTCAAACAATTTTTAGAAAGCAATATTAGTATTTACGGCTAGTGAATAACAATTTATTATTCACGGTCTATGGCCAATCACAATAAAGCATTTGTATTATCCATGGTTCCTTGAACCACTCAGGAAGGGTCTTTAACAAAATTTCTAAACCACAAAGGCAAGCTTATAAAAAAATGTCAAGTCATTGGCAAAAGCATACTGGTAACCTAAATTTTAAGAAGTCAAAATTTCTTAAATTTGAATTGATAATGAATGAATTGATAACACCGGCACACAAAAAAAAAAGTGGTCTGTACATTTGACCAGACCCATCCATCTATATGTATTTTGATGCGCTGAATCCAAATCCGAAGTCCGTTTGGCCCGTACACCCTCAAATTTTGAGTAAATTGCAAAAAACGCTGAAAATGGCTAAAAATTGCGAAAAAGTGCAGTTATGAAAAAGAAGAAAATTTTATTGAACTAGATCAAGTATGTTCCTTATGTATTTTGATGCGCTAAATCCAAATCCGACGTCTGTTTGGCCCGTACACGCTCAAAATTTTGAGTAAATTGCGAAAAAACGCTGAATATGGCTACAAATTGCGAAAAATTGCAGTTATGAAAATGAAGAAAATTTTATTGAACTAGGTCAAGTATGTATGTATGTGAGTTCGTTTGGCCCGTACACCCTCAAAATTTTGAGTAAATTGCGAAAAAACGCTGAAAATGACTAAAACTTGCAGTTATGAAAATGAAGAAAATTTTATTGAACTAGATCAAGTATGTTTCGTATGTAGTTTGACGCGCTGAATCCAAATCCGAAGTTCGTGTGGCCCGTACACCCTCAAAATTTTGAGTAAATTGCGAAAAAACGCTGAAAATGACTAAAACTTGCAGTTATGAAAATGAAGAAAATTTTATTGAACTAGATCAAGTATGTTTCGTATGTAGTTTGACGCGCTGAATCCAAATCCGAAGTTCGTGTGGCCCGTACACCCTCAAAATTTTGAGTAAATTGCGAAAAAACGCTGAAAATGGCTAAAAATTGCAGATATGAAAATGAAGAAAATGTTATTGAACAAGATCAAGTATGTTTCGTATGTATTTTGATGCGCTGAATCCAAATTCAGAATCTGTCAATCTCAATCATTCATATATTTATCAAAAATCGTAAAAAATAGCAATGAATAGCAAAAAATAGTATTGTTCTTACGCACCAATGAGGACTTTTATTACATATGTGGAAGTAATTTCTTGTAACATTATACTCTACAGAAGCCAAGATACCCACTACTGCAGAACTGCAGTCGCTTGATGACGACGCCTGCGGGCCTGCTTTGTCACCCTGACCAGACGCCGATACTGGGGTTCCGAATCCCTGCATCGTAAACTTATCGCTTGTGTCTGCCATGACGGCATACACGCCGTTAACCCAGGGACTCTGCCAGATGGTTCTGTTGCCCACCGTCACCACGTGGAGGTGTCCTAGTTACAGGCACAAGCAATCAGTCCTCCGAAGTTGAATTGCAAGTTCTAGCTATTTTTCGAAGTTTTTTGCAATGTACCCAAAATTGTGAGGATATACGGGCCAAACGGACTTGGGATTCAAATACATACGAAACATACTTGATCTAGTTCAATAAAATTTTCTTCATTTTCATAACTGCAATTTTTAGCAATTTTCAGCGATTTTTTGCAATTTACTCAAAATTTTGAGGGTGTACGGGCCAAACGAACTTCACATACATACATACTTGACCTAGTTCAATAAAATTTTCTTCATTTTCATAACTGCAATTTTTCGCAATTTGTAGTCATATTCAGCGTTTTTTCGCAATTTACTCAAAATTTTGAGGGTGTACAGGCCAAACGGACGTCGGATTTGGATTTAGCGCATCAAAATACATAAGAAACATACTTGATCTAGTTCAATAAAAAATTTTTCTTTTTCATAACTGCACTTTTTCGCAATTTTTAGCCATTTTCAGCGTTTTTTGCAATTTACTCAAAATTTGAGGGTGTACGGGCCAAACGGACTTCGGATTTGGATTCAGCGCATCAAAATACATATAGATAGATGGGTCTGGTCAAATGTACCGACCACTTTTTTTTTTGTGTGCCGGTGTAATTTATAAAAATTTTAATAATTTAAGTTTCAGATTTTTTAATAGAATAGTCGTAGAAAAAGTATAGTATTCTAGTGCGCTAATGACTATTATTTACTATCATTACCGCTCATGAATAATATACACCGAGTGGTGCGAAAAACCGGTACTTACTACTAATATTTTGACGAATTTTAAACCTACATAACTTTTTTTTAACCGACTTTAATGATTTTTAAGAAATTTGTAGGTTAGTAGTTGTAAGTTAACTTATTTTAAATTAAACAGAAAATATTGTCTATGCCATAATACACGAGGAAAAACAATATGTTGTTTTTTAAGCTTAAATTTTAAACACCCTGTGAAGTTATTCGACAGCCCGGAAATTTCAAGTGATTAGCTGTCATGGTTTAACTTTTTTCGACATTTCTTGATTTATCTCGATAGCTTTATTTTTGTCAAATGATGTTTAAACACTAATAATTCACAGTCATTTTAACTCCAGGCAAACCTCCGGTCCTAATCTTAGTCAACACATCCGTGAAATATTATTTTCGTTTCCATGGAATACTTTTGAAAATGTCATTCGAAAAACATAATTATTGTGTGTAGTCAATAATTACTCTGCCAAAGATGATTTTAAGTCCAGAAGTGATATCAGCTATTGTAGCTTTGATACAAGATGGTAGAGACCAAAGTTATATAGCCAGTAGATTTAGGTGTGCACGAACTACAGTGCAACGTGTTTACGACCTCTTCATCGAGACAGATTCTTACAGCAGGCGTCTAGGGACAGGTCCTAGTAGAAGAACTTCTAACAAAGACGATCGCTTCACTGTAACTTTATCGCTAAGGAATCGACGTTTACCAGCAGTACAAATACGAAATAAATTACACATGTAACATGTAAGGTACGCAAAAGTAAGTGAACGAACTGTTAGAAGAAGGCTAAATAAAGCAAATCTCCTGTCAAGAAGACCCGCTAGAGAACCCGAGCTTTATAGGGGGACATCGCCTCGCTCGGAAGCGATTTGCCAGAGAACACCAGAACTGGAATGAAAATGGGCGGAGTCGTGTATAATTTACCGACGAATCAACATTTTGTTTAAGGTCCCCAGATGGAAGAGAAAGAGTATGACGGCAAGCAGGTGAATGTTATGCCGAAGGCTCAGTTATTGTTTGGGCCGAAATTTCTGTGGCATCACGCACCGAGTAATAGCTTGTTCCCAGAGGAGCTACCAATGCTGAAAGGTACATCAATGAGATACTAGCATATTATGTTGTTCTACATGCACAGTTGGTAGGAAATGGTTTTCTCCTTATGTAAGCCAACGGGCGACCCCATACAGCCCGGATAGTTAGAGATTAACTAAATGACGCTAACATCCCACAAGTGGACTGGCCACCACACAGCCCAGATTTGAACCCTATCAACATATCCGGAATATGCTTGGTAGGTGAATTCGACAGCTACTACCGGCCCCTAGAACCTTGGATGAACTGCGTAGAGCACTCTTCGAGCAATGGGTAGCTATCGCCCAGGCAGATATGTCACTTAGGGCAAAGTATGCCGAGAAGAATAAACGCTGTCGTTCAACGTGGGGGTCACACTCGATATTAGTACTATTTTCGTGAACATTTTTAATGCTATTTTGTTGTGTTATTGTTTAATATCATAAGAAATTTACGGTAAAATAAAAATTAATTCAAAATTATTAGTGTGTTTTTCAACATCATTATCTCTGACAAAAATAAAGCTATCGAGTTGAAGAATCAACAAACAAAATGTTGAAAAAAGTCAAACCTTGACAGTTAATCACTTTTGAAATTTCCTGGCCTGTCTAATAACTCCACAGGGTATTTCAAACTTAAGGTTACAAAATAACATATTGTTTTTCCTCGTATAATATGACCTAGAGACTATTTTCTGTTTAATTAAAAGTGAGTAATTTAAAGTCGGTAAAATATCCTACCAACTTCTTTAAAGATCATTAAAATCGGTTTAAAAATAAAAAATTTATGGTGGTTTAAATTTCGTTCAAATACTAAAGTGCCAGTGTTTCGTGCCGGTCAGTGTAGTATTTTTTTCTGTTCAATAAAATGTGCATATCCAATTTATATAATCCGATTTTTTAATATTTTTTAACACATTTATGTACATACATACATACATAATTTTAAATATTCTCAATAACAATGTTAACTCTTTAAAATTTCCTTGAGTAGCAAAAACACTTTCATTTCAAATTGCTTAAAATGTACTTTTAACTAGCTACTTTAATATCAATCGAAAATGAATCAAATTTAGAAATTTATATTAAGACTGGGCTATTATTAAAATATTTGTAATTTTTAAAAGGAACTATTTCAAAACAATAAAAAAACACACAAACAAAATTATTTTGGTAGGTTTTTTAATAACAAAGCAAAAAGGGACTTGCGCTAACCAAAAAATCTACCAAAATAACCATCGAATAAGCACATCCTCACAACACTGCCTCGACAAGCCTTTTAGAATAGAATAGAGTCGACTAGAACAGTGCAAAAAGTGAACATGTTAAAGATAGAATAGAAAAACATTTGTAGTAAGTTTCTAGGAGACCTTGGTTGGTGCAGATTACTTGTTTAATATTATAGGGTAGTAATAGTTGAACTGCACCAAAAAACATTTATTACCAGCTGAAAACTGGCATGATCGTTAAGTAGGAGCTGAGGGCTTAAAAAAGTCTTGAAAAGCACATTTCTTCACGAATATTGTAAAGATTGTTTAAGGTACTCAGCCTAGTCCCATAATTTTTATATTTCCATCGCAGTTCTCGTTTCGTTGATTCAATTTGACACTTTGTCGTGTGTAGGTTTCTTTTTCTTTGACAATTCATTATGATATGAAACATGACTTGATATGGGTTCGACACTAAATGCATGTCTATGTAACACTACTTATTACTGAATATATACACCATTTAGTTTTACATATAACCAATTTGAGGAAAAATAAATTTTATTTGTACTTATACTCAAAATAAAATCGCAAGCAGGTTGTATCTTTCCGATTTCTTTCGAATTGTCAAATCTTAGACAAAATATTATAAAATTTCTTTTGCAAAACTTCAGAAGAAGGTACTTCCTATTAAAATTGTAGCATCTATGAACATCCTCAAATTCTTTGCTTGCCAGATATGAAGCTTTTTGGTTACTTTAAAATTGTTCCCAAAACATAACATAAGGTCAGAAAAAACGTCCTCAAAGTATGTCGTGGAATCAATCACGTAGTCTTGAATTATTACTCTTGAAAGGCAACATAGGTAAAACGTATAGGTGAATGAAAAATAGAACTGCCAAGTTCTGAAGTTTTTATTTTTAAGAAAATTAAATATGGTAATCGCGGCAGAACAGAGAGCTTTTATGATCTAAAGTTACTTTAGAAATGATAGAATGGTATAGTCTAAGTTCAGTCCAAGAATTATTACCAAACGACAAGCCGCAGCGAATGCAATTTTCAGAGGGGTTGATGGGTAATATGCATAATAATGAAAACGTATTTGAAAAAAACTTTTTTACTGACGAGGCATGGTTTTACCTCTCGGGTAGGGGGGAGTTCTGAAAATCCACATTTATTTATAGAGAAGTCTCTGCATTCACAGAAAGTTGTCGTGAGGGCGGCCATATCGAAAAGAAGGTTAATTGGAACGATTTGGTTAAGTGTAAGATCAACCTTTATGCGAGTAAAGGATGAACTTCGCCATTTTGAAGGATTGTATTATTTAATAATTAACTATGTAGTTTTCCTTTTGTATAATCCTTTCAAATAAAGCTTTTATTTATTTATTTATTATTTTTTTTTTGAAAGGACACTCAATTCGGCGCGATACCGTAATGAAATTTTAGAATTTTATTTTACATATTAGACGATGAAGAGACGCGATAAGGCTACTTCCAGCAGGATGGCGCACCATTCACGTAACCCTTGATAGTTTAATTTTTTTGGAAGAATTTTTTGAAAACCGAATTAATTATTAATCGTAATATGCCAGTTAGGTCGCCACCACGGTCCTGCGATCTCCCGCCGTGCGACTTTTTTTATGGCCACACATTAAAAATTCGGTTTTGAAAACCCCTTGTAAAAATTTAGAAGACCGACGGGCTAGAATTACAAATAAATTTCAGGACATTAACAACTCTTCCCAAGTGCTCCTCACCAATGTATTTGATGCTGTAGAAAGAAGAATGAGACTATGTTTGGAAGTAGATGATGGACATGTCTCTATTTCAGTCTAAATTTATAATTTGTGGGTTCTTTGTTTTATATGTTATTTTCATTTCTGTATTATGCAATGACAATAACAATAATGTAATTTTCTTAAAAATAAAAACTTCAGAATTTGACAGTTTGATTTTTTGATTCACCTATATCTTTTAATTATTTTAATAATTCAAGACATCCGTGTTTGATTCCACGGCATACATTGAGGACGGTTTCTTTTTTTATCTTAAGTTATAAGATTAAGTTTCTCCCAGAAGAACACGTTCATGATTCACTATTAAAATTAATATGCAAGGGCATAGTCGCCTAGTGAATTTAATTTCAAAAAATCTTAAATTTGTAACCAATAATGAAGAATTTATCATCTACAGTAACAGTAAACTTACTACAATGTAGTTTAGTCAATGTCAGTCTCTGGAGAATAAAATAATTTCCTTAAGCCTACGATATTTGTTACTATTAAAGTTAGTTACATGCAACCCTATTGTGAAATTAATTAGTATAAGAATTTATCACAAAAATTAACAGAATGAAAAATATTGAGTTTTAGAGACCAATTTCAAACTTCTGTAAATCAAGTCCAGTCATACTTAAATTTATTTGTATGCTAAATTTATTTCCAACGGTTACCAAAAGTATACTGACCTGGTAGTAAGAAATCTATAGAATAGTAAATAATACTTAGATATAGGTTAGGTATTTAAAAATCTAGTCAATTTCTAGCAATAGATTGTACTAAAGATGTTGCAATGCCTTTATGTATGTTAACAGAAATACGAGCAAAAAGAAACAGACATGTATATTCTTAGATATTTGAACTGGGGATTCACAGGAATGTTCACAATAGAATGCTTTTTGAAGATACTTGCGTACGGAGTAAGGGTAAGGATTAGAGGCCTCGTCCGCCAAAAAAGTAGTGACTTTTGTAATGAAAGGTACACGCAAGGTGTAGGTTGCATTTTCTCTACATGTTCTAGTAGAGGGTAAGGATATTTTCTTATATCCACGATGAGAATTTTCAGTTGTCAGGATTGGCGTGCAATACTAATTTTTTTTTAAGGCTTGACATAGGCATACTGGCAAGAAAAACAGAGCCAGTTAAACCGGAGAACTGTATCATTTTTTGTATTGAGTGTAATCACAGAGACATTAAAGATATCATGAATACTTTCGGAAATATTCCAAGAAAAAAATGGGTTTCTCGTTTTAAGAAAAATGGTGTTATTAATATTTAAATTCTACGTTTTATTGTTTGCATTTAACCATTTACCTAATAAAATATACACAGTGGTAGACAGACCTTAAGGAGTTTTAAAAAATGAACTAAAAAATGCAGGTCTGCATATAAAAAATTTAAGCTGATGATAGAACGTAAAAAAGGTACACCAGCTTTTAAAAATGCATCCTTATACAAAATGCGCTCAATAAAAAAACCTTCTATTTCGATTTTCCGAAAGTATTGGAATTACTTTTAATTCCCTGTGCTCTGGCCTCATTTAGCTTTTTACAGTTACCGAGATAGAAATGCTAGAATCTAATTTAAAACATCCGGTTTATTTTTATATAATAAATAATTGCTTCCGTAGTCGAATCCTAAAGTTTTTGAACTTAATAATACGACTCCCTAATGTGGATTATGTGGATATAAAAAATTTCGAAAAAGCAACTAACTCAAAACGGTTATATACAATTTAGTAGTGTAGGTAGGGAGGTTCTCATATCCCATCTTTTAAAGGAGCTTATGGGCGGGACGCCAGAAAACTACGTATTTCATGATACATGGATATTTTAACTCCCCTTTCAAAGAAAAGCTTTTTGCTATGCTACTGGTAATATTAGTTTAGCAATTTTAGAGTCTTACCAAACTACAGTTGTTAGTTTTTATTAGTGACAAAACAGATCATTACTTGAAAATTATATACCTACATAATTATTTATGTAATGTGCATATATACATATATATATATATATATATATATATATATATATATATATATATATACAAGGAAAAGTCATTATGAATAAAAAAAAACTTCTGCTTGTCGAAACAATGAGTTGATCATATAAAAATTTAAGATCAGATGTACAGGGTATTAACAAAATTAAGAGAACATGAACATGCCTTAGGATTTACCATTATTTATTATTTGAGACAAAATGTGTATAAAACAAAGTTGTTTATAATCGAAAATAAAGCCTTAATACAAAATTTGAAATCTGAATTCTAATTTTTAGTTTTTATTTTTTACAATTGAATTTATGAACATTTAAAATGAAAACCTGGTAGTGCTGTCCTGTAGATAATATTGAACTGACAAACGTCTATGATAAACTTTTTTCTAATTTGGAGAAATGTGTGGAGGTTGGAAGATAGTATTTAGAAAAACAATTTTTTTCACAATTGTACAATATCTTATTTCATTTTTATTGTTTGTTTAACAACATGAAGGTTTATGTTTGAAAAAAAAATATAAGTTGAGATAAATTTAAAAATTGGAATTCAGATTTAAAATTTTTTATTTAGGCTTTATTTTGGATTATAAACTACTTTGTTTTATACATATTTTGACTAAAATAATCAATAATGGTACTTCTCATTTAAAGTATTTTCATGTTTTCCTAATTTATTAGCACCCTGTACATCTGATCTAAAATTTTTATATGTTAAACTCATTTTTTGACAAGTACCATTTTTTATAAAGAATTACCTTTTCTCGTAATAATAATTTTTTCTCTTGTATATATATATATATATATATATATATATATATATATATATATATATATATATATATATATATATATATATAATGAAAACCCTATTGTAAAAAATTAGTAAGATAATTTCAATAGACATTCCTTACCTCTACAAATTGTAACCTACACCTCACAGTTTGGTAGATATTAAAGGATTTTTCCTAAAATAAATAACACAAGCCTAACCTGTACAATAAACCCAAATAAAATACAAAATTGATTTCTTTATTTCTTAACACATAACTTAAATTTAAAACGTGCTGTCAATGTATCAGTTAAAATTTATTAAATTAACAATTTGCAGAGAAATTTACCCTCACCTATTATAGTTTTTAGCATAAAACTCATTGCATCTTGTTAAGCATGATGTAGTCGCTCGTAATTATGTGCTTTTAATATAGTTTTTGAATGTAGGTTAGAATTTTTCTTTACAGCTTTGTAGATTTTTGAGGCATGTGCAATATGTGGTATACTTTCACACGAACACCAGCAGGAATAGGTATTTATTGGTAAACAATTAAAATGCTATGGTATTTTTTATTAAACTGAATCAGAAAACTGTGAATATTAATATGTAGTTGGGACGGTGTTACTTTTACTTGCTTTGGACCGGTTTCTTATTTCTTCGGCGGACGTAATTGTAAATATTTTACCTAGTTTCCACAAGTAACGAAAAACAGTACCGTGGCAACTATGTTTAAATAAATTAAGTCAATTTTGCAAATAATACAACAACTAAGCTCATTAGAAGACACAATAAGAATAATTTATATTAGATATTTTTCCAGTGGCCAGTCTAGTATATTTTATAGTTTTAACAATAAACACAAGCAAGAGCTTCCACAAGATGTGTTATTATTTAATACATACGTAACTAAAAGTTTTTGCCCCGCTAGTACAAGGTGTAGGCCAACGAACACACATAAACATTTATCGTCTACATCTATAATGCCTGCACCATAGACAAAACACCTTTTTCGTGAAGAATGTTGTCTGTGTGGGTCGTAAGTTTAAGAATATGTAATTATGTCAGTGTTTTTGGTAACATAGAAAGCATAGATGAAATAGATAACTATATACATACATAAATTACAAACCACAAATGCCGTCTGTTTCTTTTGTTAATATATTGTTCATATTTAATATGTCACACGAAGAAAAGAAAAGCTAAATTCTCTAATTTACTTTAAAAGAAGCACTATTTTGTGTCTTATATTATTAAATAAATCACAATAATTTCCCGTATGTTATTAACATACTGCTTTAAAGTCCCGTATTACATGGAACATGCAGATATATAAACTAAATTTCGATCAAACGGAAGTAAAAACGTAAACTGTAAACTACGCTTTTGTGCAAATGCTTTAATCTCTTTCGTATCTTTGGAAACGTTAACGAAGGCCCAATACATGTAGCAACATAAAGCAATTCGGTATCTTTTCTGTTATTAAGAGGTAAATGTAGTAGTACAGCTACTACTATTCGGCATTATTGCAAAATCCCGCTTCATAAATGTGATATTTTGTTGATCATATATCACTTCTTGTTGTTTTTCAAATTTTAAATAGAACGAAGGTAGAAACATTAAAAGGAGCTGATAGTATAGTGTATAGTGTAAACGTGCTGCTATAAGTGGTATTAAGTATTCTCCATTCAACAATAATACGGCTTTTTTTGTAACAAATCATTTTGTAACATCCTTTGGTACAAAATTCTCTTTATAGTAAGCCTACTCGTACAATATTAGCAACAGCATAAAACAACCTAAAATTTATTATTTTCCTTTATCCTAATAATAACTTCCTAAGGATAAATGTGTTATATTAAATATTCTATAATCAGGAACTATACGGTAGTGTGACGACATAGGGTTTAACAAGATATTACATCAACAAAAATTTTAATATACATAGCAATATAGGTAACGCTTTAGTGAATATGCTCTTACAGCACAGTATTAACTGTTGTCTACTCTATCATCACACGGCATTACTATGACATTATTTGTTTCAATCGACAGATATTTTAATAACTTTTATTTTACTAACCCTGAATCAAAAAAGCAAAACGCCCGCAAAACTTGCTGATTTTATCAATCTTCAGTCACAGAACCACTTTTAAAAATGCCACAATATGTTCTAAATTTTGTAATGTTTAAATCAGTTTGTCGTTCCTGTGTATCTTTAATACATAGGCGCAATATCAAACTAAATGGCAATATACACCAATTATAGACACAATTTTACGGAAGAAATTTATCTAGCTTAAATAAAATTCAATTTCGATGACAACTATTCTATTACGTTCTATAACTTAGAAATTGAAGTATATCTATCACATTGATTATCTCTAATCATATAAGAGCCCACTGTAGTATAGGCTCTTAGGTATTTCATATATATTAAATATTTGTAACAGTTTTCTCTTCAGTTTATCTTAAAACGATTTTTTTAACAAACAAAAAAGTTTTCTTTTGGAAAATGATAAAGAAGAGTTGCCGACTTTTATTCTGTGTATCCTGTCTTAAAGGTAGGCAGTAAGTAAGCTTTACCAGTAGTCTTAGAGCTACATTTCCAAGTTTTTTATTGTAGTATCATCAGTCCCCGCCCCTGTTGTCCGACATATTGGCCGTTATGAACATACTATTTACATTCTTTTTTCTGTGCGAGACTATCTTGAAGATCATCGCTTTTGGATTTAAGGTAATGTAGACTTGAGATTTAAATAATAAAACTTATTATTAAATAAAAGATTATAAAACAGTTAAGTGTTTTTGACATAATTGGTATTTTGCAAATTTTAGAAACATTATTGCTGCTTCTAGTTTTTCTTTTATAAACAGAAATTTTGCGAAATGAGAAATTTGCAAAAACGGTAGACTTATATGTCAAAGTAGTTTTGGTTAAGAAAACTGATGTATATAGTAACAATGTTTCCTATTTATTGTACAGATATAATAGAAAAATTTGTTTTATTTCTTTTAAACCTTGATTTATACTAGATGACTTCTAAAACTTTACGATTTTGTACCACTTCCAATTTTCCATTCCCAGAATGGCATTAGCTTTCTCCCAGTTGTAATCATAATGTTTTTCACCTAATACTGCGATGTTATTTGAGATAAGCTCAGGCATTTATTTACTTTGGTTGGGTTTAAAAACTAAGAAGATAATAATTGTTTTCCCAATACTCAACTTTATTATTTTACAAATTTTAACTTTATTTGAATTGGGCGTTTCACTTTATTGGACCTCGAAACCAAAATTATATAATTGCTTTCACTGTAGTGGTTTAAATACGTACAGTAGTAGATTAATATACAGGGTGTTATTAAATTTACTGCTTATATTGGAATGGATGACTAATGGAGTGGTCTATAGACATACCCAATACTTTTTTCTTCAGTCATATTTTAAAAATTTTCGAAAATACCCTAAATATTCGACGCGCCTGGCTGAGAGAACACAGAGTGGTAAAAAAAGTTTTTAGTTCCTTTATAGTGCGAGTTTATAGTGTTGACCAGTTATAAAAAAAACATTTCGTGGTGTTTGTTGGACTTTCATGTTTCAATTTAACGGCTGCTATGTATTGTCCAGTAATAGTAATAAACTTTATTATTGCTTGAACAGCGTGCAAGTCCGACAGGGAAAGCTTATTTCTTGTTTTGATTTTAAATCCAGTCAGAGCCTCGTTGTGCGTCGTTTGAAAATGCGTGGTAGTAAAACACTTTTTCATTTATTTTCGTTTTTATAGTTATTTTGTGGGGTTTTTGAATTTTTTTGTCGGAAATGGGTGCGCTAGGCAAGTGTAAATACAATGATGCATTTGAAACAACTTTTCCTTGTTCAAAAATCTTATTGAGTATATTTACGTGACCTGGTGCTAACATAGACTGTGAGAGGCTCTAGCGAAATAAAAATGATTGGACAGATCAAAAGAGTCAAATGACTGTTTCAACACTGGAAGAGGTTAGGAAGGTAAAGTTTATTATTAATTTAAGTTGTGAGGAATTTCGCTTAAACATTAAGGACAATATAAATAAACCTGTTAATAGAAGCCAAATCTTCTGTTAAATATGATTAAAAATAGGCAAATAAAAGAAAGTACTTGCATAAGTGTTAGGTACTCCTTTTCCTCCAAAAATTCCTGATCGGCATAGTTGACCAAAATTTTTCTCTTAGTTTGAACAGCTGTTCTCTGGATTTTTTGGGTTGTAGTATTTTAACTTTTTGAAATTGAATGTTTTGAAAGAATTAGTACTCAGAACTTTCTTACTTTAAAGATAACAAAAATATTATTTTTAAATTAAAATAAAAAATAAAAAATAGGAATATGGTAAAGAGACTTGGCAACGCCACAGCGAGTACTGACGTAGTTTTTTTTCTATAACTGACGTTCCTTGCTGGGTTTTATATGGCCATGTATTTATTACCAGTGGTGCATAGTAACAAAAAACATTTTGGAGGGACGATATCCACCTTTTTATCATAAAGTTCTATTTATGAATATTTTTATTCAGTCTGAATTCATACCAGCATTTACCGGTTTCAATATATGCAGTGAATTTCATAACGCCCTGTATATAAAATTTTGAAATTTTCCCTAGACGTAGTTTTTTACGGATTGCTGTCATAAATTAATACTAATAGAGTTATAATAAGCTGTTGAGTTATGTGTGCAGCAGTAATTTGGTAAAATAATATTAAATATACAGCAGGGAATTTAAATTCAATTCGACACTATTAGTAACATTATTACAATAGCTACGGATATGATTTAATTTTATCTACAACTATTCAGTAAGGCATTTATCGTTGCCACACTTTTTGCTAAACAACCATTTTCATCACTTCATAATGTATCATTTTGTTTCAATTTCATTTCAATACATTATGTTACCATCATCATTGGTATCACAGTTAGCAGAAAAAGCACATTTTTTTGATAATTTAATTAAATGTATAACTATTATAGTAAAAATTTAGCAATATGTTGACTTGAGTTAAAGCACCCTGTATAGTGATCCGAAATTAGCAATTTTATCCTTTAGCTTTTAATTCAATATCAGTAACTACTGATACATATTTAAAATATATTTTCTGAGATTTCGTGTTTCTGTCTTTTTTGCTTATTATCTATTTAGGTTTGAAATTCAGCAATTTTAGCAAATTTCCTAAACTATTACTGAAGAAGGTGCTGCAGAATCACAAGAGACGTAAAAGTTTGTTAATGTGGTCTAGTTTAATATACAGGGACTTTATTATTACGTCAGTGTAAATATCAAAAAAAGTCCTGGGAAGCACGACTAATAGAAAAATTATGTCCGATTGCAGATTTGTAATTATTTGTTTATTTAAAAGATTTATTTAGCAATATATGCAACAATATAAACATTATCTCTCAAACAATAACAATTAGGCAAATTAATTTTTTTTTTAAATTTTAAGAATTTTAAGTGAGCTGTTGAAATGTATTACTTTCACATTGATTATTAAACAAACATGTTTTTAATTCTTTTTTAAATTTCCTTGCATTACATTGATTTTTAATACCATTTTTTAAATTATTAAATTATATTATTCCTTTATGAAAATCTAATTTATATTCGATATTGCATGAAGCACTACTTAAAAGCAAATTTTGTCTGTTTCTTCTATTATGCTGATGATTATCTAAGTTTTGCGATAAGAATTCTGAAAAATTTGTTGGTAAAAGATTATTCTTAATTTTAATTTAATCTAAACCATTTTAATTTTTGCAACGCATATTTAATTGGTGTATATTTATCTATATTCAAAATAATTCTCACTGCCGTATTTTGTTATACTTGTAATTTAGAAAAAAATTCCCCTCTTGCAGTGTATGATATTGTTAAACAGTATAAAAAATGAAGTTAAATGATAGAATTATATATATCTTGCTTAGAGAAAAATAATAAATTTGAATTTATTCTTTTTAAATAATTAATTTTTGTGGCTATCTTTAAAACAATTTGATTATAATGATAATTACATTTTACTTTTGAATATTATTATTTCCAAACATTTAAAAGTATTTACAATTTGGAATTTTTCACCCTCTATCTCAATATCAACATGTTATTTTTTGATTGTATTAACATAGATTTTGTTTTAAGAACATTTAATTTTATTTTATTCCATTTTAACCAATTTTCTATATTTTAAATCTTCTTCAATTTTTTACTACAATTTATACCATCATCTCGAACATAAATCAGTGTATTATCAGCAAACAAGTATACCAGCATTATAATTTTTAGAACTCTATTCATATCATTAATAGGTATGCAATATAAAAGCAAAAGCCCTAATTTACTAGAGTGTGGCACTTCAATATTATTTACTTTTTTAATAGATAATACATTATTAACTTTTATTAAATAAATAATTTTAAAACCATCTAAAAGCTGTACCCCTAACTCTAAACTGATTTATTTATCTAGTAATCTTTTTCTATCAATACTTTTTTCAAAAGCACTCTTAAAATCTAAAAACCCTGCGATAATATTTTCTTTTTTCTCCAAACATCTTCTCTAGTTTTCTATAACAATGGCAGTTTCGGATGAGTGATTTCTTCTAAAACCAGAAAATACAACTATAATTTTGCTATCTTCTATAAATTCTAAGAATTGGTCATACACGATAGCTTCAAGAAGTTTTTCTATATCCCAAAGAACATTTACAGGTCTTAATTCGTCAAAAAATTTTTAATTTTTTGTTTTTGGAATTGTTGTTATATAAGAGCATTTTAACTCATCAGGGACTACTCCATTTTTTAAACAGTTACAAAATTTACCAAATGATATGCTATAATTTCAAAAGTCTCGTTCATTAATTTTTTTATTTAAAACTTCATTATAGATATTATTGGAGTTTAAAACTAAAATGTGTCTTCTTAGTTCCTTTGGAGAAAGTTCACCATATATTACAATTTCCGGTAATTTTTCTTGTCCTAGTGGTATTGAATAAACAATGTCTCGAATAATTTTTATATAATATAAGTATATTTAGTCTCTCAACCATCATCTTATTATCATTTTCCTTTCTAGCTTTAAAAAGAATTGCTTTTATGTGATATTTTTGTTAAGAATTAATTAAATCCCACATCTGCCTGCTGTTGTGCTTATTATTATCTATTTGATTTTCAAAATATTTTTTCTTCTCTTTCCTTAATTTACAAAATTATTTTTAAGGTTTTTATAATATTTTCAGTCTTCATCTTGCTTAGTTTAAAAAAATTTATGGTAACTAAAATCTCTGTTTTGCTTTGTTTCAAAAATTTTCTTATTGAACCATGGTGTTAAAACACTACGTAAATTTATAACTTTTTCCTCAATTGTTTCGGTTATTTCGCGTTCTTAGGGCAAAGTGGTTATAAATTTTGTTAAGAACTAAATTTTCTCTCGGGTATGACATTTTATAACTTTTTCTTTTTGTTTAGCTAAGATAAAATCTATAGAAAAAAGATATAATAAAAACCAATCAAAATAATATTCAAAAACCGCGCAATGGTCTCACCATTTTGCCAAAAATTGCTGAAATTCATGTTCCTTTAAAAACCATACATGCAACATGCAACCTGTGACATATTCAAGAAACAATTTTCATTAAATTTAGCATCGATTCTACTTCAGGCGATTTAGATCACTTGGAAAACTGCCTTTATAGAATTTTAGATGCACTAATTCCTATCCTTATCATAGAACTGGTTTTATTCCCTATCTTTTTCTCATTGTTAGCAGTAGTATAGTTTTTAGTATTTATTTATCTGTGTTGATTCACTTTTAAACTAGAAAATTAAATACAGGGAGAAGTTTAACAAAATGAATATTCAATAATTTTTGTTTATAATATTCAGTTTATACTGTATGTTCGCGGATGGGGTTTAGAAGAGTACAAATGAATCAGATTTTGCAAGATACGAAAAAATGTCACTGCTAATAAAAGTTTTTGCTTGTAAAATAAATAAAATTCACGTTATGAAAGATTTACTTTTTTATTAAGGGAGCATAAAAAAATCGAAAGCGTTATTTTGCGTAAGAGTAATCATACCTTGCTTATCATTTCATACCAAAAGAAGAAATATGAAATATGTTTTAAATTACACCCTAAACCGAAGTTCAAGATTTCATTAAAAAATTTAAATATTAAAAGTAACGAGTTTTATCACATTGTCCCAACTGTTCTGTCTCACACCTTTAACCAGATTACTAGTTTCTACAGGTTAAACAATAACAACGCCTATGGACATGTTTGTCGTCGTTATTAAATGAAGTAATTAAACTGGTCAACGAAAAAATCGGCAAAAGCGATTTTAACTCGACTTTTCGAACTGCTATAACTTTTTAAAAACTTAACTTTTTTGAGAGCGGTTTTCGGATACCGATAGCTCGTCTTGCCCAGATTAAGTATCAAGTAGTAATTTGGCAATGGAAACGACATTTTCATGCTATACAGGGTGATTAACAGGGTAATGTAAAACTGCTAAAAGTTGTAGTGTCCATGTGTACCATATTGCCAATAATTTTTTTTGGTCATTCCTACACAGCACGTTAGTAAGCCGATATCAATATCTCCAGACGTGTTCGCCAAAATTTCAATTAATGGTTTTTGACGGAAAATACAGTAGGCAACAAAAAAAGCACACAAATTTTGGTAGCGTCATTTTTAAAACGCTGTAGCTTGAAAACGGATTGATAGACTTTGTCGGGCTTTTTTGGTATTGAAAGCCCTTTCGTGTGGCGTTTTATCTAAAACACTGTTTTTGTTTCAAGGTCAAAATGTTTGCGTTGTATAGGGGTGGACTAAAAAGTAAATGAAAACCATTGTTAAAAATGTTTTTTTTTAATTTGTGAACATTGAGCAGTATGTGTTTGTTTTCTTCCACAACGAGGGTGTTTTGTCCACCTCTCGGTTAGTTATACACGTGTCCAGAAACCATCTTAACAAATCGGAAACATTTTATTTTTGACTTTACGGAAAAAAAGTTATTCTTTATAAAAAGTTCTGCATAGTGAGAAAATGACATTGCAATTCATTTAAGACATACAGGGTGGCTCAAAAATGTCAAAGTCCTAATCCACGTGAAGCTAAAAAGACACAAATCGTTATTTAAAGGTAAACTGCCACTATAAATATAGTAGAGGTAACTTTTATGTTAGTGAATTAGGTTTGGAACATACAAGAGGTCCCAAAAATAAAATAAATTTTTCATATATAATATAAATATTTCATTTGTTATTAAAATTATGTTAAATAAAAATAAACCTTTAATCACCCTGTACGTCTCATTTTAAGTTTAAGTGCTTACTTATAACTTAATTAGTAACCTTGTACAAATACCGTAGTGGTTGAATTGAAATTTAGCTTACCCTTGTTGTAAGGCCATTCCAAAGTTTTAAATTTTTTAGCCACCCTATATCTCCTAGATCAAATTTTTGATTCATAATGTCTTTTTTTCACAATGTAGAACTTTTTATAAAGATATAGGTACTTTTCGTAAAGTCGATAATAAAAAATTATTTTTATTTTTGGGACCTCCTGTATATTCCAAACCTAATTCACTAACATTAAAAGTTAGCACTAGTACATTTGCAGTGGCAGTTTGCCCTTAAATAACGGTTTTGTGTCTTTTTAGCTTCACATGGATTAGGACTTTTACATTTTTGAGTCACCCAGTATGTCTTAGATCAAATTTTTGAATGGCTATGCTATTTTCTCACGATGTAGAACTTTTTATGAGGGATTACCTTTTTTGTAAATCCAAAAATAAAAAAAGTTTCGCATTTGTTTAGATGGTTTCTGGACTGTATAACTAATCGAAATTTGAGCAAAACGCCCTAGTTCTGGAAGAAAAAGAAACGCATACTGCTCAGTTTGCACAAATTAGAAGAAAACTTGTTTTTAACAACACTTTTAATTTATTTTTTAGTTCACCCCTATACAACGCAAAACATTTTGACATTGAACAAAAAACAGTTTATTAGGTAAAACTCTACACAAAAAGGGCTTTCAATTCCCAAAAAGCCCGACAAAGTCTATTAATCCATTTTCCAGCTACAGGCGTTTTAAAAACGACGTTACCAAAATTTGTATGCTTTTTTGTTTTCTCCTGTATTTTTCGCCAGAGCCCAATAATCGAAATTCCGGCGAATACGTCTGGAGATATTGATACCAGCTTACAAAGGTTCTATGTCGGAACGACCAAAAATAAATTATTGGCAATATGGCACACACCTAAACTTTTAGTAGTTTTGCATTACCTTATTAATTACCCTGTATAGCATCTAAATGCCACTTCCATTGCAAAATCACTTCTTGATGCTTAATTTGGGAAAGACGAGCTATCAATATACGAAAACCGCTCTCAAAAAAGTTAAGTTTTTAAAGAATTATAGCAGTTCGAAAAGTCGGGTAAAAATCGCTTTTGCCGATTTTTTTGTTGGCCAGTTTATTTAATTCAAAATACTTCTTATTCAAGTGCAATTTTTAACTAATACGAACATTTGATTAAACTCAAAGGAATATGATATAAATTAAGCAATACAATAAAGATGTCAAAATTCATAAACTCCACATTCAACACATTTTTCTAATTGCTTCCTTAGCTATCTGAAAGAATTTCTGATTTCTTCCTGGAATATTGAACGAACAACCTGAGTAATTGTGCCTTTTAGCACGTCAATATTATTTGGTATTGGAGTGGCACAAACAATCTGTTTTAAACGGCCCCATAGAAACTTATCGGCCAACATTAAGTCGGGACTCCTTGGAGGCTGCGAGTTTTTTTCACAACTTTTAGAATATGTTTAGCACGATTTCTAAGGAACATCACAGGATTTTCTCTAACACTCGAGAACTAAAACTGTGGCAGCATCGTTTTGGTTATATTTCTTTTTCTTCTTAAGATTTAAAACCGAAGCAGTTCTTTGGAATTTTTTATTGTGTTGTAGATTGTTATTTCAGTTATTGTCATTCCTGCAAATTTCTCGCTAAATTTTTCCGTGATATAGTGGTGTTATACTTGACCATCCTCATAACACTGGACTATAAAAATCCTTTGCTCAGTATATATCATTGTGATGACAGGTATTTTAAATTATATAATTACTTTATTAAATAAGGACATTGACAAATATGTCCATAGGTGTCATTATAGTTTAATATATGGAAGTACTATGGTTAAAACTGTGAGAGATAATAGTTGGGACTTTAAAAAAATAATATGATACAATTAGTTACTTTTAATATTTAATTTTTTTTATAAAATGTTGTATTTTGGCTTAGGGTTTAATTTAAAACATATTTCATGTTTGTTCTTTTACTCATACTCATACTAAATATACTTTATTGTGCAAGGAAAACAAATTTTCTATTGACAAAATATCCTACTCATTAGTTATATTAGTTATAGGTATAAAAGAAAATATTTACAAGAAGACTAATATAAAAAAACAAAAAACACCAAGTTAATTAAATGTAAATACAAATAAACAAAGAGTTTAATATGTAACATAAAGATTTAAGTAGCACACAGTGTGTAACAAAAATTAATGTCAAACAAAACTAGAATTACAATTAATTAAAATATAAATATATTAACTATAAAAGGACAAATAGTAATAATTTAAAACTATTTAAAATTAATAAAAAAATAAAACCATCCGAAACTATCACTATAAAATTATTCCAAGCAGTAATACATACGCCTTTTGCAATAGGACATCTTCCAATCAAACTCTTTATAATTTATAATAGATTTTAAGATATTATTTAAACGATTCAAGATTTTTTTGACTTTCATAAAAAATAGTCTGTCTTGCAAAAGAGGTCTTTGGTATAAGTAAACGTAGATTTCTATTCATAGTTATTCTGGTATTGTAAATGATTTCCTCAGATTCAAATTGTGAAAACTTTTTATGTATGAGGCAGACAGTTTCTAAAATAAAGAGACATGGCACGGTTTGTTCTCTTTTAAACAAAGGTTGACAGTGCTCATGATTTCCGACTTTACACAAATATCTAAGTACTTTGGTAGAAAATGATAAACAAGGTATGTTTATTCTTACGCAAAATAACGTATTCGTGTTTTTTATGCTGCCCGTATAAAAAATTAAATTTTTCATAACGTGAATCTTATTCATTTTATAAGCAAGATGTTTTATTATGCGTGGCATTTTTACATATCTTGTAAAATTTGGTCCATTTGTAGTCTTCTAAATCTCATTCGCGTACATACTGTAGATATATGATAAATTAATACTCTCACGTCCTTTATTTATTCTTGAGACACAAATCTAGTAGGTTTTAACTTTATATTTCGCAACTATCTTGTCAAGCTTGTCATATAAAGCTTCTAAAATCTGAGTATCCATATACTCATATTTATTAGGAAATAATTATTGTAAAGAATATCTTTATTAAATATACTTGAAACTGAAGTAGATACTAAAGATCTAAGCTAACATGCATTAGTCAAATATTTCTAGTTAGTGAAATAAACGTCCAGTTGCACAAATAATTTATTTCAAAATTAAACTAATTGGACACTTGTAAGGTGAGACAGCGCTAATATTAACGTGATTGTCAAAAATAACTTTAAACGTCAATTAAAAATTTTAAGCAACTGGGTGTAAGGATGTTATACGCTATAAGGATATAATAATTTAACTGTACTTTGACAACTATAGAACGTATTAAACTCTAGGCAGGATTATCATTTTAACAATAAAAATAATAGGTATATGATCTTTGGATTTCTTTCAGTTGCAACCGGCAAGTGAATGCTTTCGTCGTATAGCAAGATTCAGTCAATGTAATGTAAAAATTCTGTTTTGCTCAGGTTTGCTGAGATTTCATTTGCCGCTGCATAGATTTTGGCGACTCAATGGCTTTAGCTGATAAGCTAATTAGACTAAGATTTTGGTTTACCTACATCTAGAGTGGCAGCCTGTTATTTCATCAGGAATTATAGAGCTTCTTCCTGTATACCTAGCGTTATTGCTTATCCTATAGTAGAGCAAATCATCTTTTGATTGAAATTTCAATTTAAGCTTTTACAGTAATTTTTCCAAAACTAGATATAATGTCATAAATTTGAAAAGTAATATGAATTAAATATAATTATGGGATTTTATCTGATAAAGGGTTTAAGATTTTTTTGCAATTTAATTTAAAATAACGAAAAGAATAATCGGTTTTTGGCTTATTAAACATTTGTTTATTATAATCAGTAAATTTTGGTACAGGACAGGCTTAGACCAAATCTTTAGTAATAAGAAATAACGAATTTGAAATATACATATAATTTTATACTAAAACTTCCTCCATTTTACAGAATTTCTTTAAAGACCCCTGGAACACCTTTGACTTCGTCACAGTCATAGGGAGCATCATCGACGCAATGGTAGTGGAATTCGGCGTAAGTATTGCTATCAAATGCTTTATACCTAATTGTATATAAATATAATTCAATTTGTTTTTTTACTTATTTTTACAATATGCCACATTTTGACACCAATTTTGACACTGACAGATATACGGGCGACTGATATGGAAGGTACAAAAGTGATTTTTGTGATATAGCATTTGGCAACGCAGCGCTGTTGAGCACTCACGGCGTCGTGCACTCACCTTGCAACATTTGCCAACACTGCAATACTTATTTTTTGTTTTGGTTTGTACCTGCAAGTGATACTGAAATGTTGTATTTATATATATCGGGTTTTGGTTTTTAAGTATTTGCGTAAAGTTTATAGAAAGCAATATCTGTCCATTGTGTTTTAAATAATAACTACAACACTAACATTTTACAAAGACTTCAAGGTCTACAACAGTTGATAAACACACCAACCACCATTTTTTGTTGTATAACCCTGTTATACATCGAGTCGTAAAGTCTGGAATAAATTCATTATTTAAAAACGCCGATTTTCAAAAAACACGTCGATTTTGTTTTTTGATACGAAGTTTTTCCAATATTTTTATTAGACGAGGTGTCTCCAAAAACACTGTGCTAGGATCAACTTTAGTTATTTAAATGGGAACCCCAGTTTTTTTGCATTTTAGGATTTTTTGTATAATTCTGAACATTTTTTATTACATGTCCTATACCTAAATTGGTAATTATTTAGATTAACGTAAACAGCGAATTTTTTCATGAAATTTTGCACAGACCCTAATTTTAGAGAACACGAATCCGAAGTCAGTTTTTGGCGGTCTCGTAAAATTTTTTTTTTAACTTTTACGTTAGTTTTTCAATGAATTTCTTTAAATTTGTTGGCTGAGCAAAAAGGTGGTCAGGTTTGCTCAGTTTTGATTGATATAGATACATATATATCTATATCAATCAAAACTGAGCAAACCTGACCACCTTTTTGCCCAGGTTGGGGGAGCAAAAAAAATTTTTTTTTACGAGGCCGCCAAAAATTGACTTCGGATTCGTGTTCTACGACCCAAAATTAGGGTCTATGCAAAATTTCATGAAAAAATTCGCTGTTTACGTTAATCTAAATAATTATTTGTCAATAATTAAATTTCGAAATTAAATAATATCGATTAATTTTTCAAATTTCTGCACGAACTTACTCACTTCAGATTGTGAAATTGGCCGACGAGTAGGATATTTTTAATTAAATAACTGACACACTTCTTCTTGGGTTCTTACCCTATCGCCATACCCTATCATCATGAGAATTTCTATCATATGTGCCTCAGTAAGTTTCATTTTGGTTAAAAATAAAGTTCACAATAACTAATACTTGATAAACTTCAAAAATTAACTTAAAATAAAACAACTATGAACGAAAGAAAACTATTAAAAATGTTAGAGTAAAAATGTATCTTGAAAATAATGACTAAAATATTACGATATTTTGACACGAAGTTATATGTCTTACTTGACAAAATGTGACAAAGGGACAGGTTATTAAGTGAGATATGCTGGTATTTAATTGTATTTAATTATTCAAGAAATACGGTCAATTACTGTTACTGCCAATTAACCAATGTGAGGTATATTTAACATTAAATAAAATGATGAAAAATTAATTGTTATTTAATTTCGAAATTTAACTGTCGACAAATCAAAAACAGTTTAATTTAGGTATAGGACATGTAATATAAAAAATGTTCAGAATTATACAAAGATTCGTAAAATGTAAAAAAATTGGGGTTCCCAATTAAAAAATTAAAGTTGATCCTAGCAGTATTTTAGAAGATGAAAGTATGTACATAGTACATGAAAGTATGATCAAAAAATATTGGAAAAAATTATTATCGAAAAAAACAAAATCGACATGTCCGATCGATTTTTAAAAATATTCAGCGATATTGAATATTGAATTTATTCCAGTCATTACGACCTCACTGTATATGTTATTATATTAACAAAACGAAATTATACTAGGGTCTCAATTTTCTTTAAATTTTATGTAGTTAAAATTTATAATCATTACCAGTTGAAAATATATAGAACGAAAAATAAGGGATATGTTAAAAAGTGTGTTACGACCTCACTGTATATATTATTACAAGGTTTATTAACAAAAGGAAATTATCCTAATGTTTCAATTTTGTTTAAATTATATATAATTAAAATTACAACCATTACCAGTTGTAAATATAAAGAAGGAACGTAGTAATTGTTCTAAATTTGTTTTAATTTTATTTAAAAACGCGCACCAGGTTGTGCATAAAATGTATTTTTTGGTACATCTACAGATATTTTGAGGCCACTTGCAGATACGACTGAACTCATACATATTGACATAATGCATTTTATGGAATGTCCATTATTATTTGATAAATATTTGCACAACATAAATTTATTATTGTCTGTTTGTTGGTTGTTTTTTGGAGATCTTAAAATGAAAAATATATCAGAATCAGTGATGAGCTAATATAAACCTATATGATCCTAAACTCATGTAAAAACGATTTTTCATAAATGTAATACTGCACTACGAGATCTATATTATTCATCACTATAAGTAGAAAAGCCCCGATTTATTATAATGGGGAATCGCAACTGTCAATGTGGCGCTATCATAGCTTAGATATTCCTAACTCTTACGTTCGGAAATTTACCTCCGAGCGTTTAGATGACATTTACGACAGGTGACCAAGTGATTGCTTACAATTTTTTTAATAATAGATCACGTGACCAACGCATCCGACTGCCCCGATGTGAATTGCTAAGCGAACTGAATAATCGGGTTCAGGTTTTCAAATTTGCCTTGAATTAATTTATAATAAACCTGACTTTTATCTTAAAATCGCAAAATGACACGTTGTTGTGTGATAAAATGCAAATAAAAAATAGTCTACAAACTTGTGGATATGTGGATAGAAGATTGTGGTTTATAACTACACGAGGGAAGAATTTATAAAAACGAACAGTTCTAAATGATATCAGCGAAGATAATTATATAAAAATAAGTAATTACACGTACCTATTTATAGTTTTCTTTTCATCAGACTGTGCGTAGTTTATATCATTATATAATACATTATTCCTACGAACAGTTGCAGACGAAAAATTCCGGACATGTTAACATTTTCAGTCATATTTACAACATTTGTTAAATCTGGCTTTTTTACCTGTATGGTCACTTATCACTTATTTAGTATACTTTGTTTCAACATTTATTAAAAACAGAAGAAAAAACATGAAAATATGAGTAAATTAATATTTCATTGCAGCACCATTTTTTTCAATAATTAATTCCAAACATTTGGGCATGGATGCCACCAGCGTTTGAGCATGCCGCGGATTATAGTTGTTCCATATTTCTATTTTGTTCCACAAGTCGTCACTATTTTCTGGATAGAAATTATTTGTTTTATAAATTTTTTTGACAGTGTAGCCCCAACATTTTCAATCGGATTTACATCAGGACAGGCGTCATGTTGATAAATAAAATTTCTTTGAGGAAAATATTGTTGTGGCATTAATGCGATGACAAAGTCCAAGCCCTCTTGAAGTTATGATCCCCAACCATTAACGGAAAATCTACCACTTGTTTTAACCCTTTGTATGTATTTTTCTTCAAATCTGGTATTTACAGGTCGGTAAACTCTTACCCGTCCCCTGTAATAGGATTGAAAGGTCTTTTCATCCATGAAAACTACATTTTCCCAATACCTCAACCCTTCCTGCAAATTTTGCAAAGCAAACCCCACCCTCTGCTCTTTGTTGTTTGTCTCTGCACCTCCACGGCTATTTGGAATGTTCTCCAGAAAAGTTACCAAGTTATTATCTTGTTCATTTGATATCCTCTTCCTTTCACTTTCAGGTATTTTATTTGGAGAACTAGCATTTTCCCACTAATTCTTGAACTGTACTTCGCGACCCTCTTCAGATAAGATCATCAACCTTGCTCTTTATTGTTTTTTTAACCTGTTCATTTTATCAAAAATTAAAGAGACAAATATCTTAAAAATCATTTATTATCACTCCATGACAACTTATACGTAAAATTCAGGTAATCCAAGGTATAGAAAGTTAAATTACCTTGAAAAAAATAATGCTTCCGGGTTTCTTCGCCCGCAACCGTACATGTTTCCAATTTCCTCTGGTAAAAATTTGTTAAAGATCTGCTTATTTCCACGCAAACTAGCCCCTCGTCTCTTTAATTCAGCTTTTAGTTTACTTTCCATGTAAAATACTTGCTTATCAAAATTTAAATATAAGAATAATTATGTCGACTGGTTTGAAAATGAAAAATAATCTACTTTAAGCTCACATGACTGAAATAGCAGCTAGGAGCAAGCAATGATAGCGTCACCTGTTTGAGTTTGCCCTTGTCATTCCCATTGATACAATATTCGTTATGTTGCAACATTCAGTATATTTGTTAGTAGTACAGTTTTTCACGCAAATTGAAAAATCCCGATTTATTAAAATTGTTGCAATGGAATAATTATTATTGGTCACATTTTCTTAGCAAGTGCTTGATCATTCTAAGTTGTATAGGTCGGTTATTTACAAAAAGATTTACAAAAAATAATCAAAAATCCTTTATGTGTTATAAACAAGTATTTATTTATTTGTGTATTTTGTTACTAAATGTGTCTTTTACTTCAAGGAACGAGCAGAGAAAATGACAAAAGACAGGGTACGTTCATTTTCAAAAATTTGTTTACAATTATTTTATTGCTAATCTTTATATATAAAATTTATTATTAACTGTTCTAATATCTATTAATCTATAATTTTTCTTCAATAAGTTTTTACAGTAATATTATTATAAAAGTATAAATAAATTTTAGGAAGTATAATATAAATTTTAATAATACAATTTGGACTGCGTCTAAATTTTAGTGTCCCGTAGTTTTGCAAAGTGTGAAAGATCTAGCCTTTTGTGACTACATTACACGACAAAGAAATTTTGTTAAATCTGGTATACCAAACGAGTGATTTTTAATTATTTTCCTCAAAGGCGGCTGTGCTGTAGAACACGTGGGTGTAGCACTACCGATTAGACCGTAGTGCGGTTATGAGAAAGCAGACTTATCACGTTGAAAATTTGTAATAGCGTTTTTTAAGGAATCTAAAATGAAATCATGACTTACCTTTATTGAGGCCGCCCGTCCAGGCACGGTCTCTATACCCCCTGCTTGGTGAAAAAATGTTCGTATGTTGTCGTGGAATTCGATATTTTTACATTCTCAATTTTTTTTCTCGAAAGCGGTTAGTGCGGGAGCCATTAAATTTTCTGGGTTAATAGAGGGATAGTGCGTCTAGCTTCGATAAAAATTTCAGTTATACAGGGTGTCGCGTTTCGGAGTTATTAAACGTCAAAGTATGATATCGTATCTAGGTGGCAAAAGTTAATTAAATCGATTTAAATTTTCGGAGGTTGTAGAGGACTGGGGCTTCCGAAGCCTATTGAAATTGGCGATATTCGGAAAATGGGAAGTAATTCTTTTGAATTTTTTTATGTCGAAAAAGTCACTTGCAGACCCATATTGAGTTCTACATTGCTCGAAAACGAAACGTCGGACAGAAAAACGGTTTGACACGTCAAACTTTGGAATCTCAAACACTTTCGTTTTGCAATACATTTACCTATACCTAGAACGACTGGAAATTGAAAAATTTGGGAAAAACTGAAAATTACGATTTTTCATGAAACTTTTTGACGGTTTTTAATTTTAGTCGGGATTTTTTTTAGACCTTGAAAAAATTACGTGTCTGGGGCGAGGACGACCTTGGGCAAAATTCGTGTCTGGGGAGCGGACGACCCTGGAAAAATGTTTCTATGTGTACGTGTTTGTATGTATGTAGCGATACGGATACGAAAGGCGGCCTCTTCTTGATCATCATTCCGAAGGAGTTTGATATCTTTCTTAGGCGGTCTACGCATCTAAGTTAATAGCCTCCTTCTAGACACATTCTGATTCTTCTTACTCCCAAAAAACATTTACTAGTAAGTTTGGAAAATTGCTAATTTCAACAATTTTTTTAAAAATTCTTCTTTTGAGATTATTTATATCCTCAATTGGAGTCCGATAAATGGATTTTTTTTATATGTAGAAGGTCACAAAAAGAAATTGCACAGTGTCAAATTACAGGCACGAGGTGACCATATTTGGTGTATGTTTCGACTTATGATTCTGTTTTCAAAAAATTCACCTAAAAAGTTTAAATTTCCTCTGGTTACATGAGGTGTAGCGCCATCCTGTTAAAAGTAACCTTCTCGCAATTCTTCACGCATTCATTCATCATCAATAAATCGTGTTAAAATTTCTGTCCGATATCTCTCAGTTATGATTGTGCCATGAATATAAATTGGGCATATTATTCTTCTAGAACTAATTTCTGCCCATACACCAACTTTCTATTCTGCGCTAGAGCTTTCAGAATTCCAACGGTTTTCGGATTAATTTCTGCGGAATGAATAGACACAGTCCAAACCCAATAATTACATTTTTTTATAAATTAAAATATTGACATACAAATCTTATAATTTGTAATTTATTAATATAGGGCTCCATACAAAAACTGTAAAAACTTTACCTCTTCTAGAGAAACCTGTTATATCTTAGAAACAACTATAGCGATTTACTTTCCTTTATTTTTTGAATTTCCCATAGAGTTATTTTAGGAATTTTATATTAAACAAAAAACGTTAACATAAATTATACCTTGGGCCAGATAGACACTAGATTTTGGTTAAAAAATCCTATAGAATTAAACAAAGGTTAGTCTTTCAGCATGTTAGAAGAGAGTAGCACTATTGTTTATTAGAGAACTTTAGCGGCACTTGAATGTTTACCGTTAGAATTTACCGTATTTTTTATATTTTAGACTAAAGAGCTAGATGTTGCAGCCCTTATTGGAAAATGGTTAAAGGTTTGTTTTCTCTGATTTTTGCGAGCTTTATTTTTAATCTTGAACAGCGTCTAGTTATTAAAACAGGAAAAAATCATGGAAAATCTGGAACCAGTTTTAAATACAGGATTTATAGGATCTTTTTAATATACATTTTTTTTATCCGAAGCGAGGAGAGTATAAAGAATTATAAGTGGACTAAATAGAGGACGGATTGTCTAGAATAGCAATGATATACAAGCTACGGACGAAAAACTAGTTTTAGCATATTCAAACAATCATTAAAAATCATAGCAACAATTTTAGCTATTACTGGGATAGCAGATATCCTCAGACATGCCCCCTACAACCTAGAACAGTCAACATGACTCAAAAAAAAAATTTACGTTTTTAGACAGCGGGACTGGACTATCATATTTGTATCCCATAAGGGTAGAAAGAGAAAAAGGTATTCTTAAAGGTAGAAATTTTGCTTGTTTCTCGCCCTTCGAAGCATGCAGATGCCCCCCCCCAAATGCAATCCTAGAGCCGCCACTGTGCAGGTCGGTAAAGGATTTATTTTAATCCGTAACACAGCTCAAGTTATTTGATTAAAACTGTTGAGAAGTTTATAATACAAAATGTGTCATTCTTTCGTTTAGCCTTGTAAGAGAAGCAACTGAATGTGTAGAATACCATCAGTATTTCTTCTCACTTCATACCCTAAGTAAACAAGTCACTGCAAATAACCTAGATAAAAAATGTTTAGCTTTCCATCATCACTATCTCTTGCTGCATTTTAATATATCGGCTTATTAAATGTCACCACTGTATCTCCAAAACTATAAACTAAGACAAAATATATTAACTTTTTAATAGAAAACCCTCTGCTCCATTTATTTTCTATTTCTTTATAAAGACTACTACTTTACCTGAAAATGCAAGGTTATCGACATATTTATAAAAGCTCACCTCGTTCCAGGTAGAAAAATTAGTATATTTTATAGTTTCCTTAAATCTAAAACAAACATAATTTTCAGCTTTCCAGGATTTTTTACCGTTTAGTTTTCTTTTTGACCTGGGACCTGTTAGCATCGTAAAAGCATATATTAGCAATAGAGTGCAAAATTTTGTTATTTAAACAACGTTTAATATTTGAAAGCTGGTTTTTAGTAAACTAAGTAATATGCTCCAAAATAAAAGAAACATTACATTATACAGGGTGTCCGAAAAGTCTTAGTATGAGCAAATATCTTTGCTATTAGTAAAGATAGAGACTCCATATTTTATGTGTATCTTATTCTCTATCTCTATTTTTACTTATAGCAAAGATAGTTGCCCATACTAAGATTTTTCGGATACACTGTATATTAAAAACATTATTAATATAGCATTATTATTACAAAAAATCATGTACTAGAGGTATCATGATGATGAATAAATGAATTAAAGACATCTTCTGGGGTTCAAAAATTTAGGGAAAATTATATATTTTATATTCTTTTTTATTTAATGATATTTCTGAAACTTAAGTATTAGAAAAGTTGATGCATATATAGAAGAAAAGAACAGCAATGAATGAAATAATCTACTTTTCTTTCCTTATAAGTAACCAATAAAACTTAATTATTTAACCATTAAACGATCTTTAAATCACCTTGTATATTGTGTGATTTTTCACATTTCTCATACTGCTTCATTTTTGTTCTTAAATACCCAAAAAAATTCTTGTACGCCTTATATTTCAGTAGGTTATTAAGACAAAAATTTCTCTAATGTTGCAAACTTTTTAAATTAACATATATTTTATAAATATTTAAGAATCCCGCTGCATACGTTATTAAAAAGCTACCATAACCGTTTTGAAAACAACATTGAAGCTTGTCAAAAATCTTTGAATCAAAACTAACTTCTATTTTATAAAATATCATCGCATGTAGCATGTTTTTAAAATTATTTCCCCTTAAAAGATCAGTAGATTTATATGGGATTCTCATAAAAGTGTTTTGGTAAGTACAAAACTCACTGAAATTTACACAAAATGACACCAAAACACTGTGTTACACCTAATTTTTGTAAATACAAATTAAACGTTTTTAGTTTTTTTTTAGTTTATTTTAGGTAGCTTAGAGTATTTAGAATAGTGTAGGATAGCTCTAATTTAGACTTATATCCTAAAATTTTGAACTTTATATTAAAAACCTAATTATGAAGCGGTCCCCTTGTCTTTTTCGATATTAGTTGCATTATTTTATAATATTTTAGTTTTAATATGTAGCCAACTATTGCAATTCAGTTCTTATGTACAGGGATATCCAAATAAAAGTGAACAGGCCTTATAACTTTTTTATTTTTAAAGATGCGAAAAATGTTAAATATGAAAGTTTTTGGGATTTTTATGGATCATTTATATAACTATAACTAATCAACAAAACAATAATTGAGCATCGAATAAAAAAAATATAGTATAGAACATCGATTTTCTCGCTTATTTTAAATTGGATAGGTCATAGGAGAAATTCTAGACATATTGTGTATAACATGCCCTATGCGGTTTTTCAATAATAATTTTTGAAATAATTCAAATTAAAAATTATTTCGCTTAAATATACTTTAAACGTAAGTATCCAGGTTTCGAACGAAACACTTGCTACCTTTTTTAAATTTTCTTTGTAGGTAAGTCAAAGTTAATGTGAGGATTGACAATAATTCTTTAGTCACCGCGAATTTATAATTTTATTTTTATACAAAATGAGTTATTTGAATAAACAATAATTGTTGATTTTTGTTACTTATTAATCTTTGAAAGCAATAATCAGTGATTATAAACAATAACAAATGAATTATAACATAAACCGATAAATATTAACATTGGCGAATAAATATCAAAAAACATTTTCAACTGTCCGCCATTTAATTCTTTGTACTTTTCATAGATTCTTCTCAGCCTTGCAAGTGTGTTGATAATACTTTCAGCATCATTTTCGTTCAGATTTCTGACTTCATTTCTCACCTTCCTTTGAATTTATTCAATATTTTCATTATAATTGCTGTATACGACATTATCCAAACCCAAAGAAATATATCTAAAGGTGTGAGGTCTGGGCTATTTGCAGGCCGATCTAACGTTCCATATCTACCGATCCATTCGTTATACTGATGGTTTAAAAAATTGCGAACCTCGATTATATTATAGGGAGGCGCTCCGTCCTGTTGCCATATAATACGTCGACGTTCTTCAAGTGGCAATTCGTCGAGAATACCTTCGATTTCATTTTCTAAAAAAGTAAAATAGCGCTGGCCAGTTAATGCTCTCCGAGAAAACAATGGTCCAAGAGTTTTATTTTGTAATATCCCACATCAAACGTTGATTGAATTGCGCCCCTGAAAAGCAATATCTTCGACGGCAAAGGGATTTTCATTTGACCAAACATGTCTATTAAACATTCCCGCAGTTGAGAAGGTTGCTTCGTCTGTCCAAACTATGGTGTGAAATAAATTATGATCCTGCCGCATTCTTTCGTTAATATTTAAGATAAAAGTATACCTTCTTTCTGTTTGATCGGCACTAAGCTTTTGAACTGGCATAATTTTATATGGTCTGTACTTAAAATACTTTAACGTTCTTTGAACTGTTCCATAAGTCAACATTTTATCTCTTCTTCCATATCTAAGATACCGCACACACTCGGGAATTGATTTTTTTGAATTCTCTTGAAAATATAATAAAATCGCTGGGTCCCTTTCTTCATTTCTTTCTCCATTGCCCAGAATTCCTCTTTCTTCTAGTCTTCTATTTATTTTTATAATGGTGTTTAATGATGGAGTTCTTTGCCCCTCTTCAATACATTCTTCATATTGTTTTTGACCCGCTCTAACATTATTCTTATTTGCTAAATATAATTTTAACATTTTGTATCTCTCATTAATAGAATCTGCATAAAAATAAAATTATAAATGCACGGTGGCTAAAGTATTACATCCTTGACATTAACTTTGACTTACCTACGAAGAAAATCTAAAAAGATAGCAGGTATTTCGTTCACAACCTGGATAGTTACGTTTAAAATATATTTATGCGAAATAATTTTTAATTTGAAATATTTCAGAAACGGGTGAAAAACCGCATAGAGTATGTTATACAAAATATGTCTAAAACTTCTCCTAGAATCCAAAAATATGATAAAAATCATACCATCCAGTTTGAAATAAGCGAGAAAATCGATGTTTTATACTATATATCTTTTTATTCGATTCTCAATTGTTTTTGCCGATAAGATATATTAATGATCCATAAAAATTCCGAAAACTCTCATATTTAACATTTTGTCAATCTTTAAAAATAAAAAATTTATAAGAACTGTCACTTTTATTTGGATATCCCTGTATAAATATTTTTTAAATTAAAGTCAAATTAATTCTATTAGGGCCACAAATATATTTTCTAGAAAAATTGCAACAAGGAAAATTTGCGTTCTGCTACTAACGTACTGTGATTTAAAAAAATTGCCAGGACACTAAATGCGTTAAAGTACCATTTGCCGATCGCGTCGATTACAGCTCACTTAATTTCATTTTTAGTTGGATTTTCGGCTTTAACATTTTTAACAATATCATTTCCAGGAATACAATTTTACATCATTTCAAATAAATTTTCTTATTTGAAAAACCATCTCATAAATTAAAATTTTTCAAAAATTTCAAAATTTAAATACAGAATAAAGATAATATTCTCGTGTATTGTTTAACGTTTAGTAGGTTTAAAGACATGGGCATTTAACTTCGGGAAAGAAATCAAAACTTAGAGACAGCACTTTTAAAAATTTCTAAATGAACCGGAGTATCGTCAAGGCTTGAAAAGCATTATAACTAAATCCAATACTTCTAAATTGTACACAAATATTAAATTATTTTGTAAATATCAGAATTTTTCAAATTCTTAAAACTAGGTTAAAATTTAAAACCACTCTTATTTGATAGTTATTTAATTTAAAAGGCAAATTACACCAATAAGTTACTTAAGTTAAGATTACAAATGAATTCTCCTTAATAAGAAAATCAAGTTGTAATTTGTCACTGAACTTATTGTTTTTGTTCTTAATTCATGAAGAACTAGCTACGAGCAGCACCAGTGATGTCCTCAAGCAAGATGAAGTAAAGACAAGCTGCTTGAACTGCTAAAGCCAAACGAACACTCAGTTGTCAATTTTTTATTATTCTTGCCTCATGCCACTTTCCTACAAAAAAAAAATGCTTTTCGTTTTTTGGTTATACTACTACTAAGCTTACAAGAGCATAGCAGTATTGGGTCACAAATTGTGCTCGTTTCTTATGGGAAGAAATAAAATGCGACCCAAAAATCCCTGTGTATGATATACTCTAAGAAATTGTCGTAGTGTACTCCGTTTGCTGGCCTTAAACCTATTAATAGATATAATACATAGATTTACTAGTGATCCCTAGTAGGTTCCCTAATATTAGTTTTTCTCAAAATTTTGTTTAGGTTTTATTTAATTGATTCATTTTATTGTTGTATTAGGTATATTTAAAATAAACAAAAAACATCCTTAATACCGATATCTACTAATGTCGTCAATTCAATGTTTTTAGAATTTGCATTTTGATGTTTTTTATTAATAAATAATATGTATTATCTTTTGAAATGCAGCTTCTGAGGGTTCTCTCTGAAAAATATTATTCCAATAGGTATTTTTAAAATTGCCACCATTATTATTGATAATAGTATTTACTTATATTTAGTAAACAATTTGGACATAAAGTAGGATCACTCAGATTTGAAACCGTTTGTTCTGTCGCCTTCGAGAAATGATTGGTGAGTGAGTAAAAAAGGATGACTTCTATTGGCCAGCGTTAGAACCATAGTGATCTGTCACCATAATATCTCACTTAGTAAGAACTTTTTACAGTGGTAATATAAAATTCGGACAAATTTTGATTCTATTTCGGTAATCGTTTAAAATTGCACGGAAGTATAAGTAAACCAAATTACTGTTGGACGAATTCTGTTTTACAATGTAAAATTCATTCATAATTAAATTGAATAAGTATAATATATCAGTAGTAACCTAAGAAAAATTGTAAATAAGCAGACTAAATGCAATATCAGGCTTAATGCAGTATCAATCTTTGTTATATTTCGACTATTTATGAAAAATGATTGTGGGGTAGTTTTTGTGAGGTAGGGTTCTTTTAAAGGTGATTTTATTTGAGTTTTAGTCAAATCAACTCAAATCAAATCATGCTGTATTGTATATGGAACAGAATTCTTATTTACAAAGATCTACTAAAGCAGATAAAATGTACCTACATATTATATAAATTCCTACAAAATATAGGTTTATCATAAAAAAAAATTTAATTCGTGAACGCATATAAAACATAAAGGCCGTCAACAACGTTAAAATACTTTTACTTTAGGTAAGAAAAATTTGACCAGTAGTATTTACTGATTGGTACAGGTGTCCATTTCCTTGTCTTAATGCACGGGTATTTGCCTGCAGTTTTATGGGCTTTTTTACTCGAAAGCGGCGGAACAAACGATTTCAAATTTGAGTGATCCTACTTTACTTTAATTAAATTTAAATTTCTTTAAAATAAGATATTAAACTTAGTTAAAAATCAGAAATCTCTACAGAATGCATCTACTTCCTTGAACCCTTTTTCAAAAATGATAATACGTCCAATATAATTGGTATTTTTATAATTTATAAGTCATCTTAACAAAATGAACATATACGTTAACAGAAATAATTTGTCAAAAGGTAATCTATCTAACCAAACCACAACACTTTTCAGGACAACTTCATCAACGTTGGCTTTCTGAGACTTTTTCGTGCTGCTCGACTGATAAAACTACTTCGTCAAGGATACACAATAAGAATACTTCTTTGGACGTTCGTCCAAAGTTTCAAAGCTCTTCCATACGTTTGTCTTCTAATCGCCATGTTGTTTTTCATATATGCCATTATCGGAATGCAGGTAAGATCTCTCGTTTAGTAATAAAGATTACCAAATCCACACTATTTCATTTCATGGAAAATTTAAAATCGTCAACTGAAAAGGGCGGTATGACCTGTTTTTGCTTTAGAATAATTAAAAACCTCTCAACATTTACCCTAAATATTTAATACTTTTTTGAAAGACCATTAAACATGCTCGGCCGCCATGGTACCAGGAATTGGCTCGAAATATAAAGTCAAAGAACTAAAATTAATGCTACTATTGATAACAATGCCATGCACCTGAAAAACACAAGGTTCACATTGCATTTAAGAAAATATGACAGCGTCTTATCTTCATGATAAATAAATATTGATTATTTTAAAGACCTTGTTTAATAATTTAAACGGAGCGAACCAGCTGTCTACAAGAAGCGGAATTGAAAGAGCAACAAACATTTAAAAGAATGCAAGCTATGGACAGAGATTTTTTAAAATGGTTTCCAAATTTCCAAATTGGCTGACAAGAGCAGTTTCGTAATTATATGTCTGCAGTATAATAGATATCAGAAATTGTGCCAGAGTTATTACAGATTGCAGCCTGAAGATTCCTTGTGTAATGAGAGCAACAGTTCAATATATAATTATATATATATATATATATATATATATATATATATATATATATATATATATATATATATATATATATATTATTATGTCTAATAACATTATTACTTATTATTACCTGGGTGTAAGTGAGTTTCAGTAAAATGAAAAAAAGCAACTCATCTTCACAGTAATCTTAATGCAGGAATTATTGACTAAATTGTGCAATGATACTACAAAATCTTGTTGAAAACTTCAAAGTGACAATTGTCAATTGTCATAAGATTCTGTTGAGAAGGAGAGTTTTTTACAATGGTGGATTATTTAAATATTACAGGTTGCTAATTCAAAAGGGGACTTCGAGTTGACGCTTGGGACGCTCCGAGCACAGAAATTCGACATTGTATATTACTTCTTACTTTGTCATCATCAAATAGGACATGTTAAGACCGTATGTCTGAGATTTGCGCTCGGAGAACTCCGAGCGTCCAACGTGAACTCCCCCAAAGTAGTAGATAGGTTGCAGTGTGTGTTTATGGTGAGATAATTGTTACTTATTACATAATTTAGTATACATTTTAAAAGAGGAAAAATGATAAAAATAACATTGAATTTTTATATGTATAATGGTTGTGTACCAGGAGAAATGAAATTGTGCATATTGTTATTTAACATCTGTAATACTAAGCTCTAGGGTCCTTAAAGACAGGATTACATCACATAAAAGTGATTGTAGACTAGGAAAGCGTTCTTGTGCATTGGCTGAACATAATATTGATACAGGACACATCCCTGCGTTTGAATCTACAAAAATATTACACCAAGAAAAAAATACTAAAAAAAGAATCTTTCTCGAAATGACAGAGATATATACTCAAATAAATACACTTAACAAAAATAAAGATGTGACAGATCTTAGCATAATTTACGCAAATTTAATAATTTTAAAAAAACAAAATCCTAATAACTCTCTTAGTATTACAGATGTTGAATAACAATATGCACAATTTCATTTCTCCTGGTACACAACCATTATACATATAAAAAAAAAAAAATATATATATATATATATATATATATATATATATATATATATATATATATATATATATATATATATATATATATATATATATATATATATATATATATATATATACACATATATACAGGGTTGTGATGTAATAACGGATAAATTCAATAAAAGAGTGTGTATTTTTTTTTTCGGAAAAATCCTCGGACACGTCGATTTTGATTTTGGATTGCGCATATTCTGACATAAGATGTAGATATACAGGGTGCCTCAAAAAAGCGTGACAGAAAAAATATTTTTTCTTAAATGGAACCCCTATATATTTTTGCATTTTCGGATTCTCCGGAAAATTATGGACATGTTTTGTGTATAATGTCCTATACCTATCTTCAACTGTTCACGAAATATTTACGATTAAATAATATAACACTTTATTGTAAATAAATTGATGCACATTCTGGAAGTTTATTTTATTAAATGCTGTAAGTGGCTGCCATTAACAGCTCTGCAGTACCCCAAACGATCGATAAATTCTTGCTGTACATTTTCAACTGTTTCTGGAGAAATATTCCTAATTACATTACGAATGCGATCTTTGAGGATATCAAGCTTGCGTGGCTTATCTTTGTACACCTCATTTTGACATAACCCCAAAGAAGTAGTCCAGTGGATTAAGGTCGGGTGACCTAGGTGGCGTGGCCACTCTATTGATCCACGTCTATAAAACCTTTATTTTCCAAATTTCTTTAGGTACCGTAAATGGTACCCTAGATCAAGCATGGATGTTTTAAATCTCCCTTCATCAGCCGATGATAGTGCAATATTCTAAAAAGTTTAAGATTGCAGTGGGATGGATATTAGAAAATGTGAGAGAATGTCTATAACCTACACAAGATCGCCATCTACCACAAGTGGCCAAAAGATCTGCAGATATCTTAATTAACTGACGATAGAATTATAAATTTTCCGTAGTCTATACAGGATAGTCAGCGTGCAAACTTTTTCCTAAGTTCTAAGTATAACGTATAGGCTAGATCAGGAACGATTAGAAGATCTGCATATTCCTTGACTGGCTGATAAGAGCGCAACAGGCCAATATTTTTAATTTCGCAGCGGACTAGAGATCGGAAATTGTAATAGAATCTATCAATATCTACACAAGCCATTTATTATCTAGATCTTTCTCTAGGTAACATGAGTTTTTGGTCATTTGGCCGACTATGGCAGATCTACATATTTCTCGATTCAAGTTAAGCCCTGATATTTCCAAGTCTATTGTCCTTATATAAAATCCATTTTATAAAATACAATTTTGGTAAAATTCTCTTTCCGTTTTTGGCCAAAACATTTTTGTCAAGTTAAAGCTTGGAATGTTCTCCAAATTCTTTGTCCAATGCTTTAATTTTTTTTGTTTTAGGTTTTTGGAAATATTAACCTACCAAGCGGCTCAATAGATAGACATAACAATTTTCGAAATTTTATACAAGGCCTCATGCTATTGTTTAGGTAAGTTATTAAATAAAATAATATTGTAACAAAATGGATTTACGAACAAAATAATGTGGCCATGGCAACGGCTTTAAAAAAAAACCTTTGTAGATAGAATTGCGCTAATTTTTATATTAGATTTTTACTTGAGACTTTGAACACACGATATTATTATAGAAAGAATCTTAATATGATTCATTTTATATTATTGTTAAAATAATTTGAAATATGCAATATCTTTTAGATGTGCAACTGGAGAAAACTGGCCTTTTATAATGTTGTCGTGTATAAAACCTCAAGAATGTGATCCAAACAGTCCAAAGAAAGGCAGTGAATGTGGGTCAGATTTGGCATATATGTATTTTGTATCTTTTATCTTCTTTTGTTCCTTTCTTGTAAGTAGTCAGTCTATAATCTTAAGTTTAGATAGGATATTTTTATTTATTTACAAAATGTCGGTTAATAACATCTATATATATATATATATATATATATATATATATATATATATATATATATATATATATATATATATATATGGTCATGCCTTCTGACTTTACATACGAATCTAACACAGGAATTTTGAATTTTTTATATGCTTTTAGTTGTCTGAAGATCAAGGCAAGGCACACCCTGAAAGTAGTTGGGGTAGCAAGAGTTCTGCCCCAAAATCATATGTTATTTCTTATGGAGCTTCGATCTGCATTTTTAAACTCCATTTTAAGGCGTAGTCACTTTCTTGACAGCGCCTATACGCGAAGTTGCCTCTTAGAGTGTTGCATAGCTGTTTCTGAGCTGTTTCTGAGATGTTTCCATAAACAGGGTCTGTTTTGTAGCTGTTTTGTAGCTGTTTTGTACCTGTTTGGCAGTTGTTTTCAGAAACAGGGTCTATTTTGTAGCTGTTTTGTAGTAGCTGCCAGACAGGTACAAAACAGCTACAAAACAGACCCTGTTTATGGAAACATCTTAGAAACAGGCAACAGTCTGTTTTGTAGCTGTTTTGTAGTTGTTTCCAGAAACAGACCCTGTTTCTGGAAACAGACCATGTTTCTGGAAACAGCTGCCAAACAGGTACAAATCAGCTACAAAGCAGACCCTGTTTATAGAAATATCTCAGAAACAGCTTTAAAACTCTCTAAGAGGCAACTTCGAGTCTAGGTGCTGTCAAGAAAATTACCACGCCTTAAGTGGAGTGAAAAATGCAGACCGAAGCTTCATAAGAAATAACATGATTTTAGGGCAAAACTCTTGCTACCCCCAACTACTCCTGAATGACTCAATACCAATGTATTATTGTACCAAACCTGAATTAATGTGTGCCTATTCTGATAAAGACTTTTTAGCGATGAATATGATTTTTCAATTATTGACTTAACATGCGATTTAAAACGCAAGTCTTTGTCAATATATAAATACTAAGCTTCAAGAATACAGAATGCTCTTGAACATCACACAAATATCTGAGGGTGTGATTTCTGAGCAAATTTTAAGTAAAAAAATTGTAATTATTGAATATTCTAAAATGCTTAATTTTCAATTATTTGAAAACAAACCTCGAAAAATACTTTAAGGATAAAATGAAATAACTAGAAAAAACACTCCATATCTTCAAAACAAAGCAATTAAGGTCGTATGTTTATATAAACTTACCAATAATCAACACAGGAATCAGACCTTAAACTATTTTCTAGCATTTAGGGAAGACCCTGTATAAAATTTCCATTAGATAACGTACCAAAAAGAAGATTATCATTTTGTAGATCTAAAACTATGTTTCTTTTAGATGTTAAATTTGTTTGTTGCGGTCATAATGGACAACTTTGACTACCTGACCAGAGATTCTTCCATTCTGGGAGCACATCATTTGGACGAATTTGTAAGAATATGGGCGGAATATGATCCAAATGCAACGTAAGTACTATAATCAGTAGTAGAGATGGTGTAATTTGAATTTAAAATAATCTCTAATCGTTTCTATAAATAATTTGTATCATCCGATTATATATTCAGATATATGGAAAATTTTAATTCCGAGTATTTAGAAAGAGAAAGAGAGACTATTAACTAGCAAGCAGTTAACAACAAAGATAAGGTTAGCTTTACTGGATTGAACTACCGCATTAAAGTCAATAGATAAACGTTGTTTGTAACCCGTCAATCGAGGTGTTCCAACTTTGCTTGCTCGTAACATTAAAATAACATTTAAGTGTCGCGAAACTAAAATCTTAGCTTAGCTTAAATATAAAAATTAACTTACTAAAAACAATAAAATTAATCAGGGACAAGCAAAGACTGTCAGGCAACAACACGATTTGCTCCTCCCAGTAGCAGAAATTTAAATTATGAATAGTATATCAATACTAATTATGAGTCATGGGAAAACATTGGCTATCGTATCGCCCAATATGAATTACTATGCAGTGACATCGCGAAATAGGTAATAAATAATATAATCAGATTTATAATCCGATTAAGAAAATATCATTTTAATTTTCGTTTTCTTATTTGTTTTTTTTCCAATTTTGACATATAAAGTCGCACTTTTCAAAACCGAAGACAGTTTTGAAACATCATACTTTTCGTAACTAGTTACGAAAAGTAAAATATTTCCTAACCGCTGGTGAATTATTAATTTCATAACTAGTGGAGAAATAAGGGGCGTTTTACCTACCTTACCCCCATTTACTGTAAACTATTTCCATGTGTTGCTGTTTCATTGGGTTTTTTTGTAATTTTCTTTCAGCTGCTCCTGGTATTAAAAGACACCAGTTTTCGTTAAACACTAACGGTCAGATTCTCCAACGCTAGTCCGGTCTAATTTGACAACCAAAAGTTTTAAACTGACAAGTGTAAGAATAAGACAACTAAGTGTTATGCTATAAATTTGTTTCTGAGCCTTCTTGCAAATTTACAAAGAAAATGGCAATTTTAGTACGTACTTTCGACAAAAATAGAAATAAATTAATTGTAACAACTCGTTCCAAGATGAAAATCATTTAGAAACCAAGCAAATCGCTGAAATATCAGAATAATTCATGTTTTTAATGACGATTTATTGACAATGGCAGGACAAAAACATGTCAAAACATAACTGATCAACTAGAAGATCTTAACTTAAACCAGTACTAAATCTTAAATCTTCTAAGTGAATCTGAACGTATATTTTTTATTGATGTTTATTTTCACAATACTCCTGGTCCCGACAGTTATCCTGAAGATAGTAATAAGCGTATCTATTTTTATATAACACTTAGCTTTCGAGATTTTATTTCTTAAATGGCACTTGACCGGAAGTTGTAACGTAGGTAATGTTAGTATGACTAGGTCCTCTTTATAATGAGGATAATTATGACTAAGATAAGTTTAGGATGAATAGCTCATTTTTGATTGGCTCTTAGGTCCAAATATGGGTACGCTGAACCGAACAGAAAGCAGGACTTGCCTTTTTAAATGGGTGCTGACGACCCGAAAAAGAAGCGGAACTTTTACCGCACTCACTTCTTTTTACTTACTTTACTACTTCTCTTCTGACTGAGTCTCAACTGCTCTCAAAGTTAAAATGGGTATTGCATCCCCGCGAAAGAACCGCCTTGAGAGGGGTTGGCCAAATTATTTTAAATGGTTATATCGTAGATTTATCAATAACGATAATATTAAGTATTAAATAAGTAATATTTTACTATTCTAGGGGTAAAATCCATTTTACTGAAATGTACGACATGCTAAAAAATATGGATCCTCCGTTGGGGTTTGGAAATAAATGTCCAAATCGACTTGCTTACAAGAAGCTCATTAGAATGAACATGCCAGTGGATGATGAAGGAAAAGTATATTTTACCACCACGTTATTTGCACTGATCAGGGAAAATCTCGCAATCAAAATGAGAACAGGTAAGTGTGACATAACGTGCTATTTCTATATTCTGCTTGCTTCATTCTGATAAAGAATAAAGACAAATTATTTTGTGTTAAAGGGGTTGAATTGTGATTATGAGTGATGCTTTCCGGAAATTTTGGTAATTATATTTTATGGTAGGTACAAAGTACAACTCTAAATTTCTACCAGTCATATTATTATTGTTATTATTGAAGCCTGGCAATTACCCTTAATCTATTAAATACCTCTTATTAACTGAATGGCCGACTAATCTGAATTATTATAGAAGATAAACATGATTACAGGGAGCAATAATACTAAAAAAGTTATAACTAAACTTTATTGCGATTAATCTTAAACTAATTTAATTTTTTATCACAAATATATTTTTAATGTGGTTCAATTCTCGAGATACTTGAATTATTGCTCGAATCCTACTTCTATGTTAATCTGGAATATCGCCCTGGCTGTCCTGCGGATTTATTATAATACTGCCCACAATCACATCAAGAGCTGGCTCACTCTCCATGTAAAATTTTTCAATATTTTTGATAACATCGAGATTCCCAATCTTGTTAGGTACAGGTACCGAAAAATTCCCTAAAATAATTTTCTACATTATTAAAATTAAAATCAACATGTTTTAGAGAGGCCCAAACAAGTTCAATGGGATTTAGATCCGGATGGTATGGAGGTAAACTCAAAACAAACAAAACATCTTGTCCAAATTCTTCCAGAATTTTATCTATCTCATATGTTTCAATCAAACGGTTGTCTAATTTTAATTAAACTATATAAATCCACTTTTAATATATCGTCGGTAACGGTAGCACTACGTCGTCTAAACCATGCCTTCATTTCCACCTTTCTGTAAATAAAATTTGGAAATTTTTCTATTTGCACGTTGTGATAGGGAACGTTATCGATAACAAGAACACTCTTTGCAGCCAGGTTTGGAATAAGTTTTCTTTGGACCCACTTTTTGTACTTAGCGTAATTCATTTCACAATGATAATCACCCGATTTTGTTTGCGATCTAAAAGCGAAATACGCATTGTGTACAAAACCATTTTTACTGCCTGCTTGAACTATTACTAGCTTTGCCCTTTTGACACAGGCCTTCGGTGCCCTTCGTTACTGTTATCACTTCAAGATTTTTAATGCATGTGAGAAGAATGAATGTATATCTTATACATATAAATTACACTACCCCACGAAAAAACAAAACAAAGTCATGTCCACTGGACTAGATCCCCATGTCTATATGTTTTCGAGGTCGCTGAATCCGAATCCGACATCCGTTTCACCCCATCAGGTCATTGGACACCGTAAACCACCCCCTTAATTTCTAGGGTTGCTCAGCATCTTGCTCGGGTGTCCTCTCCTCTTCTTCTTTGATTATTCCAAAGTGAGAGGTGGGGAGGGTAGAGGGTTGACATCCGATCCGGAACGCACCTCTGAGGGGGTGAAACCACCCTTTCAGGGGGTGAAATCAGTTTTTTTCTGTTTTCGAAGGATTTTTGTCAGAATCACGACGAAGGAGGGGTTTGTATATACATATACATGTACAAATATGAATTTGTATATACATTATATATACACATATATACAGGGTGTTGGAAAAAGGCTGGCACTCCCAAAAATTTCCCAGGGGGGATGTTTATTTAAGGCCGTCTCACTCGTATAGCATGGGAAATTTTCGGGGAATCGAATAACGTTTTCAGTTTTGGTCCCGATAAGGGCTTGGGCCCTGTGAGGCCTAAGTTTGAGTTTTCATATGGGGACCCCCGTTTTTTGCAGATTCGGATTCAGCCGAAAATTTTGCGTTCAGATACGTGGATCTCAAATTTTTATGGGCCATATCGGGCCCAATACTACCCTTCGCCTTTAGAGAGCCATTTTGGTAGACCTGTGACATCATCATGGGACCGTCAGATGGAAGGAATTTGAGAATGGAGGTGAGCAGTGCGTGGCAATTTAAACAAGCGATCATGCTTATCTATAGCGATTGGCTGTTTGTGGCTACAATCAGCAATAAGTATGGTTACAGCTCCCAAAATTTTCAGCTGAATCCGAATCTGCAAAAAACGGGGGTCCCCATATGAAAACTCAAACTTAGGCCTCACAGGGCCCAGGCCTTTATCGGTACCAAATCTGACAACGTTCCCCGAAAAATTTCCTATGTTATACGAGTGAAACGGCCTTAAATAAACATCTCCCCTGGGAAATTTTTGGGAGTACCGGCCTTTTTCCAACACCCTGTGTATATATAATGTATATATAAATTCATATTTGTTTATACATGTATATGTATATACAAACCCCTCCTCCGTCGTGCTTCTGACAAAAATCCTTCGAAATCAGAAAAAACTGGTTTCACCCCCTGAAAGGGTGGTTTAATCCCCTCAGGGGGTGCGTTCCGGATCGGATGTTAACCCTCTACCCTACCCACCTCTCACTTTGGAATAAACAAAGAAGAAGAGCAGGGGACACCCGAGCCAGATGCTGAGCAACCCTAGAAATTAAGGGGGTGGTTTACGGTGTCCAATGACCTGATGGGGTGAAACGGATGTCGGATTCGGATTCAGCGACCTCGAAAACAAATAGACATGGGGATCTAGTCCAGTGGACATGACTTTGTTTTTTTTTTCGTGGGGTTGTGTTATTAGACGGTTCTCTTTACGAAATGTTTTATACTTCTTACGAAATTTAATCCCTTCTCTCTCTCGAGGACCGGTGTAGTCATCTTTAAATTTTTGGTGAATTTTACGCAAGGTTGCAGCTTTTTTTAGTCACTTTAAAGTTGACAATATATCGTCTGAAGACATTCATTACAACCGTCCAATTCGGTTTTAACGCTTGATGTTCTTCTTTTTTTTTGTTAGGAGTTAAAAATGAAGAGCACTCGCCATTTTCCACTTTTCTCATCTCACTCACTATTGTTCGAATTGTGCCAATATACACGCCGATAGTTGAAACACGCTCTTGAACATTCTTTAAATACTTGATGGGTTTATTCGCTTCAGCTCTTGGCGAATAAAATAAATAATATCTGCCAAAGTTTAACGACTTTGCTCAGATAACACTTTGCCATTTACTTTAGATACGAACTCCATACGCCCCACCATGGCAACCGGTTTACTGCGCTTTTAGTGGGCGGAGCTAACTCAGAGACAAATCTATATTTGACAAGCTGTTCGACCTTCTGAGCTGAGCAACTCTCTATTCGAAATCATTTTCTGAAGCTTAAGAATCCCCAAAAAACATAATTCTAACAATTAATACTTCTGTTTATAACTTTAGCTGAAGAAATGGACCAAGCGGATTCCGAACTCAGAGAGACAATCAAAAATATTTGGCCTTTGCAGGCTAAAAATATGGTAAACATACTAGTACCACTAAGTACTGATCTCAACGCAGGAAAACTAACAGTGGGCAAAATTTACGGGGGTCTTCTCATTTTGGAAAGCTGGAGGAGTACACGGTTTGGACAAATAGAACCGAGTGGAATACAGGTAAATTTTCAGTTGTTATTTACATCTTTTAAAGAAATTTCTTTAAGAAGCACCATAGGGTATAGTTTATCAGCTTACAAAATATGCTTATACTTTTCTCCCCCTCACATTTCGAAAATGGACGAAAATAACCATTTCAGTAGTAATTACTTCGCTAATATTTCCATTCTTTACAATGTCTAGAATTGTAAATGAAAAGGCATGAATTGTATGTCCAATTTGGTATTCGAAAAAATAAAACGAATTTGTCAAATGTGTACAAACTATACTGCAGCATGAAGTAGTAAACAAAGATTATTACATAATCCTATGTTATTGATATTAGTTGAAATGATGTAATCTTTAGCCAGTTATCGAGAGAGACAGTTAACGATAAATCTGTGATTTAAATATTTAGTCATTTTGATCCATATATATTGACGTAACAAGATGTGAGTAGAGCCATTGATAAATAGTTTTTTATGCTGTGAGGAAAAAAGTATAAGAAAATTTTGTAATACAACACATTTAAAACATCGTTGTATATTACCAGTGTAATCTACCACATAATATACTTCATTAAAAATAATATGGTCTAAAATAAGAAGACCAGAAAATATCGTCAACTCTGTTTTCAACCACTATCAGAGTCCCTTTCTCCAGAAATTGTTTGTATTCTGGTCTTCTTGTTTTGCCCTTAAAAACTACTTACATTGTAACATCACCATAATAATTGACATGTTCTTAATTACTGTTATATTCTCAATATGTTACAGGTATCAAAAAACACTACTTATTTACTTACCTATTTAAACTCAACCTATATCTACATATAACTTTTATAGTTTTTGCCATACGTGAATTATTTAACATGTGTTAAGTACGGCATCTGGAGCACGAATTTAATGATGCATTTTTTAATAGAACTTTTTACAATCTGTATATAACCATAATAATACCTAGCTATTCCAAAATCTACCATAGTTCAATGAAATGTATCTGAGAATATGGACTAAGGTAAGTAAACAATTAGAGTGCGTACTGGTACTATTGATCGATGTCATCTTCTTTACTTTGAACCACTTAACAAGGCCTTTTTCGTTGTGAGTACATAGTACATTTTTCTCATAATTGTTTTTTTTAAAGACTAACAAGGTCATAAAGCTTTGTATTTATATGGTGTGGAGTCAACAAATAGTATCCGCAAAAAATAATTTCTAATGTTGGCTACATGTGCCTTTTGGGCTTGCAAACGGGCTTTGTTACATGTACAACCATGAGAACTGATACCCAAGATCTTATGCTGGATTTGTACACCGGTGTTCCGGCTCGTAATAGCATATATGGCTCCATAGTGCGGTGGTCTACAGCAAATAAGCATAAGTACGGTCTTCAGTTGGACAAAGTCCAAAGAATGCAATGTGTAGGAATAACTGGTGCGATGAGGACTGCTTCAACTCGAGCACTGCAGGCTCTGTTGAACCTACCAACTCTTTACCTTTACAAAGAAAACGTGGTGATGAGAACGGCGTATCGCCTTAATTGCCTTTGACATCTAAAGGCCAAGAATGCAGGTCATATACGAGGATCTGGAGTGAAGCGATAAAAAATTGCACTTCACTACTCGTGCAATCGGATTTCATGATTTCAGTTCTGAAACCAAACAGGAATCTTGAGGCATTTGTACCTCAAATAGAGGACTAACAAGAGATGCCCGAATCTGTTGTCCCTGGAAATGGGTCTTGGTAGTTCACAGATGGATCACGACAGGGCGAAAAATCTAGTGCAAGTTTTCGCCTAGTAGAAGTATAATCTGCAGTGATGTTATCTTTGTCTGGCCAATACCATAGAGTTGGTAACGTTAGCATATCGGACAGCAGGGCAGTAATTCTGGCGCTGAAGGCAGATATTGTTACATCTCGAATTGTAGCGGAGTTTAAGGATGCTCCTAAAAACTTCTTAGGAATGGTAATAGTGTGAGACTCGTGTGGGTCCCTGGATATTCAAAGATAGGTAGCGAGTAACGAGGAAGCTGACCGTTAGGCAAGAATGGAATTCGCGAAAGATCGCGAGGAGCCTCGGCCAATCATTGCCGCCTCAAGAGATGTTGGAAATAAGGAATTAAAAGATTTACTCTTGAGTAAGCTTGCAGAATGCTGGAGGGAGGCTGCAGGAATGAGGGAGGCAATCAAAAACGTAATATCTCCAAACGCACGTCTCACAAAGGAATTACTCTCACTCGGTAGAACAGACTATATATTTACAGGACCTAACCACCTTAAACGCATCTCTACAGATTACTACAGAATCGGAATCGCTGATGATTCTGAATGAGGGTGGTACCTGGAGGAAGATGAAACTGTTTCCCACATTCTTAGCGAGCTAAGAAGAAATGATCGCGGGAATACATTTTTAACATCCGAGGACATTAAACAGGTTCAACTAATCTGGCTTTGCAAAATCCAATACAACACATTTTTTCACAATAAAGTCAATTTAATATCACCTTGTTAGGTACTTTTTATTATAGATACCTGTATACACCAGTATGGCCAAATTGGGCGATTTAGCGCAAATTGGGCGTTTTTAGATTAAATTGACGCTCAAGATTTTGCACCAACAGCAATTTGGGCGATTTTAAGAAAATTAAGTTGAGCAATTTGGGCGATTTTTTCTATTATTTGTTAGTTTGTTACGTCATCAGGAATGAGCACTGAAACTTAATATAGACAGCTTTTAAGTGTTGACTGGGAACATCCAGAAGATAAATTACGGTTCTGGCAAAAAGTAATTACTTTAAAAAATGCAATGGCGAATTAATGTTTGAAGATATACAAAATATACCTTCATCCTTTACCATCTTCGAATGCTACTGCCGAGAGAAGTTTTTCTTTAATGAACGTTAGTAGTGAGACATAGGTGTTTCACCGTCAAGTGAACACTGCCCTCAGCGCATGCGCCAGAGGTTTGCTTAGGGGGCGAGGGGCTGTTATAAACAGGGCTCTCTTAAACAGGGCTATTTTAAACCTCTGGTGCATGCGCAGAGGGCGGTGTGAACTTGATGGTGAAACCCCTATGTCTCACTACTAACGTTATTAAATCAAAATTAAGAAATAAAATGATGTTAAATCTTTTAAGTTCAATTATTCTTGTAAGAGCTCGAAGAAAATATCTACCTGTGATGCTATGTAACTTACTATGTTTAATTAAAATGTATCTTTTTTGTCTTTATTTTAAATCATCGTAAATGAAAGATTATCATATTACAACACTACCTACAGGTAGAAAAATTACATAATAGTTTAAAAAGCAGAAATCTTATCTTAACCATATGAGGGTAAAAAAATGTAAAATCTTCTTTTTAATTCTTTTGACTAGGTTTGCTTAGATGTCGATTTTGGGCGATTTCCAACTTTTTTGGCTAGGTTGCGATTTTGGGCGATTTTTCACTCGACAATTTTCGCCAAGAGATTTTAAAATCTGACAACACTGGTATGCATTGTTATTGTTTTCTTACCTTGATGGATAAAAACTATTCGCCAGCGACCTCCTCAAATAGCAAACAATGTTTTTGTGGTCAACTGCGCTATTTTTAACGTTTTTTGAACACTTACGTAGCTTATATTCAGGTATCCTGTTTTCACTTCGAGATATTTATAGCAGGATCATTTTTTATAATTAATTTTTGCATTACTTCTGTAACTAAGATTGCAAAAAGATTTTTGTCCTCAATGATATTTCTTTATGCTTGATTGGTCGGATATTATTCAAGAAAATAAATGACAAAAGCTATAAAAAAAAGTTTTGTTTATTTGTATTTACTTTTCAGTGTATCGACAAATCTTTACATATGTGTTTAGTTCAAACTGTACGATGTTGTGTGTTCTTGTTAAGTTTATTTTATTTTATTTTCCATTCTTAGAAATTACTTATCTTTATTTCAACCTTTCGTTTCTTATATCTAAGTTTGGTATAGAAAAAATATATATAATCAAAAACATAGATACAGTGTTTAGATACTGATAGCTATATTGGGCAGTACACAAGCAAAAATAATAAAAACAAAGCTGCAAATGGCTTAGATGAAAATTACGTAGCAAGCATATTTTAGTATTTGGTTTTTAAAGGTGTTAAAGATAAACGAACAAACTGACCGACGGAAATGGGATATATGTTTATTGTGATTTAGGGATATGCAAACCAAAGCAATGGATATTTTATAATAATAGTAAGTTTGTCTAGTGAGAAAAATACAAAATGGTCTATGTTCAGTCTGGGCCAAGGAAAATTATATATGTAATTTAATGTATAGTCGCATCTTAAGAAATTTTCTTGGGATCTTGTCTTCTCTATTGTGAATTGAATGTACGATGTTTATGTCTACAAGCATACATACTATACATACAAACACAGCCAACATATATTAAATAATGATAATGAATATATATAACTAATAATATTACTATAATTTTATCAGTTTTTCTAAATTCATCTTCTAGCACAGGAGGTATCTGAGTTCTGCCAAATTTGAAATAGTAATGACCACCACTGACTTTATGACTAATCTATCGCTTGTATTCTCTGAGAACATAAATATTAGGTTTAATTCCTATATTTCTGTACAGAACCAAAAATTCAGAAATCTGTTTTCATCAGTTTGTAATGCTTTGAATCCCATATTTTAAGACTTAAATTCATTATCACAAAATTTCCTAAAACTTTGACAAATAATATTATCTGGAATTATGACGGACCAAAAGCCTTAACGCGAGATGCATTAAGACAAGGATGATAAATGTATATGTCCAATGTAGCTATCTTTAACAATTAGCCCACACTACATAGTTTTAGACATCTCTTACTTCCTTCCACAAATTACCAAAACTCTTAGTAGATCTCCCTTTTTACTAAGCTCAACTCGATGTGTATGCATCATCTTTTTAGATCAAAAATGTTTATTTAACTGTACTGCCCGAGCTAAGATTTGGACGAAATATTGATAAAAAAATTATTTAGTTCGTATTATAATACCTTTTATAAAGTTACCTCTTTATCTTGTTATTCTTTATTTCTTATAAAATGTATTTTTGTTTGTTATTACTATATTTATTACTATTTTTATAGTAAAAGTAAGTTTACTTTATTTTCATTGCATTTTGTATCGGTACAATTTAAATATTGTTCCCAAATTACACTAACTAACGAAATTTTTGCCTTTGGTCCTTGCTAAATATATATCTTATCCTGTCACTGTAATTCAAGCCCAAACAACTGCGAATGACCTTATTTTCTAACAAATGGATATATTACTAAAACTGTACACCTTTATATTTATATCCCTGAGTAGTAAACCAGATACGGAGGTATATTTATGAATATGGCATATTTTTATATAAAAAAACAGCATATTAAATTATTACTTTATATCAACAAAACGTAGTTGAAATCTCGAGAATGGTTAAAGTTACTGACTCCCGATTTCACCAACACATCCTAAGAACAGATAAGATCTTAAGATCCGTTTTAGCATCCAACAATATCTTACAGCATTGCAACACGACAAAACCGGCTCTTATTTAGTTATGATGTAGATTCCTACATCATAAACATGTATATAATGATGAATGTAATCTAGATTTGGTGAATATAAATATTGCAGGCAATATGGATTTTAAATAGGTATTTAAAAATTATGAAAATTTCTAGTTAAATATTATATATACTGTATGTCCGCGGATGGAGTTAGGAAGAGGACAAATCGACCAAATTTGCAGGATACGTAAAAAAGTCACTCCTAATAAAAGTTTTTGCTTTTAAAATAAGTAAAATTCATGTTATGAAAAATTAAATTTTTTATACAGGCAGCATAAAAAATAAGAAAACGTTATAGTAAACATACCTTGTTTATCATTTTCTACCACACGAACAAGTATGAAATATGTTTTAAATTAAACCCTAAGCCGAAGTACAAGGTTTCATTAAAAAATTTAAATATTAAAAGTAACGAATTGTACCACATTATTTTTTTAAGTCCCAGCTGTTCTCTCTCACACCTTTTACCACAGTACTAGTTTATACATATTAAACAATAATGATACCTATGGACATGTTTGTCAATGTCTTTATTACATGAAACAATAATTATTTAATTTAAGATACTTCTCATTCAAGTGCAACTTTTAAATAATACGAACATTTAATTAAACACAAAATGAAGCATTTCGCCCCATATATTCGCGTAAATTATTTTTATGCTTACGACTTGGGGTGACAAGTGTTACTCTCTGACTTAAGTGTGATGAATCCGATGATCAATCTAATAAAAATACGATGTTTTTGAGGACGCTAAAATATTCAGCAAACATCGGAAACTTGATGGAATTGTGATTAATGCGCTTTAGACATCGATGAATATAGAAACTCCAGGCTCCAAGATAAAAGTTGGACTCACTGACAACAAACATAACCTACCCGTTTAGGCGGGATTTTTAAAAATAGCCAATAAAAAAAGTGGATACATTTTGCAATGTTGTCACATTTATACAAATTTTAACTGAGAGGCTCCTGTAATAGTGCGTGTGTGGTGCAACGTAAGATCATCTTATACAGGTTCTATATTTAAGATCCTGCTATGTAATGTGCATCTTAAGATGTTCTGGTGAAATGGGGCGTAGTCGGGCATATCTGCGATATAGCAAATTTGCTATAACTTTAACTTTTATAAATATTGCTAGTATCATTTACCAGGTCACTGTATACGTCATCAAATATTCTAACGTAGTCAAAGCGCTAGTATGAAAGTAAATGAAACAGCATTCTTAACTGTAGATTACCTACATGTTAAATGAGTACTTATAAAGTAATAGTTTTTTTAGCATTGTACTTTCTCATTTATTTGCCATAAAAACAATGACTTTTCGATGTAGGCTCATAAACAGATATATAGTTTATCAAAGAAATCAACATTCTATGTTTTACCTTTCATTTTATACCGCAACCCGCAATTCGATACGACTGTAAAATTCTCACAAGAAACATATAAAATAAAATTTTTGTTTTTTAAATAAATCATATATCTTTTTAATATGTCTATAGAGGAAAGTCATTGGCATTTTATAGCCAATAACTAAATCTTTACCTAAAACATTAATATTTAATTGCATCTCTATATTTTGCGAACAAACCAAAAACTGCTGAAAATATAAAGATATAGTTTTACGAACCCTGAAACACAATACGAGAATTTTTGATCTAAAAAATTGAGCCGTAAGTATTATAAATGAGAAAACGATGCACAAATACAGACAGATGAAAGTTAATGTTGATTCCGATTACACCTAATTCTCGTCCATATGTCGATACCTTGTCATTTTTATTTCCTTTCAGGAATTCGGAAATAGCCCATCTGCAAATATTGCGGTAGTATAAAATTATTGAATCTCACTTTTTACTCACACTTTTTCACATTTTTTTAAATATATATTTGTTTTAATCATATGCGTATAACTAATTCATATCATGGTTTTTTGCCTTTTAACAAATATTACAAAATATATAACAATAAAATATCACTTATCATTATCATATATGACTTACCTTATGATAGTATTACATAATTTGGTTCTTTCTGATGTGTTAGTTTTTACACCTTTCAATTAAGATTCACAAAAAAATATTAAACTAATATCGAATAAAGGTGATGTGCGAAAAAGTAAGGAATAGGTTTTCAACTTATACAGGAAGAACGTAAAGGTTCGAATAAATTGGTTTATAATTCAGGTTACGTTACGCACATTGTTTAAACTAAATTGTATGTCTACAGAGTGACCCAGAAAGAAGATATTATGTGACACTTAAGTTTTTTAAATGGAAACCTTTTTTTATTTAATTTTTGAATTTTACCTAATATTTCAATCATATTTCATGTATCATACCCTATTTCTAAATCTATCATCAAAGACAGTTTGCCTTTAAAAATAATGAATGGCAAACTTGTGGAAAAATTATTTCAACAAATGTTGGAATTGACCTCCATCAACATCCTGAAAATACCCGAGACGATCTTCGAATTCTTTCAGAACATTTTGAACTAATTGAGGTTTCATTAATCTAATTTCTTGCCTTATTCGGTTTTTCAGGTCGTCAATATTGTTTGGTTTATTGACGTACACTTTGGATTTGAGGTAGCCCCACAGAAAATAATCTAGCAGGGTTAAATTGGGAGATCTGACCAGCCCATTGTATTGGACCCCGTCGACCAATCCATCCAGCCAGAAAAAACTATATTTAGATATTCACGCACCGGGCGAGTTCAAAGAACTGTCTTTTTTTTTTAAAAACGGTTAAATCTGGATATAGGGTATGATACATGAAATATGATTGAAATTTTACACACAATTCAAAAATTAAATAAATAGACAGGTTTTTATTTAAAAGAATTAAGTGTGACATATCTTCTTTTTGGGTCACCCCGTATACAACAAATTCACTTTAAACAATGCGCACCTTAGTCCTAGCGTTTTTCTATGAAAAAAATGCCTGAATTTTGAACGAATTTATTCCAACTTCTTACGGTATAAGAATGCTTTTGCATCTATACAGTTCTCTATCAATTATTCGCGCTATTGGTTATGATTATTAAATGCAGTCATATTAATGCCTCTTGTGCTATTAACATATTTCTTCTCTTAAAATTGGATTACGGCAGCTCCTTGCACACCCAAAAAATTTTAATTTGAATTATAATTGCTACATCATAATTTTTTAAAGCTCAGATTTGTTATCTTTTGTACTATGTATGACCGGGCAAATCAAGAAAATAATTTAATAAATCAAAAAAGGAAAACTGGAAATACATTCACGTTCAGTTGCACAAACAATTTAATCAGGAATTACAATAATTGGATACTTGTAATGTCACAGCATTCATGTTAATGTCGTTGCCAAAGATGACTCTAAACGTCAATTAAATTAAATTCCTTAAAAGTTTTGAGAAACAGGGTTAAACTTTCGTTTTCATTTTTCGGTTCTTCCATAAATTTTTTACGGTCAATTTCACAGTTGCTAAGGACAGCCTAATTCGAAGATTAGAAGTTTAAATTGACTCGTGCAAGTAAGAATAAAACAATGAAGTTTACAAATTTATTTCTTTGCTTTCTCGCAAATCTATAAAGAAAAGAGTGATTTAAAAATGTATTTTTTTCCAATATAATAGAACCAAATTCACTTTAACCAATCCGAAAATAAAACTCATTTGGAAACCAAGCTAATTGCTGAAGTAAAAGAATTACGTCCAGCTGTACAAAGAATTTAATTAAGAATTAAACTAATTTGACACTTATAATGTGACAGCACTAATGGTAATGTCATTGCTAAAGGTCAATTAAATTTATTACTCATTTAAAAGTTTTGAGCAACATGCTGTTAGTCCTAAATGATTAACAATGACAGAGTGTATGTTTTTAAAATATTTAATAAAAGAACTACTAACACCAATGTGTGTCATGGAATGCTCTTTACACATAGAAAACTTATTAATTTTATAAGAATATGTGACGGCTTATAAAAAGTTGTACTTTCTAACAAAATGGTATTACCAATCTAAAACTGGAGATAGCATGTACAGAACTACCAAAAAATAAAAAATGCCACCTAGTTTTTATTTTAGGGCAAAAAGTAATAAAATTATGACATCATATGAGTCATGGGCTCTTATTAAAAAAAGATTTTCTACCGTGTTCACAAAATTCTTGTAAAATAAAGATTAAAAATCAGAAAGATTATCAATTTTTTTAAATAACAGAAACAATAAGAGGTAACTAGTTTAAATTATATAATTAAATATTTGCTTATTTAAAAAGTGTTTTTTTGTAGAAATGTTAGACAACCTTTTTTTCAATGTGATGCCCGAATCCTAAGCTTAGATGCAATTTTTAATTCTAACCAATATTTTCGTTTTATATTTTGCCCTAAAATAAAATTAAAGGTACTTTTCTCGTAAGCCAATTTGGGATTTTTCCATTTTTTTGGCCGCTGTGTTGCTGTTTATATTCTATTTAAAGTTTTAGTGTGTTAATATCATATTCTCAGAAAGAGTTAATTTTCCTTCGTAATAATAAAAAAGTTTGTTAAGAACTCTCCAGGACCCGTTTAGTAGTTGAATACAAGGTGGGAAAAATATACTTACATTTAATAGATCTTTTTTTCGACATCACACCAATAAATTATGTAAGTTAGCACCTTTAATGTGCATATTAAGGCATTGCTAAAAACCGATTTATACGTATATGATTACTAGTTATTTTTTATATTTTTTATAGAAATATTTTTTAAAGTTCTCATTCATAGTACAGTATCCTGTTTGTAGTTTAGTTTATCTTTGTAATTGCATTTCTAATTTCTGTTTCGTTATTTATTATTTTTATCTTTTAATGCATAATTTTTTACTAATTATATATTTTCCTTTTAAAATCAACAAGTTAAAATTGCAACAGAAGAGTATAGTTTTTTTTTTAGAAATCTGTCAATTAGAACCAAACAAAAAATATTTAAAATTTTTAACGTGCACTATTTTTTCCTTAGAAATTAATTTCGAATTTGTTGAAATTTTACATTTAACGGAAAAATAAAAATTAGGATAAAATTGCACAAATACGAAATATTATGATCCCGTAAAATAGATAAACACAGAGGATTCCTTGATGTCTAGTAAATATTTTACAACGTTTAGACGAATACAATACTTTCTTCACAATTATGTGGTTTAGCCAGAAAGTGAAAATGCAAGAGATTAAGAAATTTTGGAACCACATAATAATAAAATAAAAATAAAATGTGTTTAATGAAAAGTTGAACAATGCGTCGTAAATAAACTCAGGAGAGTAAAGGAGAACAACTACCCCCTCCCAAATACATTGTTATGGACTGATATTTTTAACAAAAAGTGTACAATTAAGCTTTATGCAAAATTGTAAATAATGCTCTCAAAAAGGTTAAAGGTCAATTGAAAGCATCAGGGAAAAATTGAAAATTTAGCACCATTAGCAAACATTTTATATTCATATGACCTTCTCTAGCTAAAATTTGTCTTAAAATCACTCTCTGAAATTTCTGCTAGACAACACGAATCCTACATCTACTACTATTTCCTTATACGCTAATTAAAAATCACAATAATTATAACTTTTTTCGCACAGAAAGTATCTTGTTCAAAACCAGCAATTTTAAATATTTATCAGTATTATATTTAATTTTTTTAAATTATTATTTACTTTTAGATTATTTATTTTATGCACCCTGTTTACCGTCCGCTAACTTTTAATATTATATTTCATATATTTTCTAGCGCCTTTTGATAATTTTGCCACTCTTACCATTTTTATGCATCTCTCTGTTATGTGCAAGTTTTACATGTTTTGAAGCTGGACTCTGTACATATTTATTGCTTATCAACAGCTGTGAGTGTTTAGTACATACTCACCAAAATGTCTATACTTTGTAAACATTTTTGCTGCACGTACCGTTTATAGTACAGTTACTCGCATTGAACACTTGACGTGTCGTTTTTCTTTCAATTATATAAAAAATCACTGTAGCTCTAGCAGAGATGTTTACACATTCAAAAATTATATAATAAAACTTAAAATTCAAGTATATTAGTGTTATAGAGAATGAGTCTTTTTTGATTAGATAGTGTCTTAGGAGTAATGTATTTTTCAACTTTAGGTATTTGGTGCATGACTATTCGTACTTACTGTATTTTTCTATTTAGATTTTTTTAACATTTTTCTAGGTATCTTCTTGGGCATGCGTAATCTCTAGACAAACATTTTCTTGAATCTTCAAGGTGACTTTATACAGCATTGGTTTATGTTTTATTATTATAGACATTAGAATTTTTTTATTTAAGATCTAGGATATGTTATAAGAATATTAAATACTTGCTGTATGAAGTCACTTTACATAAGAAAGTGGAAAATTGTTAAATAACATATATTCAACAATTCAAAACAATACAAAAACCTATCATCAAAATTTCCACCATAGGTGTTGTCAATCCCCCCTTAAAAAAGCCAATAATGCTTAGTATTTTAACAATTTTTTACGAAATTTTCCATGAGTTTCACATAATTTTAAGTACAAATATTGTGTTCACACATTCTAAAAACGTTTGAACATTAATATTTTTCTCGAGTTTATAATAATAATACTAATATGCATGCACGTATGCTAGGTATATTTTTTTAACTTATTAACACATTCAACTCATTTTTTCATAAAAACTGTAAATACGGTCACAGCTATACTTGTGTATATAGGGTCAGAAATTTCCCCCTTAGAAATGAAAGCCTGCTTTTTTGATATTTTTAGGGTCTTAAACATGTTTTTCTTCGCACAACTTTGCTGCAAATAATTTACACTCACAAGGATCCGGTGTATCATATGACTCTGAATTATGACAAATTGAAAATTTATTTTACTTTTACATAGATATTTATACTAAAACAATAATCACTAATCTACGACAATTTAGTACTGTTTCTGGTAAATACCTCTATTAGAAAGAATGTTGAAATAACGGGATAAAAAATCCATACATAATCTGTAATGTAACAAAAAAAAACACTTTTGCTATATTTCAATTAACATTTCTGATGGTACTCGAGGATGGGAATATTATTTTTTAAAATTTTGGTTAACATTCCCTACAAACTAATTATGAATATCTCAAAAACTACTGAACTATCCAATTTTCAAAAACAGAAAGCATCATTTTTCGATTGTCTCATGGATACCATGGCTGGACACTTAGGGGGCTCTAGGACAGGGTCCATTAGCCTCGAAGGGGCACCCCTTATGGGCGGACAGGAGCATTCTGATCAACAATGTCATGAGGAAAGTTCCTTGATTTCATTGGCCAGAAGAAGCACGAAAAGGAATAGATCATTACGGTAAGTCACATATTTTTGTTTAGTAGTTGAAGGAGTATTTCAATTATACTACTGTATTAAATTAAATACCACTTTTCATGAAAATTGCAACAAACACATAGAAGTCGTGAATTTGCATTAATATTTGTTTTGCATCTATACTGATTATTGTTCATAATAACTGATGACATATTGAAGTCAAATAAATTATGGAAAGTCTTTGATGTCTTTAGCAACTCGTTTGGACATGCTTCTGAGCAAAACATTAATTTTTTCTTAATACAGTGCTTCCCAGGCAACTGGAATTTAATTCCTTAACTTTGCACCAGTACATGTTGGATCAAGCAGTCGGCTTATCTTGTCCCTAAGCGTTCTGTTGGAGGAAGGTCAGCAGAATGCTGATGTACATGAACGTTTGATTTCTAGAAGAGCTACAGTTTTAACTGGTTAAGATTTAGAGATTATCTCGTGGCGTTGCATTTTTTGTGATTAGAAGTATATTTTGAACAGCAAACTTTTATATTTCGAACTTGTATTTTTTCTAAATATTTTTTTTCTCTTTCAGGAACAAAAAGGTGAACACAAAATCCCCCTTGATGGTAAAATAACTGTTTTAGTCTAGAAGTTTTTAGATAGGTCTATCCAATGTAAAAATAAATCTTAGTACACGTTCTAGAAACATTTAGGCCTAAATATTCTCGATAGAAACAAAATTTAGAAGAAATATAGTCGATAACCATAGATATTACCTAACTAGAGTATCATAAACAAATAAATGTTCTATGTTCATAATCTTTTCAGATCCATCAGAATACTGATGTTATAGTCTTAGAACAAGTCATAGAAGGTATTTTTAGAAACAAAGCATAGCCAGTGCCGTATTAAATGTTTTTGAAAATAAGTCTTTCTTTCACGGGCCCGTGTTACAGTGCTTTGAATTGATTTTGACTAAAGGATACAGCCAAATGCATAGTTAGTTTAGTAACACTATTTTTATCGTAAACTAAAGAAGAAAATATATAATAGTTTAAAAATAAGGAATGAGTTTCTTGAATAATTTAATTATATAATAATAAGTGAAAGAAACAAATGCACTGTATGTAGGGTGTTACAAAAAGATGTTAAGAAACTTTAAGCGCACATTCTACATCCAAAAATATGAAAATAAGTTTATATAGACATGGATCCTCAAACAGATACAGGGTGTTTAATATTTTCTTTTTTAAATGTTTCTTTTGAATTTTTCGAAAATGCGTTAAGATATTGACATGAATTTTGGAACAAGCCAATATGTAATCAAAGGGTACCTTTACATGCAAAAATTTATTTTCTAAAGTACTTGCATCAGAGGCGTGCCTGCTGGTAAATCTTTATTTTTAGCGAAAAAAATGGTACGCCACTGATTTTTTGCAAAATTGATATCGTTCTCTTTAAGCACAATTAACTCTATGTGAAAAGTGTCTCTCTAGTTTTTTCGTTCTGACGCACCGTTTTCGAGACAAAAATTAATTTATTTCTTGCAATAAAAATAAATAATGGAAATGAATTTTTTTAAAAATATTTTTTGTTCAGGAAACAGTGCCTTTTGATTTAAGTTTATAGTAATATGCTGGAAATGGCTTCTCCGTGCTTCAATACATACTCCAAATAGTCTTCGCATATTTCTCCTAACCCTCAATACTTGAGGTGTGAAAATATTAAAGATCCTGTATGTCGAAAAAGAAGCGTTTAAGGATCAAAGTTCATATAAGTTTATTTTCATATTTTTAGATGTAGGATCTGTTCTTAAAATTTCTTAGCATCGTTTTGTAACACCCTGTATCCTTTCCATAGTTTCGTACATACTAAACTACATAAAACAAAGCAATAAGTAAAATAATTTCAATTTAGTAATTTTCTGTATTAGGTAAGAAGTCAAAAAAACACCAAAAATGAAAATATGTTCCCATTCATTGCGTCTTCTTGGCATGGAATTATTGATAACGTAATTAATTTTACCCTATAATATTGTATCTCGTGATAAAAGGCTCCTAACTTCTATGGGGAGTGATGTAAATTAATCGATCTGTTAGTAATGGCATGTCATAAATCCAGATAGGTGGTAGATCTGTAAAACTTGATGGCCACTGTAAGACACCAACGGCCAGAGTCTCCAACGCTAGTCCAATCTAATTTGACAACCAAAAGTTTTAAACTGACAAGTGTAACAGTAAGATAACTAAGTTTTATACTATGAACTTATTTCTTAGCATCTTCGCAAATTTATCAAGAAAGGGACAGTTTTAGTACGTACTTTCAACGATAATAGAACTAAATTCATTACAGAAACTTGTTCCAAGATGAAACCAAGTAAATCGCTGAAATATCACAATACTTCATAAGGTTTTAATGACGACTTATTAACAATGACAGGACAAAAGCCTATCAAAACATAACTGATCAACTATAAGATCTTAATTTAAAACAGTACTAAATCTTAAACTTTCTTAGTGAATCTAAACGCAAGGGTTTTAAAAGTATTTTCGAAGCTACTTTAGTCACATTTTGACCACAATAATGAGAATAATAGTGGTTGTGTTTTTTTAGTTAGAAAAGGTTCTTTAGCGCTGTGACAGGGCTGTATGCAACTACTTTACACTCTATGTCTATGCAAATTTCTTAGGCATTTTAGAGTTTGGCGTATAGAATTTAACGCATAGTATACTTTCTGCATTTTCTAGTACGGCTGCGCATGCTTTATACTTATTGTCTTTACTAAGCTGTATCTTACTAATTCATTCCAAAGAATTCTTACAAATAGACACGTACATTAAAGCTAACGTAATTATATTGGCGAATCACAAGTATATCGAGCAAATTTATCACAGGATAATCAAACTTATGATTCTTAAGTACAAACTACAATATACTACTGAACTGTAAGAAAATATAATTCTATACTTTGCACTTATTACAGAAACATCAAGTTTAAGACAGATACATGATTATAAAAATATATTGAAGTTTGGACAGATCACATACCTAGTAAACATTTTACATTTGAGCAACATAGTTCCTTATTTAAAAATTTCTGTCATTACCAACATTATTAGGGGGCTTTTAAAAAGTTTTATATGGATTCTCTTACTGGACTTAGAATAGTCATTTGATCTAGAGTATATAAAAGCTTTAATCCACAATATTTTTATAAAATTGTTTTTTTCATTTAACTGCTACTAAAAATTAACTTTTTATTTGCCCTTCTAATTCAAGTAACACTGTAGCACAAGTATTTTATATGCATGTTTTTATTCGTGTTATCGTTTAACATATTTAATTTGCATGTTTTCTATAAGATTTATTGCATTTTAAGGAATCTGTTTTATGAATGAGGTTTAGGTTTTTTACTTTAGAATTTGGTAATGGAAAATGCATAATTTTTTAACTCCGAAACGAGGACAACAAGCAATACATGAAAAGTATTTAATCTGTTCATTTAAAATATATTGCTTCTATTTCTTTAAGAAATCTTAATCCCGCCGCTTGATTTTGATTTTTATTAATAAACCAAACTCTACTTTTGAATTTTTAATATAGCCATCTAAGAAAAGCCTGGAGTGGTATATTAATTAACTGGATCAACAGAAGTATATCCAAATATTTAAATTGCCGTTGATATTTAACATGTTTGCAATATTGTTGGTTATTATTAATTTTGAAAAATAAATTAATAAAGGTGATATTTCACAAGCAACAGATGAAATACTTTTTATTACTTCTATCATTCCTACACGTAAATTACTTCTGTTTCTGTATTCTTATTACTGTATGTTTTCATTTTCACTATATCTAGATGACGGAGTTGGTGGATGTACTAGGCTCGCGGAGACCTTCGTGTGATAGCACAGGGGAACAACATCAACATCTCCATCCCGCTGGTTATGGAAATTCTCAGAGAAGAAGTCCCAGTATCAGGTAACATTTAATTTTAATGTCTCTTTCCTGAATCAACACTGTTGATTTTTTAGAAGAGGCAATTCCCCAACACTTCAACGTAGTCCATCGCCTAGAAGAAGACATCCTGGAGGTCAGTTGCACCATGACATAGGATTCTCGGATACAGTGTCAAATGTAGTGGAAATCGTTAAACATGAGCACCAAAGGGCAGCTTCAAAGAGGTTGCCAAGAGGTAAGGTTTTAAACTTAGCCACATAAGTTATATTTGACATGGGCTGCACCCCTAAAGACCTTTTAGACCTAAGAATTAGTTTTGAGGTGTTAAAGAACTTTCAGTATAAAAGCGGTATAATACAGGGTGTTATGAAATTCACTGCATATATTTGAATGAGTGACTCCTGGGGCAGTCTACAGACACATCTAATACTTTTTTTCTCAAATCGCACACTTTTTTTATTTTCGCCTGCAGTCAAAAGAAAAAACAAATGATCCAGCCAAATCATTGATAGACTTAAATATTATCTTGACATCTCATTTTTTTATTAGGTTTAAATTATCCAAAGTATTTTTAATTTCACAAACGCATTTTACCAAAAATATGTAGGTGCCTATTTTAATTTAATAGCAATTTTTTTATTTAATATGGGAAAATATGGACCACTCACGAAATCGTTTGATCCTGTACCTAACCAGAACGAGCAACACAACGAATTATGACAACCTATATTGCGTTATTAATGAGATGAGAATTATTCCTACTAGCTTAAACTGTCTGCTAAAAAGCGGTTAAAGGTCAAAACGAAAAATGCTAACTGAGCACAACTACACCGTATTTTAAAATTAAAACCAAAATTATTTGATTACAGCATTTGTCAAAAAAAAATTATTCTGTTTTACACAGCACGTTCACAAAGTTGTTATTCGCTCTTTTGCCAATAAAATTATCGTAACTTTCCGATTTTTTTTTTGAAGAGATCCTCTAAATGGGCTTTTCTAAAGTCGAGATATAGGTAACTACACAAATCGCTTTCTTGCACCCCCAAACGTTGCATAATACGTAAATATTATTAGTGGTAAATTTAATTTAGTTTTCAACCCTTTCAGACTAATTTAAGAAGCACTAATCAAAGCACAAACTAAATAAATTAAAAATTAGGAATAATGTTGACCCTAGAGCAAATAGGTATAGGTGAAATATCGTATCGCTTTGCAATTGAACTGTTTCATAGAAAGTATCCGGGGTATACGTTTCTGTAAACTGTGTTCGGGAGTTAGTGAGAAAATTTGATAGAACAGGTGTTGTAACAGATCTGAAGAAGCAAAAACGCATTAATGACGAAAATGATGCCACTACATTGATTACTATTGATTCGGTAAAAAATTTCCCTAAGAAATCAGTAAAAAAATCGACACTGGATCTACCTTTTGGTAAAAGCCACTTACAGAGAATTCTATCAAAAAACAACATATGTCCTTACAAACCGGTGAGAATTCATAAACTTGAAGGTGGTGATGAATGATGCGTTTCGTTTAGAATTTTGTTTGTTAATGGGAGAACGAGTTATGATGCAAAGATATTTTTACAAAAATATTGTTTTCTCTGACGAATCAACATTCGCCATGAATGGAGCCGTTAGCAGCAAAAATTCTAGATATTGGTCGAAAAAAAATCCAAATTTCCGAATTATGACAAATAGTCAGCGATATAAAAAAGATAATTTTTGGTGTGCAATAATGTAGAATAAAATTCTTGGTCCCTATTTTTTGGACGGAACCGTAAAACAGCACACATACATAGAGATGTTGTAAAACTTCTTACTTCCTACTCTGGATGAAGTAAACTTGCAGGTGAGAGAGACACTACATGTTCAACAGGACGCGTGTCCTGCACATAAAGCAATTCGAGTTAGAGAGTGGCTGGATAGGAATTTTGCTAACTAATAGATTGGACAGTTCGATTCCATTAGATCGCCTCCACGTTCCCCAGACATTACCCTACTAGATTGTTTTTCTGGGGACATATCAAACAAAAAGTTTATGTGAATGATCTTCACGATGATAAATATATTTTAAAACAGAACATTACAGAAGCCTATGCCTATGCCTAAATGATCATACCTTTCATCTAGTGTAGAAAAATTTAGGGCACTCACTGAAAAATGTGTGGCAGTAGGAGGACAATATGTAGACTAATCTTTCTTTGTATTTATGTTTTCGTTGTTCCATAAATTATGAACTTTAGCTAAATTTGTATAATTACTTTAATCATATTAAAATCAAAAAAATCAACATTGAGATACAGGGTTTAAATAGGATCTCTGAGCTTTTGTTGATATTAAAAAGATCTTTTTCCTTAAACATTTTTTACTTTTCTTTAAAATAACAGGCACTTTAGTCTTGACTTACTTTTACTTTTTCTCATTTCTTAACGACATTGTATGTTAATTCGAAACTTTGAATATGGCTAGGGACTTTTCAGAATAAGCAAAACCTTTTGTATATTATGACTTTTTCTTCTAAAATATCAAATATGAAAGTTTACAAGTATAGTTAGGTTCATCCGGAGACACACTGTATATCGAATCAGATGATATTTGCACCAGATATTCTATTGAGTCTCATGAAGGGTCTCCGGTGGCCGAGTTGGTAAGGCGCCAGCTTTGCAACCGAGAGGCGCGGGTTCGAATCCCGCTTCGACCATGGATATTTTGTGATTGTTGTTGGAAGGTGCTAGAGGAATTCTTCCTCGACCGAGGTGGTACCACCTCACATATCCTCTTAAAGGGCTGGTGAAATCCCCACGGATGTTTCCAGCTCTGGATGTGTGAGTCGATTCCTCAGTACACCCACGGTACATAGTACTTAGACTTCGGGCTTCTGTCAGAAGATAAAAAACTTGTGTTTTGTAAAATTTGACATATTTTTAATAGAGTATTCGCCAAAATTAAGCTTAACAAATAAGCTATTTTATTAAAAATGACGCACGTAGCATGAAGGTCACAATTCGATCTTACTAATAGATATGTTGTCCTATTTCACAAGCTATTAAAAGAGTGTAAAATAGACCACAAATCACAATTTTTCTTTCGGTTCTCATACTGCCAAGGCAGCTTAACCTTTTATTTGCCCATTTCTATTTTGTCTCGAAATTGTTAATTACGTAACAGTGAGACTTACCTTTACTTTCGGTATTTTTTTGAATTTCTTTGTTTCACTTATGAATCTGCATATTTTAATTTCGTTTTCGAATATTTACAGACAATGCAAAAAACTTATTTATACTTACTATTCTTAGTTATTGTATTCTACTTTCAATTTAAAGACCGGATTTAAATGTAGCTAATCTCCTTCAGAACGTTGAACGTGCGTACTGAAAAAAAGAAAGAAAAGGGGTACATAAAATTAAATATCAAAGTGCACCAGATTAGCATTTTCTTTCTTATCCTCGAAACGTACATTTATTTATACCATATAAACTTGTTTTTAAAATAAAATCTTACTATTACAAATCATCATCTACAAGACTTTCTTAAAGGTGTCCTTAAGAATTTTCTGCTCTAGGTTCCTGGTCAGCGTCAACAAGCCCTGCAAGATCACCTTCACCAACAAACGGCTATGGTCGGAACAACCCAAGGTACGGACCTTTGAGGTCGTCGAGAAGAAGTGCGACGTACGGCACGACCAGTCTTTGTCAGAGGTCGAGGTCGCCGAGTCCAACTCATCCCGTGTCGCACCATCAAGGGCCCCCTTTCATAGGTATGGTAGATATTTTTAGTTAGAAAACTCATCAAGTAGGCCAGGAGTGAAACAGGAACATCTTGTTAGGAGTTTTTCAATTGTTACGTCACATTAGAAATTTTGTTAAATTACATGAACATTTTTCATCTAAAACATTTGTTGCCCTTGGAGAGACTTAAAGGGATGTGTTCGGTTTTTCATTTTTATATATCAGAGCCATCCACGTATATTAGGAAAACGGTTTTCGCCGATATCTAGCTGAAAACTACTATCCTAAATTTTTAATATATTACGCTAACTCAAAAAAGTGCTTATTACATTAACTGTTTATAAAACCTGCCTATAAGATGCATTAATTTAGTACAGTGTAGCTACAAAAAAATGTGATAGACTATATACAGGGTGTTATGAAATTCACTGCATATATTAAAATGGGTTACTGCTGGGGTAGTCTAAAGGCATACCCAATACATTTTTTTCTTAAATCGAACATTTTAAAAATTTTCAAAAATACCCTAAAACCCGTCCATATTCGTCGCACTTGGCTGACCTCAGTTCACTTGACGGAAAATTGCGCGAGGAAAAAATTAGAAACAATTTAATTTGTTGCAACGTTGCCAGACATATAAATCTTCAAGGAGAATTTATTTTCAGTATTTAATCGTAATTTAAGACACAGTTAAAAAATTTAAACCTTTTCCTAAGAAAACACAAAACAATAGTAAAAGACCACTGCGAAATCCCTCCTTTTTGTCAGCAGCCTTAGTTTCAACTAATATTTGCCTAACATAATTTAAATATCAATAAGTAAAACTAATAAATAAGAAGTTGCAAAAAATGATAATTATGTATCAGGGAATATGTTGAAAATGTCCCCCATTTGCTTCCAAACAAGCATGCACTCTTCGCAGCATATTTTCCAGAATCCGTTAAAAGATGTTCTCTATATTTTTTATTTCTTGGGCTGCGATTTCAACACGATTTCGCAGTTGCTTCACTTTTTCAATTGGCACACTACTATACACTATTTTCTTCATCGTACCCCACAAGAAGAAGTGACGTCGATTGACCGTGGAAAGTTTCGTGGTCCCTTACCTGCTGTACCATTGACACAAAATGTTCTTTCACTGGGAGGTTCGCAGTTAGGAAATCTTCCAATATGCAAAAGTCGCATTTGTCGAGCGTTCTCGTTAGCTGCTTCGTAGCACAAAACGATATCCGTAAGCTCAGCAGAAGTTCTCGGCCTGTTGGATTAAAAACCGATGACAAATCGGTTTAAAATCTCTATACAAAACTCGGCAAAAATACTAGTGAATATCTTAGCGAACTTCTTTTTCAGCCAGTTGCCAAATTATAGAAGCAGTGCAGAAGAAATACAGCACTGACTGTGCCACATGAATATCGATGTAAAAAGAAGCTCTCGTTTTATAATATCTTTTGTTAATGCAATCAACACTAAATGGATTTGCGCAGAATCGGCTACATGTAATTTGCGCGTTTCGAGCGAATTCGAGTGGTACAGAATTAATCGATTTCGAATGATAAGCGGTCACGTCATGATATATTGGTATGCCAATTTAACAACCGGCTTTAAGATGCGTACTTATCCCTTAGCAAACTTTTGCATAAATGAAATCTGACCTTTTGTGTCCTTATATTGTGATTTTATAAATTTTATATGTTTATTATTAATTGGAATGTCAGGATATCGATGTTTCGTAAATATCGATATATCGTTGTCATGTCTAACCAGCGGCCTTCACTTCAGGTGACAGAAGTGAAGTCAGTGACTCGTATCATATGACGAGTAACGCGTCTGCGAATTTTATTAGAAGCTTTCAAAATTCTGTCATTCTCTTTAGTATTTAGTGAAAAGAAAATAGTGTCCAGCACTTTAATAGTGCTAGTAGTATTAGCAAAATATCGTATGCGTTTATAGTTTCGACCATTTATAAGAAAACAAAAAAGTTCGTGGTGTTTGTCGGACGTTTGACGTTGGATGAAACAGCTGTTGTGTAGAGTGTAGTAATAGTATATTAACTCTATTATTTAGTGAAAAAAAAATAGTTTCCTGCCCCTTAATAGCTCTATTAGTAATAACAAAATATCGTACGCGCTGAGTGCTGCGCTTTATTATTTTACTCTTGGTTTGAACAGTTGTTCTCTGGATGGTTTTATTTGTATTATAGTATTTTAACTTTTTGACACTGAGTGTTTTGAAAAGGTTAGTAGGATTTCCTTCTTTAAAGGCAACAAAAATATTATTTCTTAAATCTTGTTACATAAGAACATTGTAGAGAGATTTGGCAATGCCGTCAACAAACCTTTTTTTGCGACTGAAGTTGCAACTGTTGTTAGAGTATGGCCATGTGTTTATTACCTGTGGTGCGCAGTGACTAAAAGATTTTTTTTTGATGGACGATATCTACTTTATTATCGCGAAGTGCCATTTATGAATATTGTTGTCTTAATTATTCATACAAGGATTTACCGGTTTCAACTTATTCAGTGAATTTCATAACACCCTGTACATATAAAAATAAATTTACCTTAAAATATCTAACACTGATCATGGTCCATTCAAATTATCTGGCACAGAAGAAATGGCGCAAAAACTTTTGATTATAAGGTAGGTTTGTCCAATAAGGCCCGGGTCCTAATAAGGCCCATGCCGGTAAAAACCAAAACTGGATAAAAATTGTTAACTCTGTCGTAACTCCCTAATAAAGAAGGTCCATCTAGCGATAGACAAGTATAATTCGCGGTGACTGCGTGTGCCGCGCTGTTTTATTTGTTCAGTTTGATAGAAGTCGAACACTGGAAATAGCTGTTATAATTTAAGGTAGGCGCATTGTTTTTTACGTATCATATTACCGAATTGCAAATTATTGTGTGCCATTTTTTTAGCTTAATCTCTGTAGATTTAAAGTACGTGTCTAGTTTTTGCTTGTTAAATGTCCAAACTAAAAAAAAATATATGAAAACGGCGAGTCATGTAGGATGGTCCTAATAAAGTTCGGGTGGGCCTTATTTGGAACACAGATTGGAACGGGGCTTTTTATTTGACCTAACATTTTTTTGTTTCACACCACGTACCCCATCTATATAGGTAGGGGCCTTGTTTTATATAGAAAAACTGAAGATGTCTAAAAAAAAGAGGTTAATAGACTTCGGTCCAATTTGCACAAGCATTGCAAGCAATAGGGAATGGAATGTCTACAATTTTATTGTTCTTAATTTTTTATGTTCAATCGATTGACGATTACTGCAAAATAAATAATATTCGCAGATTTTAAGCCTTTTTATTTTTAAGCACATTCAAACTAACGTGCTTTGTTGGTAGTTAGCATGGGCCTTATTAAGAACAGGGTGTCCCTAAGAAGGCCACCATACAGCCTTTTTTGTAAAGGCCTTAAAACCAGGGTAAAAGTATTTTTTTATTTTAAGTTGCAGTTGCTACTGTTAGCCAATTGTATAACGTATCTTAACCCATAATAGCGAGAGCTTTTTTTCAGTGCAACCTAAAAAATCAACAAATTTCACTTAAGTGGGCCTTATTTGGCGCACTTAGCTTAGTATTTACCAGCATAATAAAATCGACACTTTAGGGTATTTACGATAAAGAGTTTTTGCGTAATATCCTCTATGCCAGGTCCCATTGAACATACTATAACTTCAGTAAGTTGTATTACAGTTGGTAAAAAAAAATGATTTACATTAAAGTTAGCTGGTTAGATACTGCTTGGATAGATTGCTTGTGCTATATCCTTTGATAGTGATAAAGCTAATTTTTGGTAAAAAGCCTCATTTGCTCAGGAATCTATTTGGCCAAACCAAAAAAATATATATTATAATGATAATGATATTTTTTTCGTCTGACGCTTTCCCTATCAAGCCGCTGTAATTTTTGCATGTGCGTCTATCCCCACCCTAAATGTGCACCGCCCAAATTACTAACCGCACCAGCCGCTTTTTTCCAACTTACAGCCGGTGCTGTGGTAGGTATTCCGATGCAACAAAGCGCAGCTCATCAAGGCTCAGTGCAACACAGCCTTCCATTACTGGGCGGCAGGAGAGGACACGGTAGAAGGTTGCCACCTACGCCTTGTAAGCCGTCCACGTTGCAGCTGAAACCGGGAACAATCAATTTCCCCAAGTTAAATGCTAGTCCGACGCATGTAAGTATTTGTCAGTACACATTTTATCATAAGTAGATATATGTACGTACATACATAGAGGATAATCTATTAAGTTTTCAGTAACTTATTGTCCTTAAGAGACTTTACCAGTGCGATCACCAGTCTTAAAACCTGCAATAACAATTTTTTGGCATATTTTGGTGTTGATACTATTCCACAAAGAACATAATTAGACGGCTGACATTCCTAGTCTCTGTGATGCGATGTCTGCTGTTGACTAGTCTTTTCTGAGAGAATTAATTAATAATGATATGAGCTTAATGAGACAATCTTTTACCAAAACGATCGTAAGTTTATTCAGGTCCCATGTACCTACTAAAAGACCGGCCTCGGCCGTTTATGTACCATAGTTTAATGGAGCGGTGATAAGTAAGTTGAAGCGCAAAGACAAATTACGGCAAAAATTTAGGAAGGCAGGCAACACGCAGTTTTATGAGCAGTTTGTTAGTTTGCGTTGGGAAATAAAAACTGAAGTTAAATATACCAACTGTGTTCATAATATGGAAGCCAATATTTCCGAAGAACCAAATAGATAGCTGAACATGACAATGGGTCCCGATTTCATTCCAGCATTTATTATTAAAGATTGTTTTCCTGTATTGTTATACCCTCTGACTTTAATCTTTAATAAAATTTTGTCGACGTCATGTTTTCCGGACTCTTGGAAAATCTCCCGCATTTCTCTGGTATTTAAGAAGGGTGACCGCAATGACATTAATAACTACCGGCCGGTTGCCATAATTTGTAATTTTAGTAAGGTGTTCGAAACTGTGCTTCATGCATTTTTGGGTTGGCACGTCTCGAACATGATATCTGATCATGAGCATGGAATTATGGTTGGTAAGTCGACCGTCACTAATCCTGTGTGTGCTACTCAGTATCTCTGTGAGCGGCTAGATAGACAGAGTCAGATGGATGTTATCTACACAGATATTTCAAAGGCATTTGACAGAGTTGACCATGCCTTGCTTGATTAATAAACTAACATCTTTTGGTTTTTCAGGGCCGTTAATAGAATTAGTAAGATCATACCTTTATAACAGGTATCAATATGTGCAGTTCCGTGGTTATAGGTCTGTCAGATTTCTGCAGGCTTCTGGTGTGCCCCAAGGATACGTATGTGGGCCACTATTCTTTAATCATTTTATTATTTACATTATTTTGGAGGTCGACTGCTTGCTTTATGCTTATGATCTTAAACTATTGTGCGAAATATTCTATATTCTCTCCCGAGGACACTATTAGGCTTCAGAATAGTTTGAATGCGGTTTTTAATTGGTGCCGAAAAAATAAACTTCCACTTAATCCTTTAAAATGCAATATTGTGTCTTTTACTCGTAAACTAAATCCAATAATTTATAATTTTGTTGTGAATAACGTTATACTTTCGAGACCTAATACTATCAAAGATCTTGGTGTAGTATTTGACCCTAAATTGTCGTTTATGGATCATATTGAATCCGTGGTTAACAGTGCATCTAAAGGGTTGGGTTTTACAGTGCGGAACTCTGAGGAATTTCGACGGGCCCTACTCTTCGTGCTCTGTGTATGACCTTTGTGAGATTACGACTTGAGTACGCATCTCTTGCGTGGAGTCCGATCAACCAGGTCCACATTTCTTGTTTGGAAAAAAATTCATCGTAAATTTATGAATGCATCTGTTTTTACATTGAATGGCTTCTGACCAGCGATCGGGTACCCGCACGATGTGCTGCTCAGCAGATTTAATTCATCGAAATTAGCTATTATGCGATCGCTTTATTCTGTCGTGTTCTTGTCTAGGATACTAAATAATATAATTAAATGTATAGGCCTCACAGATTAGGTAAACATTAGGGTGCCTAAATTAGAGACTAGGAGATCTAATCTCTAATGCCAGCGCCTCGGACAAATATCCTTATTTGGTCACCGTTTTATCAAATGTTTAAGAATTATAATTCTATAGAAAGCAACAACAACAAAATAAACCACACTTATTTTGTTGTAACTTTGCTCAAATTAAAAGGATGCCTGTCTAATTTTTCTTCATAGTATAAGTATATATTATCATTTCCATGATTAGGTTATGTTAATTTTATGTCTTCTTTTGCCTTATCCTATAATTGGTTAACTTGTTGGCTATTGTAACTAAAATAAATAAATGGAAGAAATAAATATATATTAATATCACAGGAAAATCCGTTTGGCACTAGCTAACAAGCTCTTAATAGGTGAAATACTGGGGTTACTTAGCTCCAGTTCATGCTCCTTAACTAAACTAAAAAAGGGTATACAATTTAAGATGTGCTAAATGTTTTCCATTAGCGGGGTTCTCAAGAACCTGTTCAAACTTAAAGATGGATGAAGAGCTGTCACAGTTTGTAACATATGGATAGATTGGTTAACCTTTAACTTGTATTATTTGATACATGATCAATTTCTGTGGCCATGGTGGAACTTGAATTTTGGTATTTAGAAGGCGAATCCAAAGTTATCCTAATTAAATGCGACAGGAACAACGCACATTAAAAATAGACAGGACTGATAAAAAATAGACACGACTGGAGAACGCTCAAAGGTAGTGCAATATCACGCTCCATAATTTGGACGGGCTTTCCAAATATTTTACCGATCGAAATATCCACTACTAGATAATATTACACTATTTTACTTTTGTTGGTAAATTTAAGTTAACATAATAAGAATAGTTCACTTAGGCCATCAACTAAATAGTAAGTATACAAAATAATTGTATATCGTAAGATAACACATTGTTATGTCCATTAATATGTGTGTATCATACCATAATATATTGTTATCAAAACGGATCCATGTGTGTCATACCATAATATATTGCTATCAAAACGGATCCATGTGTGTCATACCATAATATATTGTTATCAAATCAGACCCATGTGTGTCATATCATGTTGTAGTAGGAGATAGAAGACAGAAGCATTTATTACGAAACTAGCGCCTCACATCTTATAAATTTTTAAGAATCCTGAAACCAACGCTCGGTTTTCAATAAAATTAAAAATAAAATATTCTTATTTTAGTTACAATAAAATTTAAACATGTTAAACTTCCATATATGAATATGCAATTTGTGGAAGTCGGGGGTTAAAGAATGATCAGTTTCTTCTTTATCTTAATTCTTCACAAACACATGATGCTTTATATCGTGAAGTATTGAAATAAGTTACTACAGGATAAAATTAATTACCATACCATTTCTATGTTACCTAAACACAAGGAATAAGGTGGTTCCGTATATTTTAAACTAAATCTAAGTAACTGGTCAATATCTCCATATCAAAATTTAATTATTGGTACTTTTGAGTTAAAAATCTAATATTTTTCATCTTGGAACATGTTGCTAGAATGAATACAGTTCTAATATTATGAAAAATACGCACTAAAATTGCCCTTTGTGCGAAGAAACTCAGAACCAAATTCATAGTATAAAACTTAAGTGTCTTACAGTTGTCAATTTAAAGCTTTTGGTTGTCAAATTAGACCGGTCTAGCGTTGGAGAATCTGGTCGTAAAAATCCAGTAGAATACTAAGCTGTAAAATTAATATGTGTGTTTTTATAGATACAGTCACACTCGGCTCATGCCACACCCCACTCCTACCCCCATAGTTTTCCCAGGGATAGAGAGCCCCTAAAGGATTTTGTAGTGCCCCCTATTGCAGCCCCTCTTACTGGTCCAGCCAATCCTATACCAGGACATAACAGAGGGGTAGGAGTAGGGGACAACCCTCAGGCGCCGCTCAGTTTTGAACAGGCGGTGCAACTGGGCAGAGGTGGAAGGATGCTGCCTAGTCCGGTGCCTAATGGGTATAAACCCAAACCGTCAAGGTGAGCAATCTCAATGTATAAAATCTAAAAAACGTAGATAGCTTATAGATGTATTGCCTTTTTCTAAAATAAGTATATACACAAAATATGAATACTTTTGGCCTGAATATAAAAATGGTCAAATATGTAAGGTAATTTCATGAAGAAAAGGACTGATGACAGACTAGCTCTTTTTGTGAAATTTCGTATTTTATTTTATTAATTTTCAGATGTTCTGAAAAGTCTGAGTCTTTTTATTAGCCCAAATCAGTTGTTTTCAAAATATTGAAATTTGTAGTCACGTTATCACGAGTTTGTATTAATATTTAATATAAACGAAACAAGGATCTACTATTTACATTTTTAGTTACGAAGACATAGGTTGCTTCCATAATTACTTATTTACCACCAAGTTGTGACATTAAACCGTTTCAAACCTTAGATACTTCTAAGGTCAGACCACTCAATAACTACATGTATTCAATATTCTCGCCAATTTCCAATATTTGGCTGGTTTCTAAAATGAAAAGACATTATGACGAAATGAGGAAAAAATCAGGGAAATTTGTTGTGATTGTGATGTCGACAGTGTGTGATCAGGCACCCGTATATACATTTGTGATTACAAGCACTTCATCAAACGTTCTATTACCTAGTACTAACAATATTCAAGTAAGGCCTTTAAAATTGGTTTAAGCATTGAATGCTTATTTTAATTAAATTATTTTGGCGACTTAAGAATACCTACTTTTTACCGTTTGTTAGATAAAAACGAGTCAAAGTTACATTCTTTCTCTGTTAATGTATGTAGAGTTAATTCAAGAAGTTTTAACCATGTCGATTTTTTTTTGTTATTGTTTGTAAACACACTTGTCTTATTTAACGCTAAATTAACTACTTTGGCCCAAAAATAGATAATTCGCGAACAGAACCGATATTTTAGGTGGGAAATAAATGTGCTTCATGAATTATGGAAAGTTTAAATTGATTTTAATTTAAAGATGGAAGTTGGTCTAATTATTACTAGTGATAGGTAGAGCCATATTATTTTAAAAATGAAATTATTGGTTCATTCATTTTTTTCATAATTAAATTAAAATGCAAATTATATTACCTACACTACAGTGTCACTTATAATTCATATTATATCGGTATATAATATTCATAATTTAAATTTTGCTTCCGCGAGAAGCGAATCGCCTTATACCCTACTCTTATAGTACTTAGTTTATACTTTTACTTTATTAGGTTTATTGCTTTCAATAAGTATTTTTTGAGCTTAAAATATTATTTTATTATTGAATTTATTAATGTTTAAGTGTATTAAAAGAATTTGAGAAAAATAAACTCGATTTTTATGCCATCGAGCAAACAAAGCTGCAACACCTCGAATGGTGGATTACAGGTTTTTTATTCATTATGCAGTAGTTCATTCTAGTACAACTAAAACCACTTAAACTGCTTGCTAGATAACATTCTTTCTCGGATTATCGAATATCCCGTGTCAATAGCTACATTTCCCTTCTTTTCAGATGCCCATGGTGCGTTAGTACTTAGGCTTGAAGTCTACGTGGGATGTCTTCGAAAAAAAAGTTTCATGTTCGGTAGACTGGACCCTTAATCCTATATATTTTGAGCAGCTGAGGACGTATTTGACATCAGAATTACTCCAATAGATCAGGATATTTTTCTAACCTCAAAAAATAGATCAAAATAGCTAAAAGTGGTGCTTGGGTTTGCTGGGGTGAATTCTCAAGCATATAATGCTTTTCGGGTATGGATGAGAATTTCAACCTAATTTTAAAAAATCCCATTCAATCATTCAAAACGGGGGCAGTAAGCCTTATAGTCTATGAAACTAAACCCCAAACGATCTAACTAGATTCCCTGACCTAAGTGACGGGGGGCAGCGAGCCCCACACGCCCTAAAGCACAGACAGGCAGTTGAAGCAAGCCTCATTGCCTATAAACCTAAACCCTAAACTCCCTAACATAAGTAACCGGGGGACAGCGCGTCTTACGCGCCCTAAACCGCAGACACGTGAGCGAAGCGAGCTTTATCGCCTATAACCCTAAACCCCAAATTCCCTAATCTAAGTAACAGTAGGATAGCGAGTCTCACGCGCCCTAAACCGCAGACAGACGAACAGAGCGAGCCTTATCGCCTATAAACCTAAACCCCAAATTGCCTTACCTAAGTAACCGGGACACAGCGACACAGCGACCCCACGCGCTCTAAACCGCAGACAGGTGGTTTACGGATTCTAGTTAGAACGTGTGGGGTTTAAGTTCATAGGCTATAAGGTTTACTGCCCCCGTTTTGAATAAGTCAATTCGATTTTTTGAGATTAGGTTGAAATTCTCATCCATACCCTAAAAGCATTGTATCCTTAGGCATTCAAATTCACAGGTTTTATTTCCTTTCCTCCCATTTCACGAAGTCATCAAACATTCAGACGAGTCTATGTATATAGAATTTCGACTACTGTGATTTTTTTTAGGTGAGAACGCGGTCATCATTCAATTTATTAATTATGTTGTTGAAATCCTTTTATAAACATACCAGAAACTTTTCATTTCCGAACTTTCATGCAACTTGTACATTTTTGAATGCATTCACGCAAGTTTTTTCAAAGTTAGGTTGGAATCCTAACCTATATTCACTGAGAACCACATACTTGAGTATTCATTTTCATCCATTTATCACACGCGCGTTATTTCTCGTGACTTCAGCGAGTTATGTCTGAGTTAGAATGAAGCAGCATTTTTCGGTATTTTGATCTATTTTTTGAGGTTAGAAAAAAATCCTGACCTGATGTAGTTATTCTGATATTAAATTCCGTGTTCAAAATATATAGGGGTAGGGGGTCTACCGAACATGAAACTTTTTTGTTGTGCCTGGGTTACTGTTGATAAATAAATATTTTGGTGCTGATTTAAATTATTTCCATACATTTTTATTTCAGGTCTCGTCATTCGGATTCTGACGACGACGACTGGTGCTAGCAGAAACTAAACACTCTGTAAAAGAGTAAAACAAATTCGTACGCGATCGTGTTTTGTTTTTCTTAACTTAGTGTGCGTGAATAGTTACCCGTACAAACTTTTTCAGTCTATTTAATCAACACGCGTTTTCTATTGGTATAGTGGTATACGACTGTGAAAAAAAGTTCTACATTAACCTAAAAGCAATCCTATTGCTACTCATATTATTTAACTATTTAAAATTTCAATTTTTATTCTAACCATTCCACGAGGAACGCGTTGTAAATTTTAAAAAGTCGTGCATTTGTTCCACTATTATACCACTATACATTTTAGTTAATAAACTCTAAAATTTTTAATTTAACAAAAAACATTTTTGGCCACGGAATTGAATCAACGCCTTACAAGCGAAAAAGCGGATTTCAAGGAGGAAAATAATTTTGCTTTGAAAATGCTCAAGCATTGTGTTAGATATGTTAAAATGTTTTCCAAACACTGTTTTTTTTTTGTACAAGCGGCTTATACAAAATCAACAAACATTTTCCTGCTATCACATGATATTTTAGTTTTTATTTTCATTTAAAAAAGTTTCTCTTCTTTCTAATTATAGCTTATGGGCCTAAGATAGATTGTCATATTTTAAAGCATTTATAACATGTTTGTTATTTGGTATAAGCCTTATTTAGTGCAGGATTTTTATTGTTTTTGTTATTTAATATAGTTTATAAGCTGTTGTAAAATTATTTAATAATATTTCTTGTAATTTCTAGTTAAATTTGTTAGGATTATACCGAATGGCTACCCGCAGAAAAATAGTTAGGGGCCACCCTGGTAAATAACTCATTTATAGATACATATTTAATGAAATATTACGAAAGCAATTTATTATAAAAAATAACATAATTATTAAAATTTTACAGAGTTGACCAAAGAATTAACCAAATACCCAAGTGACAGGGTTGTACTTCTTTTATTAAAAATACAGGGAGTGAGATCTAACGAGGTTAACTGACCCCCTTGCCATCCTTGCGGGCGGCCATGTTATACCCGGATACCTTGCTAAGCCATATAAAAATTATTTTCAAAATAAGTCAAAAATTCCGAAAAAATAATATTTTATGAAAGCAATTACGATTTATTTATCGAAAATTGATTTGTTTCGCCTAAAATCTTAACATGCTCTCTCCATCTTGTCTTACTTTACAGGAAACAGAAAACACGTAACATATGTTTTGTCTTTTCTTAAATACGAGTTCTTTCTGCTTCTGGATTTTAATCTGTAATTGTTGAAATGCACCCCTGAAAGTAACTTCTGCACCCATGTCTGTCGGGGGCTAAATGAGCTAAAATTAATTTCATCAAACTTCCATCGGAAATTTAAAAATGGTTTGATGGAAATGTGATTAATGCGCTTTACACATCGATGAACCCTTTGCAGGAAACGCATGTGGACACACGTGTTTCCTGCACTTTAAATACCGACAGCCTTGTACCTTTATCACTTTCTAATGTAATTAAAAATTGTGTATTATTTTATCTTGCTGTGAGGTATCCGGTTTTTTAGCGCATTTCAAACCTACAGCAATGTGGTTTACTTATTGTTCATAACTGCGTTTCTGTATCATATTGTATTACTCAGTTGCAGCCATTTTTTGTGATATATACAGTGCACTCTTACCCATATTTTAAAAGAAATTGTAAAATAATTAACAAGTGTTTAACAGTTCTTATTGCGGTGCGTGCGAAACATAAACAATATAAAAAACTTTTAAAAGACAGTTTAAAATTATTAAAATTTTTAACTACTGCCAATCTATTTAACTTATTACATAATAGATAATATTATTTTTGTCATAATGTGCAGAAAATAAGGTTAACTCGATAGAATTTTACCTGAAAAAGAGGACACAATTATTTAGCTTTTGGACGATTTTATATTTCAAATAACACATCACATATACGTATTGATACAGGATGTTTCCCGAATAACACAAGATATTTTGTCTCTTGTACGAAAAGCACATCGTCTTTGTATAGAGATGATCGGGGGCCATTTCGAGCACCTCAAGGATTTTGAATAGCAAGTATTAATTTTTTTAATTCTGTTATATTTTAGTTGTTAAATTTTTTATTGTCTCTATAAACTTTTGTTGTTTAAGAATTATGCATTTTTGACAGTTTTAGTTAAAATTTATTTTTAATGTTACATCTAGTAGGTCATGGATTAAAAAATAAAAAATCAATTTTTGTTCCTTTGGATGGTAATTTTGCAAGGTATCCAAACAGTTCTAAGCGCATTCTTGAATCCGTGGCCTACTACATGTAAAATTTAAATATGGGCTTCTTGACTTAAATTTTTAAAACAAATATAATACACCTTATATATTCGTAATCTACTATTTACGCTTGTCATATATAGGGTGTTATATAAGAAGAAAATACATTTTTCTTTGCTACGCTTCTCTGCAACACCCCATGTACATTAAAACTATTAATTTAGTATAAACTACCTTATAACTTCTGCATTTTTTTCTATAACACCAGATAAAAGAGGGGGTCCATTTATAATGGAACACCCTGTACGATCTACGAGCGAGTATTTTGTTAAATAGGAACAATAATATAGTATATGAAAGAATAAAAAAGGTTAATGAAGTAGGGGATATTAAAAGTTATTAATTAAACCGTTTTTTTTTAATAATAAGGCCCGACAGGCAAAGGGAATATGGCCCAAAAAAATATATGTCTGTAGATTACTGGACATTTTAACAGTTTTATTTTATGACGTACCACATTGTAAGTAAATAAATATGTTCGAAAGTAAATAAAAGAAATTAAAACAAAAATCCGAAATAAAGCACATTTTATGAACTGTTATATATTATCTCTAGATTAGCTCTAGATTTGTCATTTTGCCTATTGTAGTGTACTTAGGAAACATCCCTCATAATGATGAGTAAACAACATAGAAAGTTTTGTCAGTATGACAAATGACACTTTTTTCGAAATAAACTAACAATTTAACTTAATATAGCCAATTTTTTAGGTAAAACATCAAGATTACCTTTTCAAAAGTGGCAGGGGTTTTTTTCAATGGTGCCAATGATGTTCATGTTTGAAAGTACATGTTTCTCTTTAAAAAATGGTTCTAATAGTATCAATAATTCATAGTTTAAAAATAGATTTTTTAAAATGTAAGATGCACTAATTATAATTTTTTTTTTAAAAGATAGTCTTCTCTCGTTACTGAATTCTGTCCCCGTTTTAAGAAAAGAAGTTTTTGCACTCTTGTTCCAGTTTTTAGTATGCATAATGACATTTGTTGGAAGCTGAGTTGTAAATATTTTAAGATTGTTAAAAATTTCGGAAACGGTTAGAAAATTTAGACGATATTAAAGATAATGTAATGAAAGTTAAAAGTCGCGAGTTGTGCCGTTAAAAATATTTATTCTTTATATTTAAAAAAAGTTTTTATTATGTTTAATATCTCCAAAAAATTTATATTAACTTTATTTATTTTTAAGAATATTTTAATTTTGGATTTACCATTTTTCCTTGAATTTATGTTAACAAGCGCTTAAACTTCTTGTCTGCATTTTAACAAAGTTATACAAAATAAACGGTCACTTCTTTACATAATATAATTTTAGTAATAATTAAAATATTTTTATTTTTTACTAGAGACTTCAAGCATTTTAAGATAACTGCTTCTTGTTTCTGGTGATACAGTGAGTGCTCGACATGCGAATGGTGTTTTAAAATTCGTAGTTATTGTGTAAATGAAAATAATTTTTTGGGGCCAAGTACTCTTAATTACCCTTAGGTTATTGTTAAAAACCCCTACCCTGAAATATGACAACCTTGTACATAGCCCTTACTAATAGTATTTCGAATTTTACTACCTTAAGCATTGTAGGTATACGGGATATGTCAAAAGAATTGTCTTTTATACCTGTAAGAATATTATGCAGAATAAATATATTTGCAAGTAAAGTAAGTACTGAAAATAAGCGTAGATAGTTTTTATTATGAAATTAATTTGTCATATATTAAGATATTTTTTATAAAAATTGTTAAAATTTTTCGAACCTCTCATTTGATCTAAAGCATTATTACACTGCACCAATATGGTCTTTAGTTGCTATGTAAAAATGTAGTTGCACAGTGTGACAATTAGGGTACGTTAACAATTTATTAAAACTAGTCGTTATCGTCAAAGCTTTGGAAACTTAATTCTGATTAATTCATTTTTGTAGCATATTTGTTTACATATAACCTTAAATTTATTTATTCATTAAACACATATAGGATACTTCTCATAAATAACGTCATATTTTACACTTGTAATTTTGCATGGGAAATCTTTTTGAACGTTTTGCAAATATGCATTACGTTATATGATAGTAGGACGGTGTATTTTTTTTAGTATTCACGATAATTAATTTTATAATACATGTAAGTATAAATTAGATACATATTTTATACTTTTTCAGGCTCTCCGCAACTCTGCTCTCTTAACAAGAGTTGATTTAAAACAGCTGTAAAATGATATTTGACTTTCAGTAAATTATTTATTGAGGTTTTACGTGTTTCTGTACGGATGTTTATGTAGTGACAGAAAATAGGGTCAAGACATGCCGCAAAGAACTTATAATTTGAAACAGGGAGCTCATTCTATTTTAGTTTTGTAATGTTAATCGGATATTCTTGAATTATCATTTAACAAGATATATAAATGTACCTTTAGTCAAGTGTAAAAATTTTAAAATTGCAATCTTCAATCATAAAACCATCATGCATTCACTATCGCAAGAAAATATGTGATCTTAGAGGGCAAGATGTTGTCAAAAAGTGTGTGTACCCACAATAAAAGATTAATAATCAAAAATCCATCACATTTCGAACTCCCATTGTATGAGATGAGAATTATTATACAAAATGGTAACTGCGTAACTTCATGGGACAAAAGTAAATTCATACTCTGTTATATAAGCACTGAAATAGTAGAGATTTGCAACTCGTTCAAAAATTTACATGCGCAGTTGATAGTGCAAAAATGTCCTATATGGGGCAAACTATATATGTTTACTAAATCTAAAACTAATAAACAGAAAAAGCTCTTCATTTTTGGGATGTCCTGTATAATTAAAAGATACCAAGTTATAAATCTGAATATAAATACTTAAATAATTCTTCCCTAAGTGCTTTATACCACTATAAAAAATAAAAACATGTAACCAGTAATTTAATTGTTAATTACTTTTATGTTTTAATGTAAGTTTATGTAATAAATATACGTTTAAGAAAAATCACTTTTAAAATAAACATTTTTTTCTGTTAATATGAAAAGTATAGGTGGTATACATAATAATATTGAAATTTAATAGTTTTCCTTTATATAAAGTGTGTTCAAGAAGGTAAGCAATATACGGGAAACTTACTATTGATTTTTCAAGAAATCCTATTCCTGATAAAATGTGATGATTTTTGTCAAACTAAAGATTGGTATATTAAATTGTATGTAAAGCTTATTCTATGGCATTCTCTTTAAAACTCAAAAGAAATAAAGTACCTTGATTTTTAAAAATATGATAATTTAACATTGGCACACTTTTTTCGACATACTATAAGTGCAAAAAGCTTACAGAATCAAATTATTTTTACCGGTTTTTGGGTTTTTTATATGTCATTATAGTGTATTTGAATTATAAAAAATACGTAGTGACTCAAAAATTTAATTTTTTATTTTACAATAACAGGATACAATTTTCTCGAATTTCCATCTCACAGATGATTTTTCTTAAACGTCTTTTCAGCTGTTAATGTAACCTATATAAATTTGTTCTGTGATATGAAAATAATTGTAAAAAAAAGAAAGTTGCTGGTTTTGTTTAATCGTGTATCTGAACTTAATTTATATTACCCATTATACTGTTGCAGAAACAAAAACTAGTCCACTCTTTAAGATTTGTAAAGAAAAAAGCGACTTTATTTGTTACTCTATTAATGCATATTAGGTAAAGTTAATAATAAAAAACAAAATTCTTTTGCATTAGGTATTATTCCCTAAATATTCAGATATTTATTGTCTGTTTTTTCTTTACAATGATGTTTTGGTGAAAAATAGTTCTTATTCAACTAGTTTACTAAAAAGATGCCTTAAAAACTAACATTATATAGAATGGATGCAAGAGCGTTAAATCTACATTCTGTATAAAAAGTTTCAGGACTTTCCTTTATGTTGTCCGAAAATCTATTTCACTTTTTCACTCTGTGTTTAATGATCAAGGTATGTAGAGTTAGCTTTACGTTATTTGATATAAAATATCTACTTCTATCTATCTACGAAAAAAATTGGGGTAATTCAGGATTAGATGACCAACTAAGATTTCTTAACACTGATTCAATATATGACGGCCCTAGTGCGCTAGTTCGCCTTATCACCAGTGCAGATACACGTCTGGCAACTGTGTCTTACGACTAAGAATGTTTACAAAAACTATTTTTCCGCCGCTCGTTTAAAAATTTTGACATTATTGACAAGATCTCTTGTAGAAAAAGTCAATATTATAATACTTCTAGTTGTTGCCAGGCAACAAAAACTAACTGTTCTAATCATTTGTCTAATCATTTTTCTGACATTTGATGAAACACATGAATTGTTCCTTATCATAACCTCAAAATTCTCAACGAATTAGTTTTGTTTAAGAGTCACCTTATACCTATAGCCATCTCACCCCCATAATATGATCGGAAGAGTCATTCAGTCGAGGGTTTTTGTGAATTATTTTTTTAGTGTGTTTCTTTTGTAAAATTTTTAATTCTTGTTAACAGATATATAAAGGAATATCCAAAGTTAAGTTTTTGATCCATATCCTTGTTTTAATTTATGGTCTCTTCGTTTAAATCAGTTTAAGAAAAAGCTAAGGTCATATTTCCCGGACTTACCCTAAATCTTATTTTAAAAAATAATTAAATCTTACTCTATATAAGAATTTTTAACTGTTTTCAGAAACGTTCTTCGCAGCCCTACTTAAAAATGTATGGAAGTTTAATATTTTCATGTTGTTATTAAATAACAAATCAAGTATTGTCGTTGACAAAAATTTCTACGAAATGAAGATTTTTTAAACTTTCATCATTATGTCGAATTAATGTGACGCTCTCCTTTCTCTTATTTTAAAATGTTTCATAGAAAAATATAACCGATGTTGATTAGATTTTACCACAGGTTAAGAAACGAAACAGAAATTATTTGTGTTGGGTAATTCTTTGACCCTCGTAAGGAGAGGGATCTTCTCTATAACATAATTTATTAAAATCAGGTATTAACAAGCTTGGTAGTCCCCTTATTAAATCGGGTTTATCCAATTCCTTAATCCTTAATTTCTAATTATTATTTGTAGTGCATATTGGATACTCCATAGCTGCTTTCTTAATTTTTAAGTAACTTTTAAACAATTCCTCAATTTATAATTTCTATTTCCTAAAAATTACTTCACTGACAAGGTGATTATGAACTTTTTCAGTTTTTTAAATTTGCTATTTTATATAATTTAAACGCCAGAAAACGTCGACACAATTTAAAAATATATAAATGTGTTTTTTAAAATGTGACCTATTGGTCAAAGGCCCAGCTTATTGGCTGGAAAACATAATGTATGCGCGTAATGTCGATTTTCTTAATTCGTTCAAAATGCTCGTAATGCTCAAAAAGTTAAAAATTGTGAACTTTTAAGGATATTCTCCAAGGACTAAATTACGAATAAGCAACGCTTAAAAATTAACACTTAACAAGTTGGATAAACCTGATCCTACACTTTAGCAATTAAAACCGCTCTTTAAATCTTTATTTTGAAAGTATATGGTGTCGCTTTTAAAATGCAAATTTTACCTTGAAAAATAATCAGATTTTTATCATAATATTTGAGCATATGATACTCCAAACGGTTCAATGAATTTAAAATATACGGAGCGCAAACTTTTAAGTTTACCTGGGCGAACGAATCAATAGCCGATAATATTTGTACGGCTACTAATGTAACCTTCACAAGTTTCGAAATTCAGAAAAAATATAACCTTACACGCAAAAAAAGAAATTTTTAAGATAAAATTACTTTGAAATAAGAAAAGGTTGTATTTAACTTAATTCAAAGAAGTATTTCTGGGACCCAAAAGCACAATGATTTATGAATTTCACAAGAGAAGTCCCTTTTCAAAAGTACAAATTTTAAAAAGTAATCTATTCAGTTCTTGTTTAAAAGATCATATGAATCAGTCGGTTGTATTTTTTTACAGAAAATTAATTAGATAAACATTTTCTGCCAATACTTAAAAAAAATGATGCGGGTATAATTGTTATTTATAAAAATAATTACGCGTAGATCTAGCTTAAGATGTAAAAAATTGTGCGTCTCTCGCTGAAAAGTATGGGTGTCCTGAATGAAAGAAAATATTAAATGATTTTTTTAAAATAAAAAGCATGTAACAAGATTCTTTCTAGGCAATGTAAAGGTTGTATATTTTGACTGATTGATGGCAACAAGAAAATTAATTTTGTTGCTTGAGAAATATTTTATATATTTATATAAAACTGGTTGTACTTTTAAGCATCGTTCAGTCAATCAATTTAACTTAATTGACTTTCTTAGACCGAGCGGGAACCGAATGGTAAACATAGAATTTACAGAAATCCGAAGGTAAAAAGTTTAGTAAGCCTGACAACATCTGTAAGAGAGGTATGTTAGCAATTAAAGATCTGTTACTCTTCAGTAATAGTAAGTATATAATAGAGAAAATATTAAAAATCAGTCAAAATCATTTTTACAGGCGAAAATTTTCTTAAAAATTTGTCCAACTTTTTGTATTTAAACATAAACTATGTAAAATAATGTCCAAATATACCTTTAAAAATTCTGCCAAGAAGTTTTCGAGAATTTTCAAAAATTCCGCTATTTTGCCCTGTTAAAGTATTATTACCTATTATTGTTATGATAGACAAATCTAGTCACTAATTTTTAACCTTAGATAACTGTAAGATTTGGATGTATGAAATAAATTATTTTAAGCAAACCTGTTTAAAATTTTAATAAATGAGGTAAGCAAATAGTTTATATAATATATTCTTGCAAAAAAATTGGGAAATTTCTATATCGATAAATTACCAGTAAGATTTTCCTAAAATCATTTACGTGACACTCACACTGTATGTAACAGGTCCCGAGCTAGCTAATTGTTTTAAATACTAAACAAATTAACCCAAAATATTTCAGACAAAAGTTCTAGAGCTGTCAAAAATCAACAATTTGAAAGTTAATTAGAATATGCTGCTTGGAACTTGCTCAGAGAGTTGTGACTGATTAAAGATGTATTTTTATAAAGGTAATACCCCATTTTTTTTATTAAATTTCTGATTGTGCTTCAAGTAGGGTAGGTATGTAAAACTCCTCTTACCCTAAATCTAATAGTTTCGGAGATACTGCTATATCTGTATAAAGTTAAATAAACGTAGGTATGCATGTTAGAGAAAGAAGTTTAGGAAAAAAGTAAAATGAAATTAAAATACTTTATCCTGTAATAAATTTCATATATACAAGGCCACTCGAAAAGTTATGGCTGATCGATATCCGTTTCCAAAGAACATTCCTGTTAAAAATAAGTTCCAATGAAAGAAATACAAATTGAAAAATTGTCTAAACTTTTACAAACAGTGATAAAGCTATAAAAATTATTTCTGATTAAAGAAATTGAGTTCCCTTTTACCATTTTCGGACAGGTCCTTTTTGGGGAATAATACGTTTATTTAAATATACAGGGTATCCGACAAGTCGTAGTATGGGCAAATATCTGTGCTTTTAGTAGAGATACAGACACCACATTTTAGGTGTATCTTATTGGTTAATAATCTAGTTCATTATATAATTTAACTTTTTCAACCACCTTGAGGGGTGACGATGGCGAGTTGAAGGCAAAAATTTTAAATGCAAAACCCTATGCCCTGTGGTACCTCATTTTAAAGGTCTTAGAAAAATAAACATTTTGACGCAAACCCGAGGTCTATATTTTAATTCGTTTCTAAATGGCAAGCCTTTAAGAATTAAAAATCGTGATTAATTTAAATTCTTCTTATCACTTTAAACGTTGTCAAAAATCACCACCATGAACTTCTTGGCAGTAATAAAGTCGATTTGGGAACTCACTTCTCACATTTTTGAGAATAGCAGGTGTTATTTCTTGGCAGAGATCTAAAATCGACTTTACTACGGCCAAGACGTTCATAGTGGTCATTTTGAACAACTTTTAAAGGAATAAGAGAAACAAAGGTACTTAAATTATAGTTCACTTTTCCCATGATTTTTAATTTTTTAAGATACGGACTTCGGGTTTGCGGTAAAATGTTTCTTTTTTGAAGACCATTAAAATGAGGTACTACACGTCATAGGTTGCATTTGAAAATTTTGGCATCAACTCCTTGACGTCACCCCTCAAGGGGGTCGAAAAAGTTAAATGACATAAAAAGTAAATTTAATAACCAATAATATACACCTAAAATTTGGTGTCTTTATCTTTACTAATAGCAAAGGTATTTGCCCATACCCAGGCTTTTCGGACACTCTGTATATGTATAAACATCACAATAACTCGGGAACTATTAGGTTTGGGTATGATGGGAAGCTTAGCCTACAACTTTAAGCAAAATCAGAAATTCAAGCAAAAAATAGAATTTAAGTAAATATAACTTCCGTCACAACTTTTAAAGCTATCCTGCATATTTCAATTAATTTTGAAATTCTACATTTTTCAAAGCCTTTAATCCTTAACTTTAATCTGAAACATTGTTCTCTAACTTATCTAGTTTTCACAATAATTATCTGATCCAAGGCTGTTTACACACCGTATATGATAAGTTCCTTTTATACACGGCGTGTAAACTGTAAGTTAACATTTCAATTAAGAAAAAAATACAGGTAATATGTACAACTTACCTGTATTTAAACAGGTCTGTTTAACATAAAATATTTTGTATTATTGGTGGAATTTTCGAAAACGTCTTTTTGAAATTTCTGCTGTGTGGCAAGGAATTTATACATCCCTCGTGATTTAAAACAAATATTATGTTAATGAATATTTATTGTATTAAATTATTTAGGAAATTTTGCATTAGTGTTATTGATAATGATATCGCTTTTAAAGCAATTTTTTAATGAAATTGTGAATAAATAATAATATTCTATATTGATTTTATTTTGATGTCCCCTGACTGTGCTTTAACTTTTTGGTGAAAATCCTAATGATTTAGGTTTTGTTTGATAGCGAGTTGTACATGCTTAATGGTATCCCAAGATTAGCGTACTCTAAGATATTGTATCTAAAAATCTATCTTAAACATGTAGGTGAAGCTCGGTTCAAGCTCTTTCGTTGACATATAGCCTGCAATGAACTATTACCGATACCAGCTGTATTAAAACCCGATAAATTTGCAAGAACAGGGCCAGCCCTAATAAAATAGCAGGTAAAGATAATTTTAATAGGGCTAATTAGTAAAGTGTATGAATAAGGTATTTTTAACCTAGTTTAATAATTTCTAAATATTTTAGTATAGTTCTTTTCCGTTTGGTAAACCGTGCAGTTGTTCCTATATGATTTCGATCGTATTTTATGTTATTTCAAACGTGCTAAAAAATGGGTCGTCATTGGAAAGACGTTGATCATAGTGCCTTCAATAGTGCTAATTTGAAAAGAAAATATTTATCGCCCGATACCAAGTAAACTGTTATAAATATGTATGTTTCTCTATTGAACCGGGCGCGTAATCCCCGATACCAACCTTATTCAGCGCCATCTAGAGACCAGATTTCAATATTACATTACGCAAAAATTGGGGTCAGACTCAGGTAACTGATGGAAAATGTAAATGAAATGAAATTAATATTTGATTTTGTCAGCTTGTATTAATGAATTAGGAAGTTTCCATTTTTGTCACTTTCTCTTAATAAATAGTCCTAAAAATGTAAAAAACATGTATTTTTTGTATTTAATTATCTGTAGAAATAAAAAAGTTATCGTCCTTCAAAGTCTGAGATGCTAGGCTAACGTTGGCTGAGGCTCGATGACGTCCATCGACACCACGCCGTCAACAGCGGAATAGGCGCCTGTTTAATCTTTAGTGTTATTCTTACCGGACAGGATACAATGCATGAAAGTAAACACGCGAAAGCAGCAGCGGGCCGCTAGCCCGGCGACCATGAGGCGACAGAGTTCTGTATTTTGACGTCACGGCCGATAAAAGCCGCGCGTGAAGTTATTAAAAAAGAAAAATAAGTTCGTCAATTTTAAAAATATCGAGATAATTTTTTTTTGTTTGACAAGTTAAGTGAAAGACTATTACATGATGTTGAAGTTACTCGCTATTTCTGACATAGGAAACTTCCTAATTATTGCTCCTATAAATATGTCCATATGATTTAGGTTTGAACCACGCCGATCCTGGAATGCCGACGAGGGATTTGAGGAACGAACAAAGGTGGGGAAACCGATTGTGCGACAGTCTATACAATATCGCCAACGTTACAATTTAGTGAAAGAGTTAGTGTTAGTAATGTTAGTTTCTGTAGAGATGCAAAACACTTTTTATATTCTTATATTTTTATTAATACTGATCTATTTACACACACTCTTATACAATATGTAGAGATAAAAATATTGATGCCTAGAAGCTATATACTGTCACCAACAAAAAAGGGTTTTCAATAAAATTTAATTAATATGTTAGGAATGAAGGGCTGCTTTTCATAATAGTTTTAATGTTCACGTGTCGCCTTAACCTCAATGTTACTAGTCTGGTAAGAGACTTGTTACAGTACCAGTTACGAATTTTCGAAGTGAAACCTGCTATGAGTTGCTGACCGAACTGAATAATCAGTTTTTTAATTTTGCCTTGTATTTATAATAAATCTGTCTTTTTCTTGAAATGAGAAAAGTTGTATGCAAAAATGTAATAAAATAGGAGTCCACGAACTCCTATTTCATATACAGGGTGTAAAAAATAATTCTACCGAACTTTGGGAGGTAGTACTCATAAAAATAAGCATAAAACTTCATAAGCCCCAAAATGCTTCCTAAGGGAGTTACAGTAAACGGTGGATGAAAAGAATAGTTTATATTATTTTTATTTATTTTAGGAACAGTAATAGACCAGTTTTCTTGAAAATTCAAGTTGCAATAAATGTTTATGCCGACGCCAACGGTGTTCCTAAAAATAAATAAAATCGATTGTTTTTGTTCGCCATTTAAAAGGCTGTAACTGGGTAAGCATTTTAGGGCATATGTTCTTGTGAATTTATTTCCTTATTTTTATGAGTGCTATCACCTCCCGCCCTAAGTCTGGATTTTGTGCACCCTGTATATTAGATAATAATGGATATAGGATAAAAAATGAAAAGATTGGGATTAAAAACTACACAAAGAAAAAAAATTGTATTAACGAACAGTTCTACGTCATTTCATCGAAGATTCCTATATGAAAATAAGTGATTACACAGGTATTCATAGTTTTCTTTCACCCAACCGCTCCCAATTAATATTAATATTCAGTTTTTTCGTATATATTTCCAATCTTGTCTGCTGAGAGCTTGGTGAAGTTATACTTTTAAACTAGCCCTCGTCTCTTTAATTCAGCTCACTTTCCATGTAATTTTTGCATTATCAAATTTTAACAGAAGAATTATGAAAACTGGTTTGAAAATGAAAAACAATCCACGTTAAAGTGGCATTTTCCAATCGCGTCCATTGTGGCCAACTTAATTTCATTTTGGCATAGTTTTTCGGCTTAAAAATTTTAAGAAATAAGATTATGAGTATATTAAGTATAGATTCATATCCTGTAAGAAATTTTAAGTCAATTATTTTAAAGTTTCAACGTATATAATATTCAGAAGATTAATATTTTAAGAGATCTATGGTGTCATTTTTTCTGTCACTACGACCTCAGTATTATTTTTAAACATAGTTTTCCTAAAATAAATCATAAAATATCTTGAAACTTTTATTAATATGTTAAAAAATACTCATTAAATATGAATTTAATGTTAATATATTGTACACATACAAGTGAAAAATAAAACAAAAAATTATACTAAAATAAAATTAAGTTGCTGCCAATTAATGGGTGTGGTTTGGCAAATGCAACATTAAGATCCAGTGAATAAACAGCTAGGAACAGGCTATGATAGCGCCATCTGTTTGAGTTTGCAGTTATCTTCCCCACTGAAATGTTGTCTCTGAACAGAATTATGACAACTCTTAATTGAATAAAACTTAAAACATTTTTATAGGAAAAAAGAAATTTTTCATATTTATTCTGAAATACTTTAGTAAATCAAAAGAAGTTGAAGCTAACACAGAAGGTGATAAAATCAATAAAACATTGAAGATAGATTCACATGGTTTGTTGTGTTATATAGTTTTTAAAAATTTGATATCGTTACAAATTTAAGGGCCACGTTGTTAGTTAATATTCTTAAAGTAACATATTTAATTAAAATTACAGAAAGACAGAAATCATAAATACCTAAAATAAAGGATGGAACTCTTACAAAATAAAATATACATTGACGTAAAACAAAATAATAAGAATAAGACTTATCTAAACGATTTTTGGTGCTTATGTCTAACTAGTGATGTTCGAGTCAACAAGAATAAGAAACATTTTATAAAAATGTTGTAGCATACAAATGAACGAACAATAAGTGAGATAAAAAATGATAATGAATATGTGACTAAAAATAATCGTTGTCGTTGTTTAAAAATCGTAGGAGTCGCTTTCGCCTTTTTGGACTTTGAAGATGAATTTGTATAGAAGGCCTGCTATAATACCTCCGATAATTGGGCCTACCCAGTAAACCTGCAAAAGAAACAGAAAATATATTACTTGTAATAACACTATTATCAAATCATTCCCTGCCAATTTCTACACTAGTTGGGATATCATTTCGAAATCTGCAGGGACCTAAGTCCACAACAATAATTTTTTAATCCACAAATTAGGTACACCGTTTTTGAAATTTTCTTTAAATGGAAAATATAGTCGAGTGACATCTTTTTTAGAACTTTTTCCATCTTTAATTTATCTCTAACATTTGGAGTGATTAGGTTTAACTCCTTTAAGCAAAAATGTGATAAGCGGACACTGAAAATTTTGGATCCATATCGAAATTTATAGAAATTAAGCAACTCATAAATTTGTTAAATTATACAGCTAAGTTTTGGAAATAAATTAAAGGTAAATAGGGCTCTAAAATGAGATGTCATTAGATTTCTTTTTCATTTAAATAAAAAGGCCAAAATGGTGGATGGCTGCAAAATTTAGGGTACACCAGTATTGATAGGATGCAAGTTAGGGGTGACCGTCCACCACGACATATATGCATCAATTAGAAAGAAAGTTACCGATCCAGGTACATAGTTTGGGAGGAAGACTGTAAGAGGTAATTTGTTGAGGAATGCAGCATGCCATACTTGACTAAAGGCCTTGGAAATGTCAAGGGGAATAATTTGGGATTCTCCACGGAATTCGAGAGGCTTGGTCCAGTTGGATGCGCCAAAGGTAAGGATATTAGCTGTGGATCTTTGGATACGAAATCCATCCAGATATTTTAGAATCCGCAATTTAGTGGCTTTCTCCATAATTTCGCAGACAACAGAGGAAACAGACAACAGAAGTTTTGGCTAATGTTTTTGGCAAGTGACCAGAAAGATTTGCCGTTTCCGTTGGAACAGAAATTAACTTTATCTTTGATGCGGTTACTAATAGCATATTTAAACTCCGATTAAATTGATTACTTGCCTCGACGAAGATCTGGCGATTAGGGCGTAGGATTTTGAAGATACCTTTTGTGAGCCTTAAGTTTCTAATCCGGGCTCTATTACAGGTCTTGGAAAAGCAGGGTTTTTAGTGGTGAAGTTAAGGTGTCTTGCGGGTATGTATAAGGAAACTTTCAATGCCTACTTGATATCTGTGGCCTGAGAGCAAATTTTGGAGGGATCAGAAGTGGGAAAACAGACGGTGTTCTAAGGGAAAGCAGAGAAGTAGTTTCGAAGACTATCCCAGTCGGATGAGACCGTGATCTGAACGACCAAGGGAAGTGCATACAAATATGATGGCTTCTGGCTGTTTTGCAGTCCGATCTGTTGCCAAAGAGCGCGGGATAGCAATGACAAAGAGTGTATAATATGCCATTATGGAGTCTCGACTTCGGTATGGTATTGCTTTTTGGGGAATGTGCAGTCAGGGTCTTCTGGATGTTTTATTAACATTACAGAAAAGAGCTCTATATAAAAAATGAGCTTTCGAGAATTGTGTAAACCGGTGTTTATATCAGAGGAAATTTTAACTTTAGCGTCACTCGTTATATTGGAGAAGTGCCAAAATTATCAATAACAAGGAAATCTATAATTTATAAAAGTAAAAAGATCTTTAATCAAGGGCGTCTATATGGGGGGGGGGGGGGGTTAATGGGGTAATTACCCCCCCCCCCCCCCCAAGAAATATCTGAAAAATATTATTGCTCTATTAAAAGTAGCCTGTTTGCATTACACACATTTTAGCAAAAACTTTTTTCCTAAAAATGATTTCCTTTTTTATTTTTATACTTCATGCTTCGACTCCATGCAATGCTGTAAAACTCCATAAATTGGGCGCCTGACTAGGAAACAGGCCTGCATCACGTCCTATGTGGACCGACACGCGACATTTCGGCCTTCAGGGCTTTATCCATATATATTATCCAAGTTCTTAGGAGTAAAAGATTTGATGTTTACACAAATATAATAATTTAATATATATTTGTTTCTTAAAGTGTGTTTTGTATTTTGATTTTTTTTTTCTTAATTTTATTTTGATCCGCTAGACAGAGACAGAATTTTCCATCAGTTTTTCATGCTAAAATAAGGACCTGTTCAATCCACACTGAAATTAAACCCCCCCCCCCCCCCCCAAAGGAAAAAATATAGACGCCCTTGTCTTCCTCTGGTTGTTAGAGGGGAAGCCTCTCTTGGACGATTTCGAGGGAGAGTAAAGAAGCTTCTGGTTGGCAAGGCTTAATACTTTGACTAAGTATTACTGTGATAGTTTCTAATTTTTGTTATTTAGTTTCTTTTTATATAATTTTGATTTTTAAATTTTTTAATGTTTTGTTAATGTGTTTGACTGCTACAAGGTGTTTTTTACAGTTATTTCTTTTGGTATTTATGATTTTTATACACAGCTTTGTCAATAAGTTAATCTTGGACAATAAAGCATATTTTGAGTTTGAATTTGAATTTGAATTTGTTAGGTACGGCTAAGGAAAAGATCTAGTGGGTTTGCTGGTAAATAATACTTCTAAATCTCACAACTATTATTGGTCAAAGATTTTACTTGGTCTTAGCGAGGTAGGGCTAATCTAAAACAAGGAACCCCTTTCACAAAAATACAATTACGCTATAAGAAACGTGTTTTTACGGAAAGTGTTCTTAGCTTACCCAGTGATCGTCCCAGATGTTCATAATAACAGCAGGTCCAAAGGTACGGGCAGGGTTGACGCTGGAACCAGTGAATTGGATCTAAAATGGTAAATCAATGTTAAAAAGTTTGTAAACTGTAAAAATATTTACCCATTAAAAACATTTTACCTCGTAGTTGTAAAACATTTTCAATGTTCATTTTTATACCTAATAGACAGACTGCTGCATTCGGTTGCATTGTTGTGAATACATTTAACTTAATATTTGCCAATTAGGAGGAAACCAAGAAAACATTTTTGAAACGGATTAATAGTCGAACAAAGCTGTAATTTAATCATTATAAATTTCTCCTTAGTTACAGTCGGATGTTTTTTAGATACATAAGTATGCGATGAAATTAGCTTATCATAAAATTATTACAAATTAAATTGAAATCCACAGAGCACTAAAAATACCTCTTTGTTAATTTTTAAAGTTTCTCCAATAACGGAGATACAGCTTGTTAAGAAAATTCTGGGACACCTGGGAACTTTAAATGCTACTTACGCCGCACAAGTGAACAGCAGTGATGGCTAACCCAATAGCTAATGGTACACTTCCTTTAATGTCCTTTCTCCTTGGGTCGCAGACGCCATGAATGACAAACAGAAGTACAAACGTCAAAATAGCTTCAAAGACTAGGCCTTGAACGGGTGTAATCTGATGATTTACTACAGTCATTCCCAAATTTCCGACTCTCTCTTCTGGAATTAAAGCCTGAAAAATAATAATAAAATGTTAAATAGTAAATAAGGTTAACAAGAGGGGACAAGGTGCAAATTTCCTTTTACGACCTCGTTCCTTTAATTGGCCAGTTCTGTAACAGAAAAAATATGAGATATTGCTATCGATGAGGAAAGCTGCCCAGTTTGGTTTAAACCACTGTCTCGAGGAGGTGGGGTTACGGTAGTCTAATGATCTCCAACAAGGGTGAAAGCTAGCTGTTTATCCAACTAGGTCTAGGTGTGTCCATTGGTTTTTAGATCACCGCACTTTAATGCAAAGACCAAACAAACTGTATTTTTTGTCCGCAAAATAATCTTTATTGTCTAACCGATTACATCCATTTATAAGACAATATGACAGTATAATAATATTCAAAGTTAGGTTCAAATTTCAACATTCGGAACATTATGAAAAACAAATAGAAAAAATAATTAAAGAGTTTATGGTCTTTGTAAATTGACCGGGAGATAGATCGTTCACATCAACGTCATTACAGTTTCTGTTAAATAGGCTCATCCTTGGAACAGTAGAGCCTTCTTTAAAAATTGGTCGAAGGAGTAGGTAAATAAAAAACAGTGTACAATCATACCAACCGTGGTTGGTATCTTTCCAGGTTATACTTTTTAATAATAGGATTTCAGGGAACTGCATAAACTAAATAATACATAGACGAACACTGGCGTGTAATAAAAATGGACCAAAAAGCGGGCCTCTCTTGAGACATTTTCGGGGTTTACTGGTTTATGGCTTAGGAATTTGTTTGTCCACCATCATATTATTATATACCTGTTTATATATGTACTATATAAATATATAATGGTGAACAAACAAATTCCTAAAGCATAAACCAGTAAAGCTACCCAAGTGTTTCACGGGAGACCCGCTTTCGGTTCCATTTCGATGTATTCGAGAATTTGTCTATATTCTTTATAGCCTCAGACTGTACTCAAGTCCCGAGCGCACATAGCTGAAAGACAATTTTTTTAATGTTTGCACATTATTTGTAAAACCATTCGAATTTCGTAAAATATAACTTATCATTTTTATAACTTTATTAGAGACCTGATCAATATGAGTCGCAAACGAAAGCTTCGCATCAAAAAATAATTCCAAGGTCTTTATAGGCACTACATCGCGCAATAACTACGTTGTCTAGCATATAATCAAAATCTATAGAATTCTGCCCATTTAAGTAAGTCATAGTAAAACATTTCTCAACATTCAACATAGAACCCAGCGCTTAAGGTCTTCTGTAACGTAAAATAATCAGTTTGATTATTACTTACTTACCTACGTACTTTCTTAATTACTAAGGAGCTTAAGATCGTCTGCAAACAGGAGAACATGACTTGAAATATCGTTATTTAAATAGTTGATAAAAAGTGCTACCCTGGGGAGCGCCACTTGTGGCTTTGAATTTATAGGATTTATGACCACGGATCTCCCCATTTTAGGTGGGGCAGTAGGACATGAAGAGGTGGAAAGCAGTAAAACTGCTGACTAATATGTGAAAGAAGGTGTGAGGCGCCATTCTATAGAACAGGGCCCTTTTGGTCCGGTTTTGCGGTCACCTTTTACGTCAGGCGGTGGGAAAAAGAAATAACCCACTGGAGCAACTCTCCAAGGCAGAGATCGGCAAGAAGAATTATTACCTATTGGCCTGGCTATACTAAGAAGCTTTCATACTTCCAAAGAACGAACTTAGACTGTTTACTTGCTTTATTACAAGACACGGCTCTTGGAGGTGTTATCTCAAGAAAAAAGAGAAAAACTGATATGTTGATTTGTTACTATGTTAGCGAAACAGCCGATCACTTACTCTGCGAATGCAGATTTATAACTCGTCAAAGGTTGCAGTATCTTGAGGAAGCTTATTTGATGCCCAGCAATGAAGTGCACCCCCAGGAAAAACCTATACGAAATCGGTAAATAATTGTAGGGTATACACAAAAGACCTTGCTAGGTGAAAGTGATGTAGGGCTAATCTAATCCTAACGACACCTTTCACTGCAATACAATACAATAGGTATTACAGTTTTTATAGCAAGAAGTATACTTGTAACAGGGTAGTAATATAGTCAGTTGTTCTTTTTCCTAAACATTCCTGCTTATAGCAAATTTATCTGAGCTACGTGAAAGTCTACTTTGTCTAAACAATTTTTATTGAAACAATTTTTCGTACTAATAATCAACCTGACTAGAATAAGCGTAAACACTCTAGCAGAAATTACTCGAATATCACGATGCAGGGCTGTGTCCGAAGAACTTTATTCAAAGCCATTAAAGTTCACACTCTCACACACCAGAACAATTTATTTCTGTTTTTTTCTGCTCGTAGAATCCTTCGTTTTATTCTAATAATCGCCTCTCACTGAAAGTAAATGAATAATAAAATTTTAAAAAATGTTGAAGTGGGTACCTGATTATTAAACATCTTGTAAGGATTTACTTCTACTTGTGTAAAATTTTTATGTTACGAGCCAATAGGTAGGTACTTTCTTTCAGACAATTAACTGCTTCTAGACCTCATTTTTTGTTGTAATATACCTATTATTATGATTCCTTTATACTTGACCTAAGTATTTATGGAGATAGGTTTTAGGCCCATAAAATTAGACTTTCTGTTGTAAACCATGGGAAAATAAGTACACATTTATTATTGTTAAAATAAAGCTGATGTCACAATTTTATGTATTTAATATTAGCTATCTTCCAAGAATTCATCTTAAGGTTATCCGTAATAAATATGTCAAGTTTTATTTTAAACACTGTGTGGATAAAGAAAAAATTTTCGCTAAACGATTTTCCGAATACCTATATATTTTGAAAGTGTTTTGACTGTAAGCTTCCAAAGGCTACTCAGCATGAACATCATAGCTTCCAGATTTCTCTCGCATCTAAGTTTAATGGTGTTTAATGCTAATTTGTTCAAGCCACCAACCTAGTGCCATATGAGGCACTAGGAAGGCAGCAATAGTAAGATGAGATAGGTACAGTTTAAATAGAAAATCTAAAAATTAAGGCAATTATCCATATATCACGTTAATTAAAATAAACAGAAATAATAAAAAATATTAATTCAATGGCTTCTATTGGTGGCTGAAATATTACTTCTATTGCCCGCGGACACCCTTTGAAGAGGTTAAAATTGTGCTGTTGGTAATTGTTCATTGAATAGGCGTTTAAGCTTGCAGCCTGTGTTTGTTTATTGTGTATTGCGTTAAAGGTGCGCCAAAAATAATAGATCCTTGGCAATTCTGGGGACTGGAGCAACTCATTTCAGTGTTTTATGGTATGTAGGTAAAGCAAATCTAAAAAGCTTTGCAATAATAATAACTATTTCGATTAAATAAGATGCATATTCTTACAAATAAATGTTTACTGATACCATCGATATATTTTGTATTGAATTTAAAATAGGGTATTACTGCATCAAATAATTGTTATATTTAAAATCAATGAAACTCTATATTTCAAGAAATCTAATATCCTATTGGTTAACAATGATAAACTAATCATTGAAAGAAACCGAATTTGTATTGTGCAATACGGAATAGAGTGGGTCATTGAGTGAATTGGTATCTAATTCAATAAACGATAGTGTTTTTTCTGTATAGTGCATGCCTACGTTGATAAGAAACCGCTGTGCAAAATTTCAAGTTTCTAGACTCAGCGGTGTGGGCTGTGCGTTGATACGTCAGTCAATCAGTCAGTCAGTCAGTTTCTTCTTTTATATAATATAGAGATAGGAGTCCCCCTCAGTACGAGGGTCAAAGGATTAGGGAGGGGTCAGGAATTGACGCCTATTGCCTTATTGTGCGTCGTTTCCTCTGTTCTACATTAATGATTATTTTGAAAAAGCGTTCTTGTATTATTTTTTCTGTTTCATTATACATTTGCGTAACTAAAGTTAATTCGTTTAAGTCCCCTAAGTAGTGTGTAATCAGTTTTAGTTTTGTATTAGCGCGCACACTTGCTTCTTCAAGCAAGTCTTAACACTGGTATGGCCGTGTGTGACCCGGTTAAGACTGGTTAACAAATACCAATTAGAAACCTTTATGATCCATTAAGTAGTCTTGTATGGGTGTTCCTAAATAATGTTCCTATAGTCAAGTATACACCCTTTTCAAGAAAATTATGGTTCAAAAGTTGTTTCTTCGTTTTTATAGCGGCATATTAACCGTTTTTAAGTTCGATTCTCACGACTTGTATGGGTTTTATTCATGATTTGCAGGTTTAGAATAGTAATCTGTCAGACGTTCCATAAAAAGATATTAATATTAGTACGTATTGGGAAATGAATAATTGCTTCTTAATGTTAAACGTCAAGAAAATCTAAATGTCTTGTTTAATATGAGGCACTAGGAAGGCAGCAATAGTCAGATGAGATAACTGAAATCTTGAAAGCTGCTGTATCAATAAAATAATATACTTATATGTCCAAATGATTGGAATATTTCGATTTCTTGTATTTCTGCCTATATTTTTTTATTTCTTTTTTTGTTTTTAGAAATAGCATTTGCTAAAATGTTGGGTTCATAAAGTCAAACTCCTTCTGAAAGAAAAGTGCTATTAACAAAATTTATTTTCTTAAAATTTATAAAATAACAATTTTTGACCCAATTGAGAAAATTATAAAAAACTGAGTGTCATTTTCTTAAAATTAATAGTCCGTAATTCCTTCATGGGTATCAATACAAGCCTGTAAAGTAAACTCCTTGACATGCTGTCGATTAAGTAATCGATCTGAGCCGGTGGAAGTCTTTCCCATTCTTTCCTAGCAGAAATTTTTAATTCTTGTAGAGTTATTAACCCGATCAAGTATGCTCTATTACATTCATATCGGGAGAATTTGGAGGCCATCTTAATCGCGTTATTTCCTCTTCTTTGCAAAAATTTTGGACAGCTGCTGTTCGATGAGGCAATATCATCCATAAATATAAATTATTTGCAACGGCACCTCAAAAAAGACGTACAACAGGATTTAGCACTTCATTAATGTAAAGGCTCGTGATATTGTCCTCTCCAAAACTCAGGGGAGTTCGTAAACCTTTCATTATGCCACCCCAAAGCATGACACTCCCTCCTTGAAACGGAACACGGGGTTGAGCTGCAACCAATCTCGCGTGTCGCTTTGGAGCTCTCCAAACCCAACCGTGAATCGGATACCAGTCCAATTTTAGTCTCATCAGAAAACATGACATTACCCAGTTTGGACCTAAGCCATCATTTTTTGTGCCCACTACAACCTTGTGATTTTCTGCACAAATGTTAAATGAGGAAAGCGCAAGGGTCTTTTACAAGCGTAAATTGATAGCCCTAAGTCGACGTGATATTGTCTGCCTTGACACATTTACACCTTCAAGTCTAGCAAGTTTCCTTGCCAATGCAGTTCTTGTGAGCGTTAGATCTCCTCGGGCAATTATGGAGACTTGTCGGTCTTGTGCTGCAGATATAACTTTTCTTCTACCAGTTCTTGGACCATCCTTAACATCGTTTGTCTCCTGAAACTTTTTTGAGTTTCTGACACAGCTTCCTGAATAACACCAACTATTTCACTCTGCCTAATGCCTTGTTACAATAGAGCAATTATTCTTGTTCCATTAAAGTACGATATACATTCCTAGGCATTTTAAAGCGATTTAATTGCAAAACAATCTTATAACACTTCAGTACTTAACCACTGAAGCCACAAGAATGTGTTAAATTCGAATAATCTTTATTTACAATTAATTGATTTTTTCGTTATTCTTAATAAAAAGCGATGTTCAATAAATGCCAACACATATTTTCGTTCCTTCATTGGCGTAGGTACTTTATATTATAATACTCCAAATTTTTGGACATATATGTAAAGTATGTTGTTTAAATACTAATTTTAAACAGACCCAAGCATTTATAGGTCTAGTTTATATTAGTAGACCTAGCGGCAAGATGTTGTACTAATTTTGCTAGAGTTATGTCCACACATATATTTTAAAAGGAATCTGAAGAGTCTGTGCTTTACGCCACTACCACTACGGTGGGGAAACTCACGGGTCCTTTATAAAACCCCAGAAGTAAAAGTCAAGGGGGGTCAAATTCACCACCTGCTCGTCCAATCCACCTGTTTCCAAATATTGCATTCAAATGATTGCGGCCCTGTATTGCATAATAGTTTTTTCTTCACTCCCATTCGTCATTCCCAAAGTTACTCCCCCTATCCCTTATAATAAAGAAAATATGTTTAAATATGTCCCCATCTCTATTACTTCACCAACATTTCATTAAAATATTTTCAACCGTTTTCGAGATATCGCCTTAACACACTTTAAGAAACCACCCTGTATATTAATAGGACCGTGTATTTCTTATATTTAACCAAAGAATAACAGGTTAAATTTTGTGGGTAGAGTTTCGCAGCACTTTGTATAGCAAAAAGGATTACTATTTCAACCATTTGGTAAGCGTATTTAAGAGTAATATAGGATAACACAATTACTGTCACACATACTTTCTTTTTAAATAAAATGCCCTAACAATTAAAAACCCATAAAAACACAGACATTCACACAAATGTTATTGGATGCAAAAAAATAGTCCAATCGAGATTTTCGTTTTCATTTCACCTGAGACTGCGGTGAAAGGCAATTCATTATATGAAGTGTTTGCATTATCAGAATTTTTTTCTTTTTTCCGTAAAACTATCTTGATGAATGATGGGCTGGAATATCTTGAATAGAAAGTTGCTATAAATAGTAAGATAGTTATTATGCGAGTCAGTGAAGCGAATTAAAAACAAAATTTCAAATTTTTGAACGTATGTTTTATAGGTTCAATATTCTTAGTTCATATTTGGAAGACACAGAAAAATTACAACTAAGAAAAATATTTCGGGAAAATCCAAACCTGATGTAGGTATTGAAGTCATGAAAGAAAGAGGGGATGGAAATGTAATGTTGCGTCCACGCTATTTAGTTATACCTACTGTAAGCAGTATTACCTTTCTATGACAACAGACCGGTCTAAGGGGCAAGGGAAAATACTGATGCTCCACCTATTGCATTTAAACCACAACAAAACTTAGTGAATGTTCGCCAGCGACCATAAACAACTTTGCATGTTCTTAAATTCAATTACTAATTTAATCGCAGTGTTTTAACATACATATGACATACATATGATGTACATATGACCTACATATGACATACATATAACATACATATAACAAAGACGAAAACAACTACAGAAATCCTATAAGACCCTAGAGACAATCAATATTTGTATATTATTAGTAATTCTTCCGATTTTTCCAGTCTTTTTATTTTCCTATAGATGCAATTGGCAGGAGTTAAAGAAAATGTCAAAATATATCTCCCACTATAATTATTTACTAAATATCTACTATAGATTTCCTCCATACCGAAAATTACTGAGAAATCTACCGCTTGTCTAAGCAAAATCGTCAACGACTGATGCTGAAAGAAGAAATAAGTGAAATTCAGAAACGACTGAACTGATTTAAAAAAATCTTTTATTGTTGGATAGCTAAAAAATTCTCAAGTTTTATAGATAAGGAACCCGCGGCATGGCTCTTATGTAGCACGTTCCAAATACAACTTAGGAATAACCTAATCAATTTAAAAAAGTGTTTTACTGAAGAAAAGCTTTGAGCATTAAGCGAATGTATTGAAAAGAAATTTGAACCAAACTGCTTTTTTTGGAAAAAGTTTTGTCGTGTGGAAAGACACCCCAGTACTATTTTGTGCCGAGACCTCTTAAAAGGGCGGGAAAAAGGCCCGTAAGGGGTGGGAAAAGGGTTTTAGGATTCTAGTTTGCAAACGAAAAGTAATCTGCAGTAAGTATATTAATTGAGGAGTAAGTATATTAAGTTCAAGGTAATTTTAGCCCCAATAACACACACTTGATATGTCATAGATATGAGTGGTTAAGTAGAATAAAAGTTGACAACAATTATTAATGGATGAAGTTCCAACACGTTGCATACTTTTTCACCGGTGCTGTTTTTTTAAATTTTCAAACTAGTTATTTGGCGCCGGTCTGTATTTGTCTGGTGTTTTCAGCCAGGGATTTTATTATTGGCATAATTAATTTAATGGTAATTATATGAATAATTTCAAGAATAACGAAATTTTTTAATTTTTTTTATGCTTTCGATCAAGAATCATATTTAATAAGCTAGTAGCTATTTTACGCTGCGTTCTTATAAAAAAAAACAAGAAGTTATTTAAAAAAGGTGTTATACAGGTAAATAAATTATTGTTTATTTTAAATTAGAACTATCATGCTTTCGAATTAATTTTGTGGTGATTTTACTTGATTTGAAGTTATATAAGAGTTACTTAATTGTAGTAAAATAGGTAGTATTAATTGTTTTAGATAACCGCAATTATTATTTTTTATGTTTCAACAAATTAAAAAAAAATGAACGGTCTGGTGCCCTTTAAGTAACTGATAAAAAAAATATTACTTACAGCTCTTAAAATCTAGGTTTTTAATGTTTTTTCAACCGTTACATTATTCGATATTGTTCAGCTGGCTAGTAGACTAAAAAAAATTAAAATATACGGTCGAAAAAACCGGCCAGATTTACTGCTGCTTCTTTCTTCTTGTTCTTCCTCTTCTTTTTCTTCTTCTTCTTACATGGCGTTAGAACCCATTATGTGTTAAAGCCTCTTGAACAATTTTCTTTCAGAGGTTCCTTTTTCCGACAATCCTCCGCCATCCTCTCACCCTCATAGTTTTCAAATCTTCCTCTGCATCTTCAAACTATCATTTTCTAGGTTCGCCTCTCCATTTTCTTTCGGTTGGATTTTATTCTAAAACTCGCTATGTAGTTCTGTCTGTGTCCATTCTTTGAACATGCCCAAGCAAAGCCAGTCTTCTGCTCTTTACAAATCGAACTATGTTAGCGCCTTGCATGAGATTATTAATATCGTGGATCATTCTTATTCGCCAAATAACATTGTTGTCTCGTACTGGTAAAAAATTTAAAGCAATATCTTTCTCTAGAAGACCTTTAGCTGCTCGATGTCGGCAACGTTGAGAATACAGGCCTCACAGCCATATGTCGCTACCGGTCTTATAACTGTTTTGTAGATCTTAAACTTTCATTTCAAACCTTCTTATGGTCTTCCTTCCAAACTATGTACCTGGATCGGCAGCTTCCTCTCTAATCGGCGCAAATCTGCTGTGGTTGATGGTCACTCATCTAACTTCCATCCTATCAATGCTGGTGTCCCCCAAGGTTCAATCCTGGCACCAACCCTATTTCTTCTCCACATTAATGACCTACTCTCTTCAACTACCAATCCCATCCACAGTTATGCTGACGATAGTACTCTTCACTCCAATATTCATTTTTCCAAACAAGTTTCGAATCAGGAGTTGGATAATAGACGCAGATCTATGTACCTATCCCTTTCCCAAGATCTTCAATTAATCTTAGACTGGGGTGCCAAGAACCTTGTTCAGTTCAACGCCTCCAAAACCCAGTTTTGCTCCCTCTCACGCAAAATATCTGGCAATGCTCACCCCATCCACATGAATGGCCAAGCCCTACAAAACAACGAAACCTTCGATCTCGTTGGCGTCGCTTTCGAACATGATCTCAGCTGGCACAAACACATTACTTCAGTAGCCACATCGGCAGCTAAAAGCTTGGTTTTCTCTTTCGAGCCAGAAAATACTTCTCCCCTTCCAACTTATACACTCTCTACGTTTCCCAAATAAGACCTAACCTGGAGTACTGCTCCCACATCTGGGGAGCGGCATCACCTTCGACACTTAAAATCCTTGATTCTATCCAAAAGAGAGCCATTCGACTTATCAATCACCCAGCCCTCACGAGAAAACTCCCTTCTCTCGCTCATCGCCGCGCTGTAGGGGATTTATCCCTTTCCTACCGCTACTTCCACGGGTTTTGCTCTAAAGAACTAGCCGGTATTATTCCCCCTTTTAATGTTCCTAATAGAACAACAAGAGGCGCGTTACGTATGCATCCCTTTACTGTCCAGCTACAAAAGCCTAGAACAGATCACTTCTCTCGCTCATTCATACCTAGGATCTCCAGATTATGGAACAAATTGCCTGCAGATGTTTTCCCTTCCCGTCCCAACCTCCAATCCTTCAAATCCCGTGTCAATAGACTACATTTCCCTTCTCTTCAGACACCCACGGTACGTTAGTACTTAGACTTGAAGTCTACGTGGGATGTCTTCGATAAAAAAAAACTTTGCGTATCTATTTAGGAGCCTACTTTACATCAACTTAGCATACATGTTATTGCACCTGTTGCCAGAAATTATTGTAGACCTAATTTCACTAGAGACATTGTTGGTCTTGTTTAGCCCTGATTCTAGATACGTATAAGGTTCGGCATGTTCAAAACTGTTGATCGATATCAACATTATTGTGTTGATTGTTATTGCCCCTAGATATCTTCATGTACTTAGTTTTACTTTGATTGATTTTAAATCTCATTTTCTTTGCTTATTCGTCTAGTTTCTTTGCTGTACCAGCCAATGTGTTCTTATTCCTGCTGATAAAGCCTATATTATCCGCGTAGGCCACTAACGAATCAGCTATACGATTTAAATTGAAACCAGTACTTCTGTCTTATACCTTGTTAGTGCATGCGGGAGTAAATGAAGTGTTGAATCAAAAATACATTCTTAGTGTGCAGCAAGAATTAAAGAAAAGATCATGTCTCGGAAACATCGTATAAATGTAACTCCTAAGAAAGAAATATAACGACCTTAACTAAACAACTTAATACTTGAAGGCATGATGTTTACTTTAAACATTATTTAAATGTTCCCAGTAACGAGGAAAATAATTTCGCTAACAAGAATCCTAGACACAAATTATTACTTATTATTACCCAGTATATTGTACGTAAGTGGTCACAATGTCAAGGAAACCCGATGGCATCACCTAAGGTCGCATGACCTGCCGGGTCAGTCAAGTATGACCACGACGGTTTACTGCAACCGATGGTCATGCATGGTCGAGCACCAAGTTCAATGTTTTTTTCAATTTAAATAGAATTATTCAGCATATGAGTTTGGTTGACCGATTTAAATAAAACTGTTCTTTATCGAATGTCGCGCATTTCCCCTGTGCTTTCATTTTTTTTCTCAGGTTCTTTATCTTTTCTTACGAGACATAACAAATTATATATATATATATATATATATATATATATATATATATATATATATATATATATATATATATATATATATATATATATATATATATATATATAAACTTTTTTATCATCAATTTTACGAAAAGCTCCTTATAAAAAGTTCTGCTTCCTGAAAAAATAATATTAGACTATTAAAACGTCAAATAGCATGTACAGGGTGGTCAGAAAATAGAAAACAATTATAACTGACTCAAAAAAGGACTGACCTAAATCTTCATTCTAGGGAAAAATGAAAAAAGGAAATGTTACTTAGAATTGAAAATTATATCTAAGTTTAAATACATTGCTTTCTATTAAAGAATAATTTTAAAAATTTAAATACATGTTAATTCTTAATGGAACCACCAATGGCTTGCCACCTTTTCCCACCTAGATATCAGCAAAATTTCCCTAGGAAAATAAGTGAATAATGATTATTATTAACCTGAGTTGCATATTTACATGTATTTTTTAGTTATTTAAAAAATAATTGATATATCTAAATTTTTTTAATTGGTTTTTGCTAGAAAGCAATGGATTTAATCTTAGATATAGTTTTTAATTTTAAGTAACATTTTCTTATTTCATTTTGCTCCAAAATAAAAATTAAGGGTACTTCTTTCCTGGGTAAATTATAAATTTTTCTATTTTCTGACCACCCTGTACATACAATTTCAAGTTTTAATAGTCAAACGTTATTTTTTTAGAGAGTGAAACTTTTTATAAGGAGTAACTTCTTTTGTTAATAATAAAAACGTTTTCCATATGTAGAGAACTTAAGTAGACACACTGTATATATATATATATATATATATATATATATATATATATATATATATATATATATATATATATATATATATATATATATATATATATTGGACAGATTGCAACTAAATTTAATATAAAGGCTATTAAGGCTGCTAATATTGTTTACCTTTAATAGAGCTGATCCAGCCAGAGCTCCTATACACTGTACAACAATGAACAAAATAGCTCGTACTAATTTGATATCACCAGTGACAAAGAGGCTTGTTGTGACAGCAGGATTGACATGGCATCCACTAACATGCCCTATCGCCTGTAACAAAAAGAAAATGTCTTAAAAGTTAGAATATTTTTAATTTCTTAAGTATATCTATTACACTTAATAACATTGTACCCACTTGCCCTAAGTCCTAAGATACCTTTTTTTTAAGTTACCAAATTGGTTTTATTTTATATGGTGAAATTAAGAATATATTAATTGTTTAAAATTGTTCTTGTCCTCAATTATATCAAAATGTTGATTTTAGTCTTTTTTTCATTTCTCATCCCTTCAGACCGCCACGGTATGTTATTACCTAGGCTTGGAGTCTACTTGGGTGATCTCAGATAAGAAAATAAATAATATTTGCTCAGGCTTATTTCTATTTTTTTTTTAAACAATTATTAGAATCCTACCCATATATAAAAGAAAACAGTCTAAACACATTAAACATGGCAGGTAATCCATAAGCATGTTATTCTAAAATGCGTTTTTCAAGTGTTTCTCGAGAAATAAATTTTGGAAAATTGTTTTTAGAGAAATTCCATTACTACGTTTTAATTTTAAAGCCTACATGGACTTGCAAAAAAAAATTATGAACTTGACTTTTGGTTGAAAACAATTGTAGCACAAAATAACAATATTGTTACTTTGTTTGTGTTGTAAGTAATACACTGCCATAAAAGCAAAATGCTTACTTATTTTAAATTTATGAAAAAAAATTAATAAACTTAAGCTATTCTCAGTATTTTATTTTAAATTACCAGTAAAATAACAAATTAAATATGTTAAAAGCTATTATTAGCACTAATAGTTGTTTATTTCTGTGGCACTATCTAAAAAAGATTTATTATAGTAGCTTGTTAGCAGTAGTTAATAAGGAAAAAAATTAAATAATTTTTGTCGCCTATATGAATTCCCAGTTTGAGTTCCGAATATGGGCATTTTAGATTAATATGTTGCATTTGGGACAAAAATACAACAAAAAGCGAACTACCAATTAACTAAGCAGGGATTTAAAGCAATAACTGTTGCCAGATATAAGGTTTATAATTATCTACGAGGATGAGATCAAAAGTTTCTAGACCAACAAAGAAAACAGCACAATACTGGTTAAACATTGTTGTTATTTTTCTAAATGGTCTCCGTTTAGCTCAATACATTTGTTCCAGCGACGTTCAAGGGTCTTTACATCATCGTTATAGGCTGACTTGCTCAACTCGTCGAAATAGATGTTTGTAGCAGCCGTCGCTTTTGAATCCATCTCGAACCTTTCGCCAGCAAGAACATTTTTTAACTTCGGAAACAAAATGAAATCCGATGGGACCAAATTTGGAGAATAAGGTGCATGAGGGACCAGTTGGACGTCTAACTGATGAAGTTTTGTTTGATCGCATGCTTTCGCACGAATTCGGATGAGTGATTTCGGGCGCACTGTACGACCTTAAGGTAGACTCTTAAACTTTGCGATAGCCACAGGCGACTGCGAGAGGAGACCAAAAAAGCATCGGTCCAAAGCAATTAAACACGATCTACTTCGAATGGGGTTAGTATCTACTTGTTTTGAGCTGGTACTGTTCTAAAGTCTACCTTTAAATACGTTCCACTGCAACGGGAACGTCTGCAAGTATTCGTCCGAATTCTGACGAAAAGTATTCGCACGAAAACGCATCCAAAGGACGACCGGCCTTATGGTAAATTGCGCCCTCTCTGTGTCAGGCTGGAAACTTTTCATCCCATTCACATTACGAAGAATAATATTTGTTATATTTAGTAGAGAATACTTTGTAGATGATTTTGGCTTCGTTCCATTTTAGTTTTCAAAGGTTTTTTATATCGTAATTTGATATTTAAATTTTAAATTAAATAGCACACCATTTACACCAATTTGTCATAAACTATTATAAATTGCCCTAATCAAAAATAAAATTACCTATTTGATTTTTTTGTTGCTGCGTGCGTAAGCAATTTAATATTTCTAATGGTTGCAAAATTCCATTAGCAACCTATGCAAGTACCCATCGTGTTTTTAATTGATTATATTAGAACTTTTAAATGGCGATTCATGCCAATAATATTAATTTTATAGCGACATAATGGGATAAAAATGGCGGTCAATGTTTACCGGATGGTATTAATCTGATTTAACGAATAGACCCACTGGTGCGATCTTATAAATTTAAGAAATAAATAAAAAAGATGAATTTCATACCATAAATTTTCATTAAGTTTGCAAAACTATGTTGAAACCTATATAAAAAAAAAGTACCATTTAACACATCACACAGTCAGCTGTAGTAGGTAGTCACAATATGCCTTGACTAAGTTTAACTCAAAGAATTTCCCACTTATATTGTTGTTTTCAGCCCAAAGTGAAAATCCTAGATCAATAGTTTGAAAAGAAAACTTGAGTTTACTAATTTTTTTAGGTTAAACCGCTTTATTTTACGAAAAAGAGTAGTATTAATTTATTTATGGCGTATAATCTTGTTTCAAGTCATGTAAACGATATCTTCTTAGTGGAAGTATTTAATATTTTTAAATAGCTTTGAAAATCCTGAAAAAAGATGAAAATATGAGTTTTTCATCAGTTTTTGGTACCTATCTCTTAAATGGTACCTTAAATACGATGGTTGAACAGATTTTTTTTAAAGGCAATGCAGTTATTTACAAATCAAACAAAAATGGGCTCTCTATTTACTTTGTTCAAAAGATATGGATAATAGAAGGGTGAAAAATTCGAACAAAAAAATTATGGAATCAGAATGTTGTAATATATATATATATATATATATATATATATATATATATATATATATATATATATATATATATATATATATATATATATATATATTAATAATTATAACTGTCCATCATTTTCAAAAAGTTAGGTAATTTCAAGCGAAATAAAAAAATCCATCTATTATCTGGAATGAAAACAAAGATAGGATCATCGGAAACTGTATGGCCGCGCCGACGTGACTATGTTGACAGTGCCAACCGCGTAGAACACTATGACGAAATGCATTTAATAGCTGTATTATTAAGTTTTTTTTGAGTAGTGAGAAAAAGTACCGTTATTTCACTTACTACTTTAAAACCTATTCAAAATATCCACCATGAACTTCTTGGCAGTAATAAAGTCGATTTTGGGACTCTGCCATTCTCGAAAATATGAGAAGTGAGTTTTAAAATCGACATTATTACTGCCAAGAAGTTAATGGTGGTCATTTTGAACAACTTTTAAAGTAAGAAAAGAAATAAAGGTATTTAAATTTTTAATTTTTTTTTCACGATTTTTGATTATTAAAGGCTTTTCATACAAAATTAAATTAAGATACGGATCTCGGGTTTGCGGTAAAATGTTTCTTTTTTAAAGATCTTAATAATGATGTACCAAACTGCATAGTGCTACATTTAAAATTTTTGACCTCAACTCCCTAGCGTCACCCCTCAAGGGGGTTGAACAACTTAAATTATATAAAAAAGTAGCTTTATTAACCAATAAGATACACCTAAAATTTGGTGTCTCTATCATTACTAATAGCAAATATAACGTGAGATTAAAAACAAACGTCCTCAAAGTATGCCGTTTTTAAGAAAATTACATTATTTTCATTGTCATTGCCTAATACAGAATTAAAAAATATATATAAAACAAAGAACCGAAAAATTATAAATTTAAATTAAATGAGAGACGTGGCCACCTTCTACTTCCAAACATGTTCTCATTCTTCTTTTTACAGCATTAAAAACATTGGTGAGCACTTGGGGGAGTTGTTAATCTCCTGAAATTTATTTGTAATCCTAGCCCGTAGATCTTCTAAATTTTCACAAGCGGTTTTGAAAACTGAGTTTTTAATGTGTGGCCATAAAAAAAGTGGCGTGAGATCGTAGGTCCGTGGTGGCCACCTAACTGGCATATTACGACTAATGATTCGGTTTTCGAAAAATTCTTCCAAAAAAATTAAATTATCAAGAGTTGCGTGAATTGATGCACCATCCTGCTGGAACGAGCCTTGTCGCATCGCTTCATCGTCTAATGCGTTTACAAAATTTTCTAAAATTTCTTTACGATATCGCGTCGAATTGAGAGTCCCTTAAAAAAATCGGTCCAATTAACTTTCTCTTCGGTATGGCCGCCCACACGCCAACTTTCTGTAAATGCAGAGGCTTCTCTATAAAGTAATGTGGATTTTAACAACTTCACATTCTCGTTTGTTGAGAATTTACATAACCAGAAAGGTAAAACCATGCCTCGTCAGTAAAAAAGGTTTTTTCAAATACGTTTTAATATTGTGCAAATTACCCATAAACCACACTGAAAATTGGTCGTTTGGTAACAATTCTTGGACTAAGCTTGGACGATAAGCGTGCATATGCAGGTCACATTTTAGGATTGTATTGCAGGTTCCGTAGGATACATTTACTTGCTGGCTTAAACGCCGAATAGGGGTTTGTGGGTGTTCATTAACAATTTGCCTCAATTCTTTTACTTTTCGTGCAGTGCGAACTTTGGGTCTCCCACTGCCTTCCTTTCTATTCACACTTTCTGTTTCTCTAAGCAAAGCCTTAGATCTAGTCAAAACTTGGCGAAACTGGTCGAAATCCATGACTGTGTATAAATTCTGTTTGAAAATCCTGAATGGCGTCTCGTGTTGAATAAAAACCTACTGGCCATCAACCTTCCAACCATTTCTAAAGTAACTTTCGATCATAAAAGCAAGCTTTTTGTTCTGTGTAATTACCATATTATTTAATTTTCTTAGAAATAAATACTTCAGATACTATAGATAATTGGTATAGTATGACTTCAAATTACCGACACCTTTTCAAGTAAACATTTGTATGTATTTATTATTATTTATTTATTATGTATTATTGTAAGAGGAGGCGACAACATTCATTTCGAACTAGCTTTTTGCTTGGTTTCATAGATTATGGGTGTGTAGCGCAAAGAAAGAGGAGAGAGAATGAACGCTAAACGTCCGACTTCGCTCGCCGTCCTTATGGCTTTCCGAGCCGTCTGTATTTCCCCGAGAAAATCTATGATAACACAGTTCCGGAAGAACAGAATCCATTTTTTCACGCATCTGGCACTGACGCACCATTTTTCAAAGTTTATAGAAAAAGTCAAAAATGTTACGCACAAAATACTACGCCTTGACAACTGTTTGGGCTATAAATGACCTGGCTACGGCACGTGCTATGCGGAAAAGCGACGTTGCCACTTTCACTCCAATATTCGTCACCTTGCAATGGAAAAAAAATTACCAAAAATTTATTATCACGAAAAATAATGGTTTATTTGTATATTTTACTAATTTTTATTCGTATAGCCTTAGCCTGTGGTATTCACGATTCTACTATTAGTAACTGAGACTGGTTTTACAACAGCAAGGCTCTCGAAATTTTCATGAAAAAATTCTGTAAATTTTGACCTCTCTCTCTATCTATTGCTAGATAATGCAAGTTTTCAAATCAGCGCTGTATTAAAAAATTGCAGACACTCAAAGTTAAGCGGGCGTCTCGATTTAGAAGAAATAAATAAATATTGCTGCTCTTTCAACAGACTTTTTTTTATAATATAATAACTAATTCTTTATTATCATCAACATAATCACCAATCAATTGTTCTAATTACGTCACTATTCGTCACATCCGTTACGATTAACCTTACGCAAGATATTTCACCTACACCTTCAGGCTAAATCTCGGGCGTACCGTTAAAATACGTCGGCTTCTGACATATGTTTTTTTGAGTGCGTACGAAGTTTTTCTAGGTCTTGCACCTAGACCGAACTGTTTCATTGGTACTGTCGCTTTACTATGTTGCCACATTTATTATTTATATCTGCAGTCTGGCGAGTTCAGATTAATACTGTATATATATATATATATATATATATATATATATATATATATATATATATATATATATATATATATATATATATATATATATATATATATATATACAGTGACCGGCAAAAAGTTCGCAACATATGGGAAAAATTTTTATTAGGAGAGTATCGGAAAAACTTTCCCAGGGGATCGGTTCTGCATGTCCGATAACCTAAAAATCGATTTTGACATACGTCACGTGACCACTGGTATAGCGTCAAATTAAAAAAAAAATTGTTAATTTACAAAAAGTGAGGTTAGTTGACGAGATATCAAAAAAAGTTATTTGAAAAAATTGCTTAGAATTAAATTCTAGGTCCTTGTGCAAAATTTTAAGATTTTATTTAAAAAAATTGGAAAACTCAATTTTTTTTAAATATTTTTTTATCGATTTACAAATTTCCGGTTTTTTTCATTTAGATAGCTTGGCTAATGTAAAGCCCATGTATCTGGATGAAAATAAACGAATGTAGTAGTTTTTTCTACAATTGACAGGACAAAATTAAAAAAAAACAGGGTTTCGCCGGACGCTAGCTGTTGCAATGATTTGTATCTAGCAGCAGTGTCAAAATTTTAGAGACATTTCAATGAGATTACATTGAGAAAACCTTAATCGTCTTAAATATATCTGAAGTTCGACTTTTTGTAAAGTTAAGGGGATTAAAATAGATAATAAACAAAAAATTACCTGTTTATTTAATCGAAATTTTATAAACGAAAACCAATGTAAGAAAAACTTAAAAGTAGTCAAATTCTGTACTAACAACACAAAAAATCATTGTTTTTCCTTGGGTGCACAAAATTTAAAACTCAGTATGACCACCATTTCTCTCCATACATACTGTTGTTCTCGAGCGCAACTCTCGATTAACATTTCGGAGCATTTTACGATTTATTTGCAATACACAATTTATAATGACATTCTCTAAATTTTGTATATTCCTAAAGGGTCGATGTTTGTACACAGGGTTCTTTAGGTATCCCCACATAAAAAAATCTAACGGAGTCAGATCTACAATTCTACAATTGACAGGACAAAATCGAAAAAATAGGTGTTCGCCGGACGCTCGCTGTTGCAATGGTTTGAATCTAATGAAATGACTGTATCAAGATTTTATTAAGATTTTTCGCACATAAATTTAACAACCAGGTCTATTTAGTTGTACTTAAAACTACCAAAGCAGGCTCTGAAATTAAAACAACCAAATAATCTAGTAGGTTAAAAACAACAGAAAAATGTCAAACAAATTATAATTTGTTTGATTTCAACCTATGTCATTGGTTTATGTCTCGCATCTTACTAAGTTTGATATTTTACATAAGTTTATTAATATTTTATTCCTTAAAATGGCACCCACACTACTTCTTCAGGAAAAGATAGAAATTATTTTAATTTCTGGAGATAATTACAAAAGCCATAGAGAAACAGCAGCAATTTTTAATGAGAGGCACCCCGATAAATCCCTCCATTATTCCACAGTATCTCGTCTAGTCAATAAATTTAAAGAAACGGGATCGGTAGAAAATCAGTATAAAGTTTCCCATGAAAAACCGGTAACAGGTGACGAAGGTTCTCTGGATGTGTGTTTGTCGATCACAGAAACACCCCAATTAGCAGTTAGTCAAATATCGGAGATCACTAACATTCACGAAAGATCTGTGCGGAGGATATTAAAAAGAAACAAATTTCATCCGTACAAACCTAAATTTGTACAAGTATTAAAAGATAGGGATTATGACGCCCGCTTAGATTTTTGTGCCTGGTTCCAGGGTATGATTGAGGAAGATTTTAATTTCCCAAAGAACGTTCTTTTCTCGGATGAAGCTACATTTACCTCTAACGGAACCGTCAGTTCACAAAACTGTAGATGGTGGGCCACCGAAAACCCAGACTTTGTAATTCAGAGTAAAGACCAATATAGTTTTAAGGTTAATGTGTGGTGCGGAATTTTCAACCTCAGAATAGTGGGACCTTTTTTCTTTAGAGACAATTTAAATTCAGAACGATATTTAGAATTTCTACAAACTGAGATATCTGACTTTTTAGACAATTTGTCATTAGCCGAAAGAAGAAATTTATACTTTCAACAAGACGGAGCTAGCATTCATTCCACAAATGAGGTGAAGAGATGGCTGGATCAAGAATTTGGAAACCAGTGGATAGGACGGTTTTCTGAAAATCCGTGGCCTGCGAGATCACCAGATCTGACTCCGTTAGATTTCTTTATGTGGGGATACCTAAAGAACTCTGTGTACAAACATCGACCCTTTAGGAATATACAAAATTTAGAGAATGTCATTAGAAATTGTGTATTGCAAATAAATCGTAAAATGCTCCGAAATGTTAATCGAGAGTTGCGCTCGAGAACAATAGTATGTATGGAGAGAAATGGTGGTCATACTGAGTTTTAAATTTTGTGCACCCAAGGAAAAACAATGATTTTTTATGTTGTTAGTACAGAATTTGACTACTTTTAAGTTTTTCTTACATTGGTTTTCGTTTATGAAATTTCGATTAAATAAACAGGTAATTTTTTGTTTATTATCTATTTTACTCCCCTTAACTTTACAAAAAGTCGAACTTCAGATATATTTAAGACGATTAAGGTTTTCTCAATGTAATCTCATTGAAATGTCTCTAAAATTTTGACACTGCTGCTAGATACAAATCATTGCAACAGCTAGCGTCCGGCGAAACCCTGTTTTTTTTAATTTTGTCCTGTCAATTGTAGAAAAAACTACTACATTCGTTTATTTTCATCCAGATACATGGGCTTTACATTAGCCAAGCTATCTAAACGAAAAAAACTGGAAATTTGTAAATCGATAAAAAAATATTTAAAAAAAATTGAGTTTTCCAATTTTTTTAAATAAAATCTTAAAATTTTGCACAAGGACCTAGAATTTAATTCTAAGCAATTTTTTCAAATAACTTTTTTTGATATCTCGTCAACTAACCTCACTTTTTGTAAATTAACAATTTTTTTTTTAATTTGACGCTATACCAGTGGTCACGTGACGTATGTCAAAATCGATTTTTAGGTTATTGGACATGCAGAACCGATCCCCCGGAAAAGTTTTTCCAATACTCACCTAATAAAAATTTTTCCCATATGTTGCGAACTTTTTGCCGGTCACTGTATATATATATATATATATATATATATATATATATATATATATATATATATATATATATATATATATATATATATATATATATATATATATATATATATATATACGTAATAGCGTTGGCAACAACATGATTGGAAAAAAAGAAAAGAAAGGTCGGCAGGACGGCAGACATAGGATTACTGAGGATATTTAATATAAACCTAATGGAAAAAAGTAGAAAAATTGAAAAATTCCAGAAATAAAGAGGAACAGAATAAGTGTAAATAACTACGTACAGAGAAACAGACAGTGTAAAAAGACCAAAGAATCAGGAAACACCGTAAGATCATTGAAAAGAAACTAAGGGCAGGTAAGGTGGACGTAGCGTATAGACAGGTAAGACAACACTTTGGGAAAAAATCAGTTAAAAGTAAGCTACGAGATGAACTGCGTAAAGAACTTACTGAAGCAAAGGGAAATGCCCAAAGATGGAAAAGCTACCAATGCCAGGTTTATGGGCGAGAAGGCTTACCAGAAAACGTGAAAGGCTTAGAGGACGTAGATGAGTAAGGGAGAGGAGAGAGGATTCTTAGAGAATAACTTGATCAGGCATTGAAGGAAAACTAATAATGTGGCAGGCATAAATGAAATACCAGCAGAACTCATAGATCATGCAGGTGGCAAGGTAAAAGACAAATTTTACAGATTAATATGCCATATTAATGAAGAAAAAAACAATTTCCAAAGGAAGTGTGACATGAGTAGATTATCATATACTTATTTTATTATCACACGCTTCAAAAATCCTAGCACGAATCATATAAGAATTGGAATCAAGGTAGAAGAAAAATTGGCCGATGTCAATCTTGGATTCAGAAGAAACAGAGGAACACGGGAAGTGATATTCGCTCTGTGAACAGTAATAAAAGAAAAACATACAGAAGGGGAGGCAATGTGTAGCGCGTTTGTTGATTTCGAATAGGCAGCATACTGAGAGCATTGAGTATCCTTACTTAAAGATATTCGAGTAATGTACAACCTATACGAGGATCAAACAGCCATAGTGGCTGATCAGAAAGAAAAAGTACAAAAATAGGTAATAGCTTTAGATAGGCACGCAGTCTGTTGGCCCATACTTTTTAATCTATACATAGACTAGGCAATAAACCAAGTTTAGGCAAATCTTAACGCAGGCGTCAATTACGAGGTAAGAAGATAGCCATGATTCGGGTTTGCAGACGGCACAGCGGTTTCAACTGAAAGCGAGAAAATGTTGCAGGATACTCTAACGACTCTAACCCAAATGCAGGAAATACTTTCCAAATACAAAATGAAGATAGTAAGAAGATAATGATCATAAAATGTCAGAAATCCGGCAATGACAGAAAAATTAACGTCAAACTAGGAGAAAATAGACTAGAGGAAGTTAAAAAATTCCGGTACCTGGGCAGGATCAACAAAAGATCTGGTGCTACGAGACAATAATGAAGGTAGGTTGTGTAGACAGGAAAGGAATGGCCTTTTAGAGAACATTACAGAAAAAAGGGACAACAGACAACATTGTGAGACATGGCGGTCTATACACAATTGATTGTGAAGGGGATGGCAGAGGGTAGACGAGGCAAAGGTAGGTAAGTCATTTAAATTAATAGAGTTAAATGAGTCCCCGTTTTTAACGACAAATTAATAACAATAAATTCATGAAGAAAGCACAGCTCTGTATTGATTTTAAAGGAATTAGGCACACTTTTAACTGTTGTTAGGTTAAGTTGGTTTTAAAAGAGACAATTTAAAAAAAATGACTTGCACCAGACCATTGACACAGTTTTAGATCTAAGTAAACGTTACTATCGTTTTGTAAATATCGACAACCTTGCAAAACCCCTTTCTTAAGCTCGTATGTCGAGCATAGACCTTCAACTTTGCAAATTTCGGTCATAGCTATAAAAATAAATATTTATTTTACTAATTGTCATTAATCATCTACACTTACTACTATAATTAAAATGAAATAACAATAAAATGTTTACTTAAAATGGGTGTGAGAACGCGCAACGAAGAATATACATTTATAATCGTTACAGTGAAGTGTAAGTATAGCCCTTGTCTCTGGTTTTTTCGGCATCTAAAGTGTTGTGAAATGGAATTAACAGATCTCGTGATTTTTTACTATTACAAGCGTTGATACGAGGATGGGAAAAAAAGTTTTCAGTCTAACGAAGAGGGGGCGCAATTTACCATATCATTGACACGTGTTTAAGCAGCCGCACTCCTCGATGGCGTCTATGTTGGCCAACTTAATTTCATTTTGACATACTTTTTCGGCTTTAAAATTTGTAACAATAACATTATAAGTATATTAAGCATAGCTTCATATTCTATAGGCATTTTTAAAGTATTAATAAAAGTTTCAAGATATTTTATGATTTATTTTAGGTAACCAATATTTACAAAGAATATTGAAGTCCTAGTACGAGGTCCTGCTTTACGATAAAGATCTTCTCGCTGCATGTCTGAGAGAAATCTTGAAAAGAGGATATTACAAGCACTCAGTAATGACGCTGGTTTTAAGCAGATATTACAAGAGTATACTCGTGTAAATCTAAATACAGTAAGTCACTTATAGACCTCATATTCACTAACGATTGTGGCTTGAGAGAGGGATTTCTCAGAGGGATCATGAGATCACGGGATTTATGCCTGACAGAAATTTTTTTATCAAAGCTATGAAAGTAACACAATGCGTAATTTGAAGGACAGCGTGGATCAAATCAGAATGGAACTCATTGGCAAGGACTGGAACTATACTTCCACAAGTGTGGACGATCTGTATACAAATTTTTTGAATATTGCCGAAGCAGCTGACAAAATAGCTCCCGTGAAAAAGATAAAAGTCGCTGCTATGACCACGAAAATCACCAATGCATAAAAATAAAAAGACGTTGCTTATAAGAAATTAAAACCAATAAAATCAGATACTGATTGAATAGACTATAAAACTAAACGAAGTAATGTTGCAACTATTAGAACTGGGAAGAAATACTTTTATGAAGAAAATATAGATAAGTGCAGGGGTGATAGTAAATAAATGTGGCGGACACTGAAAACCTAGTGGGTAGTACAAGCAGTCAAGAGGCCGTACTTGGAAGTGTTTTTTTAACAACTTTTATGCAAAAAGTACTGTAGAAATAGCTCAGAGTATTCCCAGTCAACCCCAGAACCTAAACCACGTAGGCGGCTGTGCTGATAAGGTACAGCTTGATAAGCTCAGCGCAACAAACTTGCTTCATCTTAAAGATATAATGATGATGTTAAAAAACCGGTCAACATCAGATGAGATATGCAATATAAAATTTTTAAAAGGTGTCTTTGGTCAGGTGGTGCACTCGTTACTTCATTTGATTAATACTTCACTATCAACAGGCCGAATTCCAAAAGATGCTAAAATAAGTATAAGATCCCAATTCCAAAAACGCAAAATCCAACAAAGCCGAAAGAATTTAGGCCTATCAGCTTGCAGCCAGTGGTTGATAAAATTCTAGAAACAGTCGTGTGTAGACAGCTTCGGCTGTATTTTGAAAAGTGTCAAAGCTGAGGCTATGGGCATATTGAAAGAGCGGGCGCACCATATTTTGGGTAAAGTTTTAGAAATGCAAAGCTATCCGCGTGGTGGGTGCCGCAACTGCTGACAACAAAGCATGCGACTCATCCCCATGATGGTTTCAGAGGCATATTTAGCACTGTTGAAGAAAAATCCAACTGACTTTTTACGCCAATTTGTTACTATCGATGAGATATAGATTCGCCACTGCAGGCCAGAGACCAAAATAATCAAAACAGTGGACAGCAAGGGATGAACCGACTCCGAAGAAAGCAAACGCAATACCATCTACTAGAAAAGCTATGGCGATGGTTTTTTGGTATGCCACAGGCATTCCCATTCTTTTGTACAAGTTCCTTGCGATGGCCTGGGGCACTGCCCCACCTGCCCATATGAATGGACCTGGACTACTTCATCTTAAATTTACATTTAATACATTACATGAACTAATTAATTTTTCCAATAACCATGAGATTATAAAATATCTAGCAGGAATCAGTGTACCTATGCTGCCCTTTTAAATAAGGTCAGAAAAAATGATAAATTAGCATTTTAATTATTTGCATAGGTACTTTGTTTCAGGAGTTTTTCTTAAATTATACCAATTTTATTTTGGTACCATAGCTACCTCATAATCAATTTGCTCTGCTATATAATTTACGTATTACATCTAATTTTGTCATGTTATTTTTGTATCTATCCAAGCAGATATCCTGTTCATTCAGCAATTATTTTTGGTATTCTTTATTAAAATGTGCTTTTCTTAAGGTCAATCTATTTTCAACGTTACACCTCAATTCTTTCATGACATAAGTATCTAGTAATTAGGTGGAAACACATTGTTTACCTAAAGAGTCAAAACAATCAAAATTTTTTCTTCCTTTAATGTTAAATATTTAATATTTTGTGTCAAAGCATCGACGTTCTAGAGCCTAAAGGCAATATCATCGTAGATGGCCACCCGAAAACGAAACAGAGGCATTTTAGGCACTGAGCTTATTTTTTTAAGAAACGCTGTAAATTTTGTTTTTGAGAGGGACCCCTTTATCGGGTATTTTTGACTTGATTACTTCAATCCATTAGTGGGGGTAGAAAGCACCCCGCAATTTTTAAATTATAAGGGGATCAATAGTACACTATTTTAAAGCTCTTTCACTCCTCTTCACAAAGATACAATAATCAAAATATGAAACTCCCCAAAATTTGAAATTAATTATTTTCAATAGAAAAATATGATACAGACTTGCTAGTAATTTATGGTTTTCTTAGCATATTAAAATAGCACAAAAAATGCAAAATTCTTACATTGAAGGTAACAATGATCGAATTGTTTAGAATTTTCTTGTTCATCATGATCAGATAAACATAAGCACTGTTGCTAAACTGGCATACTTATACAGAAATCAAAGGTCAATCTAAAGAACGTTCGCGATTTATATCTACTATCAGCAGAGACCAAACCCTATATACTATAGACGTGTCTTAAGTATAAATCTTCAGATACAATGATACAAACAAGGAGACGTTTATGTTTAATCAGAGCAATTTTTCGGCAACCTGTATTTAAAAAATGAGTTTCCTTAAATTACGAAAAATGCGTATAATGTATTTTTATTTATTTTTGATAACAAGAAACTTTATATTTTGTTATAATTCTTCTTTACGTATTCGGTCCTATACATCATTTTTGATCTTGGAATTTCATTTGCTAGTTTTCCTGCATAATAGTTGGTCTCGATTTGATCGATTTCGAAGTTATTAAATTTCTTGATATTTATGTTTGTTTTTATGATTTTCTTGTGATCCTGGATAATATTTTTTTTCACTGCCTACTTAATTTTTATTCTTTAATATCATTTTAATTGCATAATTTAATTTACTCACTACTTTTTAAAGTATCATGCTTTATTTTGAGTGCAAAACGGTTTTCAACTAAATACAAATGATTTTGAATAACTTACTTATTAAACATTTCTTTAATTATGTTTATATGTTTCTATTTTTGAATTTTAAATTCAAATTTTGTGATTTGTGTCCGAGAAAATAGCCGAGTTCCTATTCTTAACAATAAGCACGGGTTTTAAGAATAATCCTTGTTATAGAAAATCAGATTATTGCAATAATATTCTTAAAAGGTAAAAATGCATTCAAACTGACTCGGAATTATTATTTTGTACCATTATCTGAGTAAATCAGTTGCCATGGCAGCGGTTGGTATTGTGATCGTTACTATGACACTGAATGCTATGAAATACTTCAGCAATAGATATGACGTATCAGAGAGAAGGATAGATGATTGTTACTATGACAGCGGTTGATATGAAATATTTTAGCAATAGATATGACGTATCAGAGAGGAGGATAGTACCCACGAAGAAGTGACATTGGACAGGAAGAAGAAGAAGAAGAAGAAGACGAAAAAGGAGTCGAGGACTAGATTAACCAATGGGGTTATTTATGAAAAAAGAAGAAAAACGGAAAGAAGGAAAAAAGAAGTTCTAGAATCTTTTAAAAATTGTCAATTGAATCTCTAACGTGTAGCGTAATTATCATTATTTTTTTAACGTTTCTTTGTTGTATTTGTAAACGGAGTTGTCAAATAAGGTCATAAGAGCACAGATTAAGATTAAAATTAATGAGGCAAATTTTATAGTTATTAATACTTTTAAAAAAGGTATGAGACCATTAAAATGATTACTTTCTGCAACAGCAACCCAATATCATCTTACAATAACCTACAAGAAATGCATTTTTAGCATTCGACAAATAAAAAACAAAAAACACCGCCATTTTCTGTGTCATGGTCGTAATGCATGTGAATAGAGAGTTCAGCGTTCGTTCAACACGCGGTAGGTACGCCTTTATAAATGGGATTAATTTTAAATCAAAATCAAGATAAGACATAGCGAATGAATTAAGTCTTTGCTATTTATACAGAGTAGCGAAGAATTATACCACATTGAATCACAAGATATAACACCTTGAAATCTTTAACACTTAGGTACACATATTACACAGCCCCACAAAAAAAAATAAAAATTTGGTACTCCTATCGAGACAACGATTTCCCTATGTAATTTTCGACGCTGAATCCAAATCCGAGGTCAAAAAAAATCGTACACCCCCAAAATTAACCCCTAGCGCTAAAAAACACCTCAGCAGGGTAAAAATGACAACGCTCCACAAATAGTCTTAAATCTCAATAAATCGAAGTAAATATAAACATTCAAGTATATAACGCATAAATACAGAGTTAACACTACTTTCCATTGAAGATCACCCCCATGAGAGGTTGAAAACTACCCCTCATACAACAGGAATCTTAAAAAAATGCAGTGATTGCAAAAAGCTTACGATGCCCAGGTTTTTTGCAAGGAGTGAGTAACTGCATTAGTTCCGATGCAATGCTCAAAATCTGCAGCCACAGAGGGGCGGAAACCACCCCTAGATTAAAATTGCCAGGAAAATTGGGCAAAACATTTTGTCATCGTTATTTATATTTTAATCGATGCGAAAATTGGCTAAAGATATGCAGCACTGCAGTTTGGAGGTGAATACTTACACATTGCACCAAAGTAATTCAGTGACATCCCCATAAGAGGGTGAAAATTACTCGAATTACATAGCCCTACAATTTTTTTTTGGAACTGCTATCGAGACAACTGTATCCCTATGTAATTTTCGACGCTGAATCCGTATCCGAGGTCAAAAAAAAATCGTACACCCCCAAAATCAACCCCTAGCGCTAAACAGGGTAAAAATGACTTAACGCTCCACGAATAGTCTTGAATCTCAATAAATCGAATTCAATATAAACAGAGGTAACACCACTTTTCATTGAAAATCACCCCCATGAATGAGTGAAAACCACCCCTCACACAACCGGAAATTTAAAAAAAAACTGCAGTGATTGCAAAAAAAGCGTACCATATTCAGTTATTTTAGAAACAGTATGTAACTAAATTAGTCTCGATGCGATGCTCAAAAACTACCTCCATAAAGTGGCGGAAACCACCCCTACCCAACCCAACCCAACTTCCAAACTGCAGTGCTGCATATCTTCAGCCAATTTCAGCATCGATTAAAATAGAAATCACGATGACAAAATCTTCTACCCGATTTTCCTTGCAATTTTAATCTAGGGGTAGTTTCCGCCCCTCTGTGGGAGTAGATTTTGAGCATCGCATCGGAACTAATGCAGTTACTCACTCCTTGCAAAAAAAATGGGCATCGTAAGCTTTTTTTTGCAATTACTGCATTTTTTTAAGTTTCCTGTTGTATGAGGGGTAGTTTTCACCCACTCATGGGGGTGATTTTCAATGGAAAGTAGTGTTGACTCTGTATTTATGCGTTATATACTTGAATTTTTATATTTACTTCGATTTATTGAGATTTAAGATTATTCGTGGAGCGTTAAGTCATTTTTACCCTGCTGAGGAGTTTGTTAGCGCTAGGGGTTGATTTTGGGGGTGTACGATTTTTTTTGACCTCGGATTCGGATTCAGCGTCGAAAATTACATAGGGATATAGTAGTCTCGATAGGAGTACCAATTTTTTTTTTGTGGGGCTGTGTTATAAGAGAAATGACTCATGTGCTATGTGAGTCTGATCATGTGAAAACGGAGATTAACTTTTATCCCAAATTGTTAACAGCGGGTTGCAAAAAGAGAATTTAATTCGAAATTAACTAAAACGCCGTGTTAAATTTTTGTCAGGTTACCCATGATTTAACCAAAGCTGGCCAAGGCCTGTATTAAAAAGAAATCTTTTAACATTAGCGTTTACATTCGGGCAATCGGAAGAGGTTGTGTAGCTGCCAAGAGTGAAGAGTTGTATCTAACCTAACTTGTATTTTTCTTGGAAGTGTAATTGTGTGTTTTCGGATGAATAATAATAATTATGGAAAAGAAACAAAGGGACATATCTTGCAATTATAATGAAAAGGAAAAAGATTAATTTTTTCGTTCTCTTTTCGAATTACCCGAAATAGCAGGTATTGATTATAATCTTAATTATGATTTTTATAATCGGATGGTACTGATTATTTTAAAAATCAGATTATCTGTACAGTGCCACATATGTTAAAAGTGCAAATCATAGAATATAAAAAAGAAGCCAAAAACCCTGTGACGAATTTAGTGAGTTTCAATAAAATGCTTTTGTACTTTGTATTAGACAGACTAATTTATAAATAGTACATTCACTTGAGCTATTGATACCCTTAAAAAATATACACAACCATATCTGTTTTGTTTTTAGGTACTGTTAATAATGCATCGTATCCATATACCGAAATATCTCAAGATCAAGTATTTTGTAATTTTCAAGGCGAACATTTCTTTAATATTCTGACCCAGATATCATGACTAATTCAAGCACTAATGGTTTTTTTATACCTTTACAAGATTTATAATTAATGGATTATCAGAAAACTCGGTAGTTAACTGTTTTTTTTTTGAATTAGGTATTAATTTTTATAAAAACAAATCAATTAGAGTTGGGTAAATATTAAAAAGTAAATTTTACTATTTTGTTTCACTTCTCATGAAGCAAACAGCCAGACTGGTTGTCCCTATGAATAAATAAATATTATGTTAAAAAAAGCAGTAGAATCCGTTTGTTTCCATTTTTCAATAACGGGTCAGGACCAATTAACTTTATAAAACTTCATAAGTAGAGTTGCACAATTCTTTACTGCATTTGAAGTAAAATAAACATACTATTTATATATTATACACCTATACTTATATACATAATGTACCGAGCATATGAAATTTTGCAAATTTATATAGAACGCTATGTTCAATAAATTAATGCCAACCAAACGAACCACGGAAAGTGCTTGAAATCCTAATCCTTGGGAATTTACACACTCAGTAATGCGTTTGGTCATCCTTCTGACCAAATGAGCGTTATCCTCTTGAGGCAGCGTATCCCAGGCAACTTGAATTTCATTCCTTAACTCTACGTGGTGGGTTAGGCAATGTGCTGAGCCTCTACCTACCCTGTCCTATACCCTACCATATCCCATACGTGTTCTATTGGGGAAAGACCTGGAAAGTCTGGGGGCCAAGGAAGGACATTGATGAGCCATAGTTACACCAGCAACATGTGGCCGTGTACTATCCTGCTAGAAAAGGACGCTCCCAATACGTTGGATGTAGGATATAGCAACTAATTCCAGATCTTTCTGTATGTAATGCGCGGCCGTCATGGATCCAGTAATGCAAAGTAATGGAGACCTACTAAATTTAAACATTAAAAATAACGAGTTTTATAACATTTTTTTTAAAGTCTTAACTATTCTCTCACACCTTTAACCACAGTACTAGTTTCTACATGTTAAACAGTTATGACACCTACGGACATGTTTGTCAATGTCTTTATTAAATGAAGAAATTATTTAATTTAAAATACTTTACATCGACATGCTATCTACTGAACAAAGGATTTTTATAGTTCGGTGTTATGGGGATGGCCAAGTATCATAACGCTACATAATGGAACAATTTAGCGAGAAGTTTGTAGGAATCCCAATAACTGAAATGACAATCTACAACACAATAAAAATGTTCCAAAGAACTGATTCGGTTTAGAATATCAAGAAGAATAAGAAGAAGAAGAAGAAGAAATATGACCAAAACGATGCTGCCACAGTTTTAGTTTTTCAGTCTGCTGGAGAAACTCCTGTGATGTCCCTTAGAAATCGTGATAAGCATCTTCTAGAAGTTGTGAAAAAAACTCAAATTCAGATGATCTTAAAAGAAAATAAGTTTTTTCCGTTCAAACCCCACTTTAACCAAACATTGGAAGAGGGAGATGAAGCGAAAAGACTAGATTTTTGTTTATGGGTGGGAGACCAAATTTTAAGCGGAAATGTTCATTTTTATAAATTTATTATGTTTTCTAATGAATGTACATTTTCTACTAATGGAACTGCAGCAACCCAGCATGTCAGGTACTGGTATCAAGAAAACCCCGAATTTAGAGTAATGAGGCGATGACAATATTTTACAAAAATGAACGTATAGTGCGCGATATCTGTCCATGGCATTATAGGCCCATATTTTTAAATAGCACCTGCAATAGAATACCTGACTTAGAAATGCTGGATACATTTTTTAGCGATGAACTCAAAAATTTGCCATTCCATTTTCGTCAAAAAGGTAATAAAATGGCTTCACCGTAAGTTTGGTCCAAGGTGGATTGGTAGGAAAAGTAAATTTTTCATAACGTGAATCTTACTTAGCAAACCCAAGCAAAAACTTTTATTAGGAGTGACATTTTTACGTATCTTGCAAAATTTGATCCATTTGTCGTCTTCTAAACCCCATTTGTGGACATATTGGATAATAATTTTATTGTACTAGTACAATTCTGAGTCATAAAACCGCAAAACTGTGTCATAGACAGTACTTCATAATAAAATGGTAAGTAAAAGAAATTATGTGTGATTCACGGAATATAATTTTATTTAAATCAATCAGCATGGACGTAACTTACACATTTACAAAGCAACGTGCTGATTTTTTACATTAAAAATCATCTATGTTAAAACTAATTAAATAACTTAAACTTCCTAACATGTTTTACAATTCAAATAAACCTAACATACCAATCAATCTCGAGTGAAAATTTAATTTACAGCATTAAATCATTGAAACATTGTATTGCAGCAATAGTACTTTTTTCAAATATGGAACCAGATAATGCCGCTGATATCCAACTAAAATAATAACCGCAATATCCGCAACATTTAAAAACCTAAGACCTCATGCGGCGCTCTAAGTGCGTTTAGTTGCGCAATTTCTTAACGTGGCACACATTTTGTATTTGACCACTGGCGACTTTATCGGATTTAAATCGACCGGGTTCAGATCTGGCTGGTCCGGCGACGCTCGCTAGACACTCAGGCTCCGCGTATGTATACGGTAGAATTACAAGGTGAATGAAATTAATTAAATGGCCATGTATGGTTAAAATTAAATCGTTAGGTAATGTAGGTTATTGGATTACGCGGAGTAATGCCTATCCTTTTTGTTATTTTTAAGCTTTTAAGCAGAAGAAAATTGAATAACAAAATCTCTTTTAGTAATAAAAGAAGTTCAAAGTTAATATTTAAGAAGACTAATCTAGATATCGCACATATTCTAAAAAGTTATACAAAGAGGCAAATAGTGTTTAATTAATTCAAAAAATATTTCGGTATTCCTCATCTAATGTCTTAGATTATATCAGAGTACAACGACGTCTGTGTGAGTCTCTGGACACTTGAGCAAACCTAGGGTGACGAAGAATCAGACGGCTAGAATAGGGTCTACAAAGGGTCTCAACAGGCTAAACTGATTACCATTTCAGGAGATGTTGGAAACAGAAAATTGAAAGACTTACCCATGAGTTCACAGAACGGTGGAGGAAGGTTTCATAAATTGGCTCATAATGGGCCTGAAGGCGCGCCGCACAAAAGTCATTTCGTTTAGTAGAAAGAATTCTCGAATAACAGTTAGCCTAGTGATCGCGCATTGTCTTTTTAAATGGTATCTCTGTAGAACTAGGATCGGTAATGAATCCGAATATAGGTAGTTCCTAAAAGAAAGTGAAACTGACACCCACATTCATAATAAGTGCCCAGCGGAAGGCTAATTTGAAAAAATACTGTTGATATTCGAGAACACTGGAATGACACAGGCTGATTTGGATAGGAAAAAGATTATAAATTATAGAAGAACGAGAAAACATGGAGTACAACATATCCAATTTTTGTAATAAAATACGGTGTGGAGAAGCATCAAGAGGTGCAATGCATAAAGTCTTTTACTGATCTAAAACATGCCTACGGCCGAGTTTCACGGCAGAATTATGGAGGCGTATGAGTAGGAAAGAAACCCCAGACAAGTAGGGATTGTCCTATTTAGGAGGTAAGACATAGGTATAAAGTAGTACTAGTGACACAATAATTTCCAGTAATGGTTGATTTACACCAGGGTTGAGCTTTATTTAGGCACTCTATTTATTTAAAGTAATTATGGATGTCATAATCCAGCAAGTCAGAGACAAAGTCCCTGATAATTGATGCTTGCTGACGATATTGTAATATGCAGCACCAGCAAACACGACGACGTAGAGAGAAAAATAAAGTGGGACGAACTCCTTAGAAAATAGAAGCTTAAAAATCATTAGGCAGAAAAAGAAATTTTTAATAAGGAAGGAAGTACAATAATGAAGATGCTAGCAATGTGAAGAGTTTTTCAGTTTCCCGGTTCCACCATCACAAAAGATGATGAGCCAAATTTGGAAATAGCAGGCAGTGCCATAGAAATACTAGAAGAAAGTATCCAGTATGTTGTGTGACTGCCAGACCAATTAGACGATGAGGGAGTTAGATGTAACAGAGAGAGAGAGAGATGAGAATATTACAATGATGCCCCACACACTGTTTTTTCGGTATAAGACAAGGTTCCTGTACCCAATTACTTTAATTTTTCAACTTGAACGACTTCCCCTCAAAATGGAGAGAGGGGGTAAATGGCGAAAATGTGTTTAAATATGTCCGCCCATCTTCCTATTAACTCATCAAAATTTCATGAAATATTTTAAACAGTATTCAAGATATCGCCTTGTAACACTTTAAAAAACTCACCGTGTATACATACCCTATTGCACATACAATTATTTAAAGGATATTTTACCTTATACATAAGCCTAAGCATAGGTTAATTAAAACAAATTTATCACAGAACAAATAAAAACGCCTCACGGCGTATATCTACTATTTACTTTATCGGCTTACGTCTTATTAAAAAAGTAGTCGTAGTAGTATTTAAAACTATACTCTATAAGCTCGATTAAATTTTTAAAAATCACCATAATCTATAATATCGCTTATGGTACATATTATGTAGTATTCCCATGTTTGTAACATAAAATAGAAAGTTTTATTTTAAAAAGACTTAATTATACATTATTCATGTAGCAGGTTTTTAAAAGACATATTTTTAGTTAAAATGAAAGTACGAAATTTCTAAATTATAACTTTATTTATTGCAATAATATGTATATTTAGCATCCTATGCTGCATCTGAATTAATAAATGAGTTTATTAATTTTTTTCTTTATTTTCAAACCAGTGGTCACATCAGAGTCATGGAACACTTAAAAAACTAACGTTCATCTCTGCTGTTTCGAAAGGAAAAATTCTTGGTCACACCTACAGGATAAGTTCAGTAAATATTTTTCAGCCAATAGTTCATTTGACAACTGGCACTGACTCACCATTTTTTAGAGTGTATGGATAAACTTCTTTTAGGAAAAATCAAAAATCACTCAAAATTTCACTACAACACGTGTATTCTGACCTGCCAAAAACGTGTCATACAAAATACTACGCCTTGACAACTGTTTAAGCCATGAATGCACGGGACTACGGCAAGTGCATAAAAGCGACCTTGCCACTCTTACTCTAAATATCGTCACCATGCAAAAAAAAATACTAAAAATGTATTATGAACAAAAAATGGTGCATTGGTATATTATTAATTCTTAGTCATAATATGCGTTAGCCTGTGGTATTTACGAAAAAATGTGTTTTCGAAATAAAATTGTGGCAAAAATATTTTTTTTAATTTTTTGTTGATAAAATAATAAAGCAGACAAAACACGTTCACATTCCCACGATACAACGTTAGTTACTATCAGCAACAAAAAACTAAAATGTCTTATCAATATTATTACTAATTGAGGTAGGACAATGCAAGTGCGAGCTTATAACTCTCAAACGAAATATCTGAATTATCGGCTGTAAATCAGTAAAATTCCATTCAAACGTCAATCGTTGGTCACAAGAGATAATGTAAGACACGTTTTTTGCATAAACGATTGCCCTAGATTGATTTTACATTTACATCTATTGTGCTTGACAAATATGCAACGCCTTGTAAACAAATAATTTTTAAATTTTCAATAAATTCACACTCATGGAGCGCGATTAAAATTATATTATGACAGATCAGAAGCTTATTTTCTAATTTTGTGTCATACAAAAAAACAATTTAAGCCAGAAGGTCAGTCAATGATGTACAGTCATTCATTCAGTGAATTTGTAATGAATTTTAACGGAGAGATTTACTATTGCTATGACAAGTCTAATTTGACACTTAGGGGTGTAAATTGACAAGTGTAGGAATAATAAAAGCAGCAAATCGCAGAAATTATAATAAAAAAAATCACATTTTTTTATATCGACTTATAAAAGATAAATAAAAATCGAAAATTTATTTTTTTAAAAAACGATTTTAACATTTTTACTTAAAACCAGTACAATAACAGTACGTTACTAACCTAATAAAAAACTAAAATGAACGTACAAGGAGGGGATTAAAGGTTTCCAGTCTGAACTTTTCTTATATTAATGTGCATGTAAAGTAATTTACAAAGTACTGGAAGAAAATGGGAAAAAACAACAAATTTTTTGGAAAAACAATCATACACTTTACATGTTAATCGACCATTGTCCACAAAAATAACTAAACACCAACACTAAAAAATTGTCACTATTTCTCTAAATAATATCAAAAGATTACGAATAAACAACCAAACACTATACTTCCTTTTCACCCAGAAGTGCAAATGGCGTCGGCCCGGTTCTGATCCCTTAGTTGCCGTCCATCCACTTTTCCTACACGTCCTGAGTGCGCGTGCCTCTACAGCACCGACTTTTAAAAACCCGAATGGCGCCAAATGCGTGTAGCTAATACGTTGTACACGTACAGGTCTAATATACAGGGTGAAAGGGGTATGAGTGCAATAATTTTAAGAGGTGAAAGTATGATCAGAGTAAAAGAAAAAGTGTTATATACAAGGGGTCGAAAACCAACCGTTTACCTAAAAATTGTATTTAAAGTTTTAATCTTCGTTAAAAGTTTTTAGTTAAAATACCACGCAAATCATTATGAATTTTTTTGGTGTTTTGGTTTTTTCAATGTACAAAACTATTCTTAGCAAAATACCAAAAAAAAAACGTTGAATTGTACCCCTTTACTAGAAAAAAGCGAATCACTTTAAAGTAAATTGTTTCACGTAAAACATCTGACAACGTCGCGCCCTTTAAAAATCAGCCGGTGGAAACCTGTGACCCTACCCCCGCTGACTGACATGCCGTATTAAAAAATTACTTCGTCTCCTCGTCAGTCCTGTTGGTCGGTTTCTGCGCGTGATCGTACGATTGTGATGTAATTTAAATTTTAAAAAATGGTAAATTTCTGGTGAAGCTCGGGGAAAATCTGTTGTGGCAGCACGTTTGTACAGCGAACGATTTTCAAATAGACGACAGCCGAACCCAAGAACGTTTCTCAACGTCTTTTAGATTCCGGCAGTATTGTTCCCCATGTTGAAAACAGGGGACCTCAAAGACAAACTACTGTCCAAGATGGAGAGAACATTTTGTCCATCCTAGAAAGAGATCCAGTTGTAAGTGCCAGGGCCATTGCAAGACAAGTTGGATAGTTTCAGATTTAATATGTTTGCTGGCACTTTTGTTTTCGCAAAAATTAAAGTTTATTCTTTAAGCGTTGTTCTCGATATCCTTGAACGGTTTTTATTTTTAAACGATAAAACTAACGCGGCTTCCGACAAAGGATTAAAATTAAGTTAGCCGAAAATGATGCTGGTTATGGACTGCACTAGCGTGCAATGTTGCCATATTGTCAGAATTTTATAAACCTTTGGTTTCACAATAGATCAAAATCTATAAAAGATAGATGCCCTTATTATTAGGACATTTGTGTTCCCACAAGCCTCTAATTTTACGTAGTAAAATATTTGTACTCATACCCCTTTCACCCTGTATATAATGCCTATGCATTTAGTCCTCCCGAAAGTTTGTGCTGTGTAGACGTACCATTAATATTTTTCTATGTCAGACATTTATTCGATCTTTATCAATATTTTTATAAACATTCTCCATATCTACTAACTTTTTGTGTTACGAGCTAAATCTAATTTTATTTTATTATTTGCAAATGAGATTAAAGGTCATTTTTTTATTGGCGAAAGGTTATGAATATGAAATATCATCATCAATATTGTACTTGTTTAACAACGCAACCATAAAATTATTGTCATCTCATTTTATAGTAAATTTATTGCATAGTATAGCTAACCTTTTTTGCTAAGCAGTTACTGTTTTTCATATTTGTCTATTACTTTCACATATTATAATCTCCGGATTAAATTAAAAAGTTACTGATTGTCGTATAAAATTTATTACGATTATAAACATTCCTTAGTCATAAAAGTTAATAATCTTGTTTATTTATATGCAGTTATGTGTTTTTTTTATAAAGGTCTTGGGTTTAGTTGCGTATTGCTTATTGTCAAGGTGATCTTTTCGCGACTAAGCAGCTTTTAGCGTTTTATGTCTAAATTTGACAAGTGAAGTTTATCCTTTTGTGTAGACGTCACGTTTGATAATTTGATATAAGACGATTAAGCAGCTTATAGGAGAAAAAACGACCTCAATCTTTATAATTTGTCAGTTTCTTGCTCCAGTTTTACAAAAAAAGAGAGCATACGTACTTCGAAAAGTTAAATTTAGGACAAATATTCGTTCTGTTAATTTAATATCTACTAGATTTAATCATTTTGTGGAAGTTCCATCTCATTATTTGAAAAAATATAGGATTTGGTTTGCACACCTGAGCTCAAATATTTGTAATAAAATACCTGTGAATAGTAAAAATGATTTATTGGTAAATTTTAAAAGTAAAATAAAAAAATATTTGCGTGTCTCGATTAGTTGAATTAAAGGCTTGCCCATTTGTTTTTCGTTGTTTCAAAAACATCCGAAAATCGTCAGATTGAGGCCAGAAATTAATACAATCAAAATATCTGGGAGTCTAAAAATGTTTTTAAAACTGTATAAAAGATAAAGTGCTTTCCTGTTCTATCGGCTGTGCATCTTTTGGTCACTTATTAAAAATATTAACCAAAACTTCTGCAGAAGCACTTTTTTCCCTGACCCCTCACAACTAAATTATCGCCATCTCTAAAGGGAAAGCTGATTGCCAAACAACTCGCTAACATTAGGAAGTTTCCTATGTCAGAAATATCGAGTAACTTCAACATCATTTAATAGTCTTTCACTTAACTTGTCAAAAAAAAAATTATCTCGATATCTTCAAAATTGACGAACTTATTCAATTTCTTATTTAATAACTTCGCGCGCGGCTTTTATCGGCCGTGACGTCAAAATACAGAACTCTGTCGCCCCATGGTCGCCGGGCTAGCTGCCCGCTGCTGCTTTCGCGTGTTTACTTTAATGCATTGGATCCTGTCCGGTAAGAATAACACCAAAGAAAATAATAGCTACGATTATTTTCTTTGATAACACTAAAGATTAAACGGTCGCCTATTCCGCTGTTGACGGCGTTGTGTATTTTGACGTCATCGAACCTCAGCCAACGTGAGCGTAGCATCTCAGACTTTGAAGGACGATAATTTTTTTATTTCTACAGATAATTAAAAACAAAAAATACATATGTTTTTTACATTTTTAGGACTATTTATCAAGAGAAAATGAAAAAAATGGAAACTTCCTAATTCCACCCTTATTCTTTCTGCCATTTTCCCTCATCCATTTGTTTTGACAGAAATCTCGTCTGAAGCTAGAATAATCGTTTTAAAGGTATTTTAGTTTTCAGTGCGTGAAATCATTTTTCCATGAGAGAAATGGCTAATTCACGCACGGTGATAAAATCCCCTACTTCACACATTAAAATTAATGTCAAAAAGTCAACTTTTTGACGGTTGCAGAAAAAAATATTTAAAATATTTTTTCGACGAAACTCTTTTTGCTTTCGCAGTAAAAAGTTATGAATAAAGCAAAGAAAAAGTGCAAAAACCGAAGTTAAAATTTAGTAGCAGATAAATAACAATTCTGTGCTAAAACGACATTGCCAAACTAAACAGTCTAGTTACCGAGGCAACAAAAATCATACTAAATTTTGTAAATTTAGAGGTAAACTGCTTTTTACCTCAAAATAAATCATTATTAATTAAATTTTGACTGGAGGCTACACAATTAGCGTTGTATTAGTTTACCAAAACATAAATTGATAATAATCAATTCTAGTTATACTACAATTAAGATATCAATCGCAAAGAGATTAAACCCAAAGATAATTACCAAATGTTAGATATCATTTATTTTATTCTGTCTGTTGGCTAAGAATAGATAGATACAACTA